>CM068304.1:52120379-52582429 GCA_034768395.1 Linum lewisii
AAAAGAAAACCAGTTGAATTTAGACGAATGAAGATAAATGAATTAGAAGGGATATGATTGTCTCAACGGGACTGTAACTCAGTAATGAATTGGAAATGCTGGGCAGGCCAAGTGAGAAATCTAATATTCCATACTCCGAATTAAGTTTCAAAATTACCCAAATAATTGGGTTGTTACACTTGTAACCATGGATCAGTCCAAGTACCGAAATAAAAACAACAAAACATAAATTCAAAGATGCAACAAAGCCCAAAATGCAGATGGACACAACCATAACCTACTACAGATACTGATACCAAATCGCAAAAACTAAAACAGAGATCGAAACCACCACAATAACGTTTGACTGGCCAAAATTCCATGCCATGTTGCCAACTTCCCTCAATTCCTCTTCAAGCTCCGAGATTAAGCGTTCCTCACCAGAGAGCCGCTCCCTCAATTCCTCTTCAAGCTCCGAGATTAAGCGTTGGCGCTCCCTCAATTCCTCTTCAAGCTCTGAGATTAAGCGTTGGCGCTCCCTCAATTCCTCTTCAAGCTCCGAGATTAAGCGTTCCTCACCAGAGAGGCGCTCCCAAAGTATCCCCACAATGTTGGTCAACTGCCTTACCTCCTCCTCAAGCTCCAGCATCCTCGGCTGGGCCCTCACTTCATCATCCTCAAGCTGAGGGGCCGATGAAGATGGCTGACCATCCAATACATGCGGAACCAACGGAAATCCATTCACCTGATCATCCCCCCCAGCAACAATATCTTCGAGCTCTACTTGCTGATCATCCCCCCAGCAACAATATCTTCGAGCTCTACTTGCCGCACCTCCTCAGTAGCAGTCCCTCCTTGCACTTGCACTACTGGGTTTACATCAGCAATTTGACCCCCGCAAACGTGTGTCCACAGCCAGTTCCAAACTTCCTGGCTCAGCAATGGCTTCATCCCAATGTTCTTAGCATCCTCATTCGCTGGGACATACGTATCCAGGAACTTCTGCGCATTAACCGCAAACGTCAAGATAACTGTCATGGGAATTCTGTATTGAATAAGTGCCTCATGATCCTGATACGCCAAAATAGCGGTACACCTGCACAACAACAACCAAAAAAAAAACTAATATCAATGTTTGTTTTCAAAATAGAAAAATTAAACCACACTAAAAAGGAAATAATATTAATTAACAACTTACCCGATCCAGCTAGATGTGAGATCAAGGCTCCGAGGGAACTTTGCAAATTGGCTACCGAACAAAGTGTACAAAGTAAGAAAGACCATGAACCCACACTTCCTCCACTCATGGTACTCCAATACAATGGAATTGATAAGAACTCCAAAAATAACAGCTCCAGCGGAAGTAACTGTTCTACCAAAGGTTGAGTCCATCCACTCAAAAAACCTTTGATCCCACCTTCTACCATAGAAACTCACATAACCCAGAACCACGACGAAATGGACCAAAGGTGCCCAAATAGCATAAAAAAGGCTATTAGGCACCTTTTTCCTCTCATCAGAGGACAAAATGAAAAGGAAAATTCCAGGAATAACACATGCAAATACAAAAGCCAATATCCCATTGATCCAGTAACGCTCATACATCAGCCTCTTCATCAAACTGAAAGGACCCTCATTCGCAACGCCACTCTTGTTGCTTCTTCTATCTTCACTAAGCCCAACTCTAATAAAGAGGGCCCTATCTCTCCTTGGGCCAAGCTCTCCACAACAGATGACCCAATGTCAACGGTGGCTATCTCCATCTTCGAGGGCCTTCCCACTCTGTCGGTTGTTCATGATGTCACGCCGTTCGAATCTCCACCAACTTTGTCTAGGTTTTGACGCCATACCTCGACCAAATCCAAGAGTGAATCAAAACTGAAACTGGCGATCCTTGTGTCACGTGAGTCATCCTCTGGCCTTTCCAAGAAGTCCACCAAGGTGAAAATCTTAGCCGAAGCTACTGCTTGTGCCAATGAAAACGCCAATTTGCCGTCTGCAATGGTGGCAGATCCTGATGTTGTAGTAACGGCGGAAGGGATGGTTGTGGAAAGAACGACTGTTATTGAAGAGTTGTCGGTTAATGATCAGCTGACATCGCCTAAGTCCGACCGGAGATGGGATCTCAACTTCCCCACCTCTACTTAGGCTGCACGGGTGCTCTCTTTCCCTTTTGTTTGTTTTTAAGGATATTCTGTTCATTTGGGATTATCGGGGGCCGGTAATAACTCTTTTTTTGTTGCTTTTAATCACTACATACAGGTACACAAACCTCAGGTGGTTGCTTTACTGGAGCCTCGAGTGAGCGGCGACGTTGGTCTTGCGATCCGCCAAAAGTTACGCTTCAATATTTCCTTCGTTGTCGAAGCTCAGGGTTCAGTGGTGGCATTTGGTTGTTGTGGAACGAGTCGGACTTCACCAACAAAAGGCACTCTCAAATATTCCATACTCCGAATTAAGTTTCAAAATTACCCAAATAATTGGGTTGTTACACTTGTAACCATGGATCAGTCCAAGTACCGAAATAAAAACAACAAAACATAAATTCAAAGATGCAACAAAGCCCAAAATGCAGATGGACACAACCATAACCTACTACAGATACTGATACCAAATCGCAAAAACTAAAACAGAGATCGAAACCACCACAATAACGTTTGACTGGCCAAAATTCCATGCCATGTTGCCAACTTCCCTCAATTCCTCTTCAAGCTCCGAGATTAAGCGTTCCTCACCAGAGAGCCGCTCCCTCAATTCCTCTTCAAGCTCCGAGATTAAGCGTTGGCGCTCCCTCAATTCCTCTTCAAGCTCTGAGATTAAGCGTTGGCGCTCCCTCAATTCCTCTTCAAGCTCCGAGATTAAGCGTTCCTCACCAGAGAGGCGCTCCCGAAGTATCCCCACAATGTTGGTCAACTGCCTTACCTCCTCCTCAAGCTCCAGCATCCTCGGCTGGGCCCTCACTTCATCATCCTCAAGCTGAGGGGCCGATGAAGATGGCTGACCATCCAATACATGCGGAACCAACGGAAATCCATTCACCTGATCATCCCCCCAGCAACAATATCTTCGAGCTCTACTTGCTGATCATCCCCCAGCAACAATATCTTCGAGCTCTACTTGCCGCACCTCCTCAGTAGCAGTCCCTCCTTGCACTTGCACTACTGGGTTTACATCAGCAATTTGACCCCCGCAAACGTGTGTCCACAGCCAGTTCCTAACTTCCTGGCTCAGCAATGGCTCCATCCCAATGTTCTTAGCATCCTCATTCGCTGGGACATACGTATCCAGGAACTTCTGCGCATTAACCGCAAACGTCAAGATAACTGTCATGGGAATTCTGTATTGAATAAGTGCCTCATGATCCTGATACGCCAAAATAGCGGTACACCTGCACAACAACAACCAAAAAAAAAACTAATATCAATGTTTGTTTTCAAAATAGAAAAATTAAACCACACTAAAAAGGAAATAATATTAATTAACAACTTACCCGATCCAGCTAGATGTGAGATCAAGGCTCCGAGGGAACTTTGCAAATTGGCTACCGAACAAAGTGTACAAAGTAAGAAAGACCATGAACCCACACTTCCTCCACTCATGGTACTCCAATACAATGGAATTGATAAGAACTCCAAAAATAACAGCTCCAGCGGAAGTAACTGTTCTACCAAAGGTTGAGTCCATCCACTCAAAAAACCTTTGATCCCACCTTCTACCATAGAAACTCACATAACCCAGAACCACGACGAAATGGACCAAAGGTGCCCAAATAGCATAAAAAAGGCTATTAGGCACCTTTTTCCTCTCATCAGAGGACAAAATGAAAAGGAAAATTCCAGGAATAACACATGCAAATACAAAAGCCAATATCCCATTGATCCAGTAACGCTCATACATCAGCCTCTTCATCAAACTGAAAGGACCCTCATTCGCAACGCCACTCTTGTTGCTTCTTCTATCTTCACTAAGCCCAACTCTAATAAAGAGGGCCCTATCTCTCCTTGGGCCAAGCTCTCCACAACAGATGACCCAATGTCAACGGTGGCTATCTCCATCTTCGAGGGCCTTCCCACTCTGTCGGTTGTTCATGATGTCACGCCGTTCGAATCTCCACCAACTTTGTCCAGGTTTTGACGCCATACCTCGACCAAATCCAAGAGTGAATCAAAACTGAAACTGGCGATCCTTGTGTCACGTGAGTCATCCTCTGGCCTTTCCAAGAAGTCCACCAAGGTGAAAATCTTAGCCGAAGCTACTGCTTGTGCCAATGAAAACGCCAATTTGCCGTCTGCAATGGTGGCAGATCCTGATGTTGTAGTAACGGCGGAAGGGATGGTTGTGGAAAGAACGACTGTTATTGAAGAGTTGTCGGTTAATGATCAGCTGACATCGCCTAAGTCCGACCGGAGATGGGATCTCAACTTCCCCACCTCTACTTAGGCTGCACGGGTGCTCTCTTTCCCTTTTGTTTGTTTTTAAGGATATTCTGTTCATTTGGGATTATCGGGGGCCGGTAATAACTCTTTTTTTGTTGCTTTTAATCACTACATACAGGTACACAAACCTCAGGTGGTTGCTTTACTGGAGCCTCGAGTGAGCGGCGACGTTGGTCTTGCGATCCGCCAAAAGTTACGCTTCAATATTTCCTTCGTTGTCGAAGCTCAGGGGTTCAGTGGTGGCATTTGGTTGTTGTGGAACGAGTCGACTTCACCAACAAAAGGCACTCTCAAATATTCCATACTCCGAATTAAGTTTCAAAATTACCCAAATAATTGGGTTGTTACACTTGTAACCATGGATCAGTCCAAGTACCGAAATAAAAACAACAAAACATAAATTCAAAGATGCAACAAAGCCCCAAAATGCAGATGGACACAACCATAACCTACTACAGATACTGATACCAAATCGCAAAAAACTAAAACAGAGATCGAAACCACCACAATAACGTTTGACTGGCCAAAATTCCATGCCATGTTGCCAACTTCCCTCAATTCCTCTTCAAGCTCCGAGATTAAGCGTTCCTCACCAGAGAGCCGCTCCCTCAATTCCTCTTCAAGCTCCGAGATTAAGCGTTGGCGCTCCCTCAATTCCTCTTCAAGCTCTGAGATTAAGCGTTGGCGCTCCCTCAATTCCTCTTCAAGCTCCGAGATTAAGCGTTCCTCACCAGAGAGGCGCTCCCGAAGTATCCCCACAATGTTGGTCAACTGCCTTACCTCCTCCTCAAGCTCCAGCATCCTCGGCTGGGCCCTCACTTCATCATCCTCAAGCTGAGGGGCCGATGAAGATGGCTGACCATCCAATACATGCGGAACCAACGGAAATCCATTCACCTGATCATCCCCCCAGCAACAATATCTTCGAGCTCTACTTGCTGATCATCCCCCCAGCAACAATATCTTCGAGCTCTACTTGCCGCACCTCCTCAGTAGCAGTCCCTCCTTGCACTTGCACTACTAGGTTTACATCAGCAATTTGACCCCCGCAAACGTGTGTCCACAGCCAGTTCCTAACTTCCTGGCTCAGCAATGGCTCCATCCCAATGTTCTTAGCATCCTCATTCGCTGGGACATACGTATCCAGGAACTTCTGCGCATTAACCGCAAACGTCAAGATAACTGTCATGGGAATTCTGTATTGAATAAGTGCCTCATGATCCTGATACGCCAAAATAGCGGTACACCTGCACAACAACAACCAAAAAAAAAACTAATATCAATGTTTGTTTTCAAAATAGAAAAATTAAACCACACTAAAAAGGAAATAATATTAATTAACAACTTACCCGATCCAGCTAGATGTGAGATCAAGGCTCCGAGGGAACTTTGCAAATTGGCTACCGAACAAAGTGTACAAAGTAAGAAAGACCATGAACCCACACTTCCTCCACTCATGGTACTCCAATACAATGGAATTGATAAGAACTCCAAAAATAACAGCTCCAGCGGAAGTAACTGTTCTACCAAAGGTTGAGTCCATCCACTCAAAAAACCTTTGATCCCACCTTCTACCATAGAAACTCACATAACCCAGAACCACGACGAAATGGACCAAAGGTGCCCAAATAGCATAAAAAAGGCTATTAGGCACCTTTTTCCTCTCATCAGAGGACAAAATGAAAAGGAAAATTCCAGGAATAACACATGCAAATACAAAAGCCAATATCCCATTGATCCAGTAACGCTCATACATCAGCCTCTTCATCAAACTGAAAGGACCCTCATTCGCAACGCCACTCTTGTTGCTTCTTCTATCTTCACTAAGCCCAACTCTAATAAAGAGGGCCCTATCTCTCCTTGGGCCAAGCTCTCCACAACAGATGACCCAATGTCAACGGTGGCTATCTCCATCTTCGAGGGCCTTCCCACTCTGTCGGTTGTTCATGATGTCACGCCGTTCGAATCTCCACCAACTTTGTCCAGGTTTTGACGCCATACCTCGACCAAATCCAAGAGTGAATCAAAACTGAAACTGGCGATCCTTGTGTCACGTGAGTCATCCTCTGGCCTTTCCAAGAAGTCCACCAAGGTGAAAATCTTAGCCGAAGCTACTGCTTGTGCCAATGAAAACGCCAATTTGCCGTCTGCAATGGTGGCAGATCCTGATGTTGTAGTAACGGCGGAAGGGATGGTTGTGGAAAGAACGACTGTTATTGAAGAGTTGTCGGTTAATGATCAGCTGACATCGCCTAAGTCCGACCGGAGATGGGATCTCAACTTCCCCACCTCTACTTAGGCTGCACGGGTGCTCTCTTTCCCTTTTGTTTGTTTTTAAGGATATTCTGTTCATTTGGGATTATCGGGGGCCGGTAATAACTCTTTTTTGTTGCTTTTAATCACTACATACAAGTACACAAACCTCAGGTGGTTGCTTTACTGGAGCCTCGAGTGAGCGGCGACGTTGGTCTTGCGATCCGCCAAAAGTTACGCTTCAATATTTCCTTCGTTGTCGAAGCTCAGGGGTTCAGTGGTGGCATTTGGTTGTTGTGGAACGAGTCAGACTTCACCAACAAAAGGCACTCTCAAATATTCCATACTCCGAATTAAGTTTCAAAATTACCCAAATAATTGGGTTGTTACACTTGTAACCATGGATCAGTCCAAGTACCGAAATAAAAACAACAAAACATAAATTCAAAGATGCAACAAAGCCCCAAAATGCAGATGGACACAACCATAACCTACTACAGATACTGATACCAAATCGCAAAAACTAAAACAGAGATCGAAACCACCACAATAACGTTTGACTGGCCAAAATTCCATGCCATGTTGCCAACTTCCCTCAATTCCTCTTCAAGCTCCGAGATTAAGCGTTCCTCACCAGAGAGCCGCTCCCTCAATTCCTCTTCAAGCTCCGAGATTAAGCGTTGGCGCTCCCTCAATTCCTCTTCAAGCTCTGAGATTAAGCGTTGGCGCTCCCTCAATTCCTCTTCAAGCTCCGAGATTAAGCGTTCCTCACCAGAGAGGCGCTCCCGAAGTATCCCCACAATGTTGGTCAACTGCCTTACCTCCTCCTCAAGCTCCAGCATCCTCGGCTGGGCCCTCACTTCATCATCCTCAAGCTGAGGGGCCGATGAAGATGGCTGACCATCCAATACATGCGGAACCAACGGAAATCCATTCACCTGATCATCCCCCCCAGCAACAATATCTTCGAGCTCTACTTGCTGATCATCCCCCCAGCAACAATATCTTCGAGCTCTACTTGCCGCACCTCCATCAGTAGCAGTCCCTCCTTGCACTTGCACTACTAGGTTTACATCAGCAATTTGACCCCCGCAAACGTGTGTCCACAGCCAGTTCCTAACTTCCTGGCTCAGCAATGGCTCCATCCCAATGTTCTTAGCATCCTCATTCGCTGGGACATACGTATCCAGGAACTTCTGCGCATTAACCGCAAACGTCAAGATAACTGTCATGGGAATTCTGTATTGAATAAGTGCCTCATGATCCTGATACGCCAAAATAGCGGTACACCTGCACAACAACAACCAAAAAAAAAACTAATATCAATGTTTGTTTTCAAAATAGAAAAATTAAACCACACTAAAAAGGAAATAATATTAATTAACAACTTACCCGATCCAGCTAGATGTGAGATCAAGGCTCCGAGGGAACTTTGCAAATTGGCTACCGAACAAAGTGTACAAAGTAAGAAAGACCATGAACCCACACTTCCTCCACTCATGGTACTCCAATACAATGGAATTGATAAGAACTCCAAAAATAACAGCTCCAGCGGAAGTAACTGTTCTACCAAAGGTTGAGTCCATCCACTCAAAAAACCTTTGATCCCACCTTCTACCATAGAAACTCACATAACCCAGAACCACGACGAAATGGACCAAAGGTGCCCAAATAGCATAAAAAAGGCTATTAGGCACCTTTTTCCTCTCATCAGAGGACAAAATGAAAAGGAAAATTCCAGGAATAACACATGCAAATACAAAAGCCAATATCCCATTGATCCAGTAACGCTCATACATCAGCCTCTTCATCAAACTGAAAGGACCCTCATTCGCAACGCCACTCTTGTTGCTTCTTCTATCTTCACTAAGCCCAACTCTAATAAAGAGGGCCCTATCTCTCCTTGGGCCAAGCTCTCCACAACAGATGACCCAATGTCAACGTGGCTATCTCCATCTTCGAGGGCCTTCCCACTCTGTCGGTTGTTCATGATGTCACGCCGTTTCGAATCTCCACCAACTTTGTCCAGGTTTTGACGCCATACCTCGACCAAATCCAAGAGTGAATCAAAACTGAAACTGGCGATCCTTGTGTCACGTGAGTCATCCTCTGGCCTTTCCAAGAAGTCCACCAAGGTGAAAATCTTAGCCGAAGCTACTGCTTGTGCCAATGAAAACGCCAATTTGCCGTCTGCAATGGTGGCAGATCCTGATGTTGTAGTAACGGCGGAAGGGATGGTTGTGGAAAGAACGACTGTTATTGAAGAGTTGTCGGTTAATGATCAGCTGACATCGCCTAAGTCCGACCGGAGATGGATCTCAACTTCCCCACCTCTACTTAGGCTGCACGGGTGCTCTCTTTCCCTTTTGTTTGTTTTTAAGGATATTCTGTTCATTTGGGATTATCGGGGGCCGGTAATAACTCTTTTTTTGTTGCTTTTAATCACTACATACAGGTACACAAACCTCAGGTGGTTGCTTTACTGGAGCCTCGAGTGAGCGGCGACGTTGGTCTTGCGATCCGCCAAAAGTTACGCTTCAATATTTCCTTCGTTGTCGAAGCTCAGGGTTCAGTGGTGGCATTTGGTTGTTGTGGAACGAGTCAGACTTCACCAACAAAAGGCACTCTCAAATATTCCATACTCCGAATTAAGTTTCAAAATTACCCAAATAATTGGGTTGTTACACTTGTAACCATGGATCAGTCCAAGTACCGAAATAAAAACAACAAAACATAAATTCAAAGATGCAACAAAGCCCCAAAATGCAGATGGACACAACCATAACCTACTACAGATACTGATACCAAATCGCAAAAACTAAAACAGAGATCGAAACCACCACAATAACGTTTGACTGGCCAAAATTCCATGCCATGTTGCCAACTTCCCTCAATTCCTCTTCAAGCTCCGAGATTAAGCATTCCTCACCAGAGAGCCGCTCCCTCAATTCCTCTTCAAGCTCCGAGATTAAGCGTTGGCGCTCCCTCAATTCCTCTTCAATGCTCTGAGATTAAGCGTTGGCGCTCCCTCAATTCCTCTTCAAGCTCCGAGATTAAGCGTTCCTCACCAGAGAGGCGCTCCCGAAGTATCCCCACAATGTTGGTCAACTGCCTTACCTCCTCCTCAAGCTCCAGCATCCTCGGCTGGGCCCTCACTTCATCATCCTCAAGCTGAGGGGCCGATGAAGATGGCTGACCATCCAATACATGCGGAACCAACGGAAATCCATTCACCTGATCATCCCCCCAGCAACAATATCTTCGAGCTCTACTTGCTGATCATCCCCCCAGCAACAATATCTTCGAGCTCTACTTGCCGCACCTCCTCAGTAGCAGTCCCTCCTTGCACTTGCACTACTGGGTTTACATCAGTCCCTCCTTGCACTTGCACTACTGGGTTTACATCAGCAATTTGACCCCCGCAAACGTGTGTCCACAGCCAGTTCCTAACTTCCTGGCTCAGCAATGGCTCCATCCCAATGTTCTTAGCATCCTCATTCGCTGGGACATACGTATCCAGGAACTTCTGCGCATTAACCGCAAACGTCAAGATAACTGTCATGGGAATTCTGTATTGAATAAGTGCCTCATGATCCTGATACGCCAAAATAGCGGTACACCTGCACAACAACAACCAAAAAAAAAACTAATATCAATGTTTGTTTTCAAAATAGAAAAATTAAACCACACTAAAAAGGAAATAATATTAATTAACAACTTACCCGATCCAGCTAGATGTGAGATCAAGGCTCCGAGGGAACTTTGCAAATTGGCTACCGAACAAAGTGTACAAAGTAAGAAAGACCATGAACCCACACTTCCTCCACTCATGGTACTCCAATACAATGGAATTGATAAGAACTCCAAAAATAACAGCTCCAGCGGAAGTAACTGTTCTACCAAAGGTTGAGTCCATCCACTCAAAAAACCTTTGATCCCACCTTCTACCATAGAAACTCACATAACCCAGAACCACGACGAAATGGACCAAAGGTGCCCAAATAGCATAAAAAAGGCTATTAGGCACCTTTTTCCTCTCATCAGAGGACAAAATGAAAAGGAAAATTCCAGGAATAACACATGCAAATACAAAAGCCAATATCCCATTGATCCAGTAACGCTCATACATCAGCCTCTTCATCAAACTGAAAGGACCCTCATTCGCAACACCACTCTTGTTGCTTCTTCTATCTTCACTAAGCCCAACTCTAATAAAGAGGGCCCTATCTCTCCTTGGGCCAAGCTCTCCACAACAGATGACCCAATGTCAACGATGGCTATCTCCATCTTCGAGGGCCTTCCCACTCTGTCGGTTGTTCATGATGTCACGCCGTTCGAATCTCCACCAACTTTGTCTAGGTTTTGACGCCATACCTCGACCAAATCCAAGAGTGAATCAAAACTGAAACTGGCGATCCTTGTGTCACGTGAGTCATCCTCTGGCCTTTCCAAGAAGTCCACCAAGGTGAAAATCTTAGCCGAAGCTACTGCTTGTGCCAATGAAAACGCCAATTTGCCGTCTGCAATGGTGGCAGATCCTGATGTTGTAGTAACGGCGGAAGGGATGGTTGTGGAAAGAACGACTGTTATTGAAGAGTTGTCGGTTGATGATCAGCTGACATCGCCTAAGTCCGACCGGAGATGGGATCTCAACTTCCCCACCTCTACTTAGGCTGCACGGGTGCTCTCTTTCCCTTTTGTTTGTTTTTAAGGATATTCTGTTCATTTGGGATTATCGGGGGCCGGTAATAACTCTTTTTTTGTTGCTTTTAATCACTACATACAGGTACACAAACCTCAGGTGGTTGCTTTACTGGAGCCTCGAGTGAGCGGCGACGTTGGTCTTGCGATCCGCCAAAAGTTACGCTTCAATATTTCCTTCGTTGTCGAAGCTCAGGGTTCAGTGGTGGCATTTGGTTATTGTGGAACGAGTCGGACTTCACCAACAAAAGGCACTCTCAAATATTCCATACTCCGAAATTAAGTTTCAAAATTACCCAAATAATTGGGTTGTTACACTTGTAACCATGGATCAGTCCAAGTACCGAAATAAAAACAACAAAACATAAATTCAAAGATGCAACAAAGCCCCAAAATGCAGATGGACACAACCATAACCTACTACAGATACTGATACCAAATCGCAAAAACTAAAACAGAGATCGAAACCACCACAATAACGTTTGACTGGCCAAAATTCCATGCCATGTTGCCAACTTCCTCAATTCCTCTTCAAGCTCCGAGATTAAGCGTTCTCACCAGAGAGCGCTCCCTCAATTCCTCTTCAAGCTCCGAGATTAAGCGTTGGCGCTCCCTCAATCCTCTCAAGCTCTGAGATTAAGCGTTGGCGCTCCCTCAATTCCTCTTCAAGCTCCGAGATTAAGCGTTCCTCACCAGAGAGGCGCTCCCGAAGTATCCCCACTCTCAAGCCTTACCTCCTCCTCAAGCTCCAGCATCCTCGGCTGGGCCCTCACTTCATCATCCTCAAGCTGAGGGGCCGATGAAGATGGCTGACCATCCAATACATGCGGAACCAACGAAATCCATTCACCTGATCATCCCCCCCAGCAACAATATCTTCGAGCTCTACTTGCTGATCATCCCCCCAGCAACAATATCTTCGAGCTCTACTTGCCGCACCTCCTCAGTAGCAGTCCCTCCTTGCACTTGCACTACTGGGTTTACATCAGTCCCTCCTTGCACTTGCACTACTGGGTTTACATCAGTCCCTCCTTGCACTTGCACTACTGGGTTTACATCAGCAATTTGACCCCCGCAAACGTGTGTCCACAGCCAGTTCCTAACTTCCTGGCTCAGCAATGGCTCCATCCCAATGTTCTTAGCATCCTCATTCGCTGGGACATACGTATCCAGGAACTTCTGCACTGCAACCGCCAACACCAGGAGAACTGTCATGGGAATTCTGTATTGAATAAGTGCCTCATGATCCTGATACGCCAAAATAGCGGTACACCTGCACAACAACAACCAAAAAAAAAAACATAATATCAATGTTTGTTTTCAAAATAGAAAATTAAACCACACTAAAAAGGAAATAATATTAATTAACAACTTACCCAATCCAGCTAGATGTGAGATCAAGGCTCCTGGGGAACTTTGCAAATTGGCTACCGAACACAGTGTACACAAGTAAGTAAGATCATGAACCCACACTTCCTCCACTCATGGTACTCCAATACAATGGAATTGATAAGAACTCCAAAAATAACAGCTCCAACGGTAGTAACCGTTCTCCCAAAAGTTGAGTCCATCCACTCAAAAAACTTTGATCCCAACTTCTACCATAGAAACTCACATAACCCAGAACCACGACGAAATGGACCAAAGGTGCCCAAATAGCATAGAAAAGGCTATCAGGCACCTTTCTTCCTCTCAACAGGGACATAACGAAAAGAAAAATTCCAGGAATAACACATGCAAGTACAAAAGCAATATCCCATTGATCCAGTAACGCTCATACATCAGCCTCTTCATCAAACTGAAAGGACCCTCATTCGCAGCAGCAGTAGGCTCACTTGGAGGATCCATTGGAAAAAACTTTAAAACACTTGAGAAACCCAAGTTTAAAAAACGTTTTAAATCAAGTGGATGATGGATACTGCAATTGTGAAAAATGAGCTTAGCAAAGCTAGCTTTAAATAGTGAAAATTTTTGGAGGAGGATGAAGCTTATAATCCATAAATCTTTGTGTAATAGGCAAACCTTTGGGAAACAATTGTATTTCCAGAAAACTAATGCTGAATCGACATTGGAAACTAAGAACTGAAGATCACTTGCCATTTTTAGGCATAAGTGATGAGAAACAAATAAAGTGAAACCAGGAGATGGAAAAAAGAGAGTAATGAGTCAGACTAAGCAACTAAACCATGTTTTATATTTGGGATAATAAAAGTCATTGCATTGTAAATGGTGACAATATAAATAAATAAATCGATTTAACCCTAGAGTTGATTGTATGCGATCAAACCAAAAATCGATTGTATCAGACCCAATTCAAATTCCGTCGATTCAGGAAGGGGCAAATCTGGAATGAATGAACACGGGAAGAAAGAAAAAATGCTAGATCACGGAAAATGAAGAAGAAAAAGAAGAAGTAGATGGAAAGAAGAAGAAAAAAAAAGACTATTTGGGAAGATGGAAAGAAGAAGAAGAGCACCGAATCAGTTCTGTTGGAGGATAAAGTCAGTTGTCGACGTTGAAAATTTGCAGGGAATCCGACTTCCAAATAGATTAATGAGTTGGGAGATGGATCATCGCCGACATCTTCTGACCAGGATCGACAATGTAGCCAACGACAACCACAAGGTTATGTTGTGGTGGGGGAGGCGCCTTTTGATCCTTGCTGATTTGCATTCTCGTAGTTGTGCATGTCCGCTAACAGGACGACCGATTTTGGGTTTCGACGAAGCCGTCAGACTTGTCGCCGTTTGATCCCAAGCTGGGGGGCGGGGAGAGGTTGGCTGAGAAGAGGAAGATGGCATTCGTGTAGCATCTGAAAAATAAGAAGAAGAAGAAGCTCAAAGAAGAACTGAAAAAGATCGAAGAAGAACTTAAAAAGATAGAGGAATAGGAAATTGAATTCGGTCAATCATTCGGTCAGACCGAAAAATCAACCCAAATTTGCTAGCCCTATGCGGTGGTATCCGAGCGAATAAATTAGTTAGGTGGTACTCCGAGTCAAAGAAATTCAAGTTCAGTGGTATCCTAACCTAGAAAATTAGTTAGATGGCTGCTACTAAACTTAATGAATAGTTCGGTGGTATCCGTGCAATTTACCCATATATTATATATTCATGAATCTTAGTCATATAGATGTAGTGGTCCCTATCAATATCATGCATGCATGCATGCATATTGTTTTAAATGTTAAAAAGAGTTGCAACAAACAAATGAAGTTGAAAAGGGTAAAAGCACAAAGCACCAAAAGGAAGCTTCCTAGACCAAACCACATTTGTGTGCCTTATTTGCACACATATGGAGTTGTCATGATACTGCATGGACGAGCCAAGCTGCTCGTGAGCTCGATATTCGGACAAACAGCTAATTAAGCTCGCTCGAAACTCGGCTCGTTAGTATTAGGGTCGAAAGCTAGCTAAGCTCGGTAAGGGACAATCTTATGATCAAATGTTAGGTACGAATTTAATTTCATCTATATCAAAGCAAGTCGTGATGCAATTGAATTCGGTGATAGTCTAAGTTGAAAGATAATATTTGAACATGATAGGAGGGTTTGATGTTAGTTAGGACTATTTGACTATTGACTATTGGTGTAAGAAATTCAAATAACAAAGCAAGTCTAGGTCGTAAATAGTTAGTTAATTATTAGTAACTCCATTTCCTTATTATTCAACTAAAAACCAAACCGGGAATTTCTGATTCATTTATTATTGAACTTTTAGCAGTCAGAGATGATTGTGTCCTTTGTTGGGATGTGGGATGGTCAGAGGTGAACATTGAAGGAGACGTCACAGAAGTCAGAAGAGTTGTCTCAAATCGCGTTGGTCTAACGCGGGAGGGAGGTCCTCTAGTAGCGGACATTTGTCATCTTCTGGATCTCCGTTTAATTTTCTGAATGCATTGTTATCTCCAGCGCTCCTGCTGAATGCATTGTTATCTCCAGCGCTCCTGCTGAATGCATTGTTATCTCCAGCGCTCCTGCGGGAGTTATCTAATGGGAAAAACTAAAAAAAACTAAAAACCAAACCAAACCCATATTACTAGTGTTGTTGTGTTGTGTGCATAATGCAATGGATTGTATTTGTTTCCAACATTGAGTTAATGATGAAGTATGATGTATTTGTTTCTAATTATAGTTTGGGCTATGTAAAAAAAATTAACCCGAGGAATTTCAAAAAAATACAAATTACAATACATATATGAGTTAAACATGTCCTGAGTTTATTGATTAGTT
This sequence comes from Linum lewisii, assembly GCA_034768395.1. NCBI lineage: Eukaryota > Viridiplantae > Streptophyta > Magnoliopsida > Malpighiales > Linaceae > Linum > Linum lewisii. Next base: position 52,135,980 of record CM068304.1, read on the forward strand.
GGAGGGCAATCATTATATAATTAAAATGTACTTGAATTTTTTGTCATAGTTCATATTCAATTTAGAGGTTTTATGTCATAGTTCATCATTTCATTTTATTTGTCTAAATTACCTCCCATGTTTCATAAGATATATTCCTTCCAGATACTTTTATTCAAGCTAGCTTGGAGTCTTACTCATCGAGCTGAGTTGGCTTGCAAATATGTCACGCCTTATAAGACGGGAAGCCCATTTACGTAGAATATTTGTCCCTATAAGTAGTTGATTTCTTACTCTTCTGAATAAGATACACGAATTACAATTCTCATATTCTTCTTAACTCGATTTCAGACCATAATTAGCTTTCTAGTTCGAGTTTTGAATGTCGAGATATATGCTTAGGATGATGAGCAACTTGATTATTATTCAACAATCATACGCCTAGGTCGATCATCAATTTCCTCTTATTAGCCTACATCCTAAAAATCTTCCTTCATATTATCTTTCATTACAACCTAAATGGAGCAAGTCATTAGAGTTTGACATCGGGCCAGACCCCTCAAAATATGTGGTGTGGCAAATAGTATTTGCTACTGCAAATTACTACATGAAATAGTGATTGCCGTAGCAAATACTAACTATTTGCTACTGCATTTTCATGCCGTTGTAATTTTGCAGTAGCTAAAGGTCAATTTTTTTGTAGTGTCACTCTGTTTCTAATCAGAGTATTTTTTTAGATATATAACTCTTCACTGAGATAGAACGATCAGAGTTAAATATAGGGATTTCATCGCTTTGAATGTCAACTATTTTTGTGTTAAATTCATGGATATCGAGAATTTACTACTGCACCCATTAACTACACAAAAACGGTAACGTTTAGCTCATAGAACACTTGGCATTGCACTAATTTAGGAGAACTAATTCTTAACATCCATGAATATTCACACAAAAAAATTCAAAGTGATGAAATCTCTATTGGTGTTGGAATAAGTCCTTAATTTCGTGCAGATTTATAGAAGGCAACATCCTATGTGAAGGCAGCATCATATGTAGCATGATATGTGAAGGTAGCATCCTATGTGAATCATAGACATTCACTACAATATTATTCATAACAAACAAGTAGATGAAGTGTTAGTGGGCTTTTGCCTCCAATATAATTCAACGCGTGATGGGGGACAAAAGGAATCTAGCCCACAATCCACCAATTATGTTGATTCATGTGGCCAAAGGTTGACGGTCGACCGATTCGGTTGATTCGGGTTGGTTATAAAAGTGAGAAAAAATCATGTTCGTCTTTTGGGGTGAGAAAGTCTAATAGTACTCAACAAATGAATTTAGTTAAAGTCAGATCTATTAAATTTGGGCTCAAACACTTGGAAGTCTGGGCCAAGCAGAATTGGGTCGAGATTGAGTTGATTAGCTACAACATTTCGAGTTTTTGGGTAAAGCTCAAAATAGTCTGTTTCCGGTCTGATTCCGCCTAAACCCAAGAGTTAGGAGTTCCACCCTTACAAGTTATTTGAACTTTTAGAGGTAGGAGTCGACTAGTTAGGTTAATAATTGATGAATTTCATAAACTGGTGAAGACTCGAGAGGAGGTGAACACCATTCAAAGACTCAAAGAGCAGGAACTGTAAAGGTAACAACGACATGAAGGAACGGTAGTGGCGGTGTGGAAGTGCGACAATGTTGGATGACATAGGAGAACATTCGATTCAAAATTCCAGGGTACCAGAGGTGGGTTAGGTTTAAGACTATCAGGTGACAGCTTAAAATTTCGGGTTTGGATGAGCAAGTGGACTAGAGATCGAGTAGGGGCCTAAATGGCTAAATCCAACCAATCATGCTTTGAGCTACCCGATCACTATGACCAGATCAACCTCAGAGTTCTCCATACCAACCATCAAGTTTGGGCCATGTTAACCGGGTTTGGGCCCATCAAGAATACCATGTATTTTGAATTACAATTAGAATGAAATTTACCAAACCACGTGTTAATAGGCCAATGAGTCTAGATCGATTAAGATTTGATTGTTATGACTAATACAATAGCTAAGTGAGATAAGATACTTGTGATGGGTGGCTAGAGGAAGGCAGGGGCGGACGATGATTTTGGCCCTGAAACGAGGTCGTATGGATTGGTTGTTCTCTTCAATTTTTTTTTCTGGTAATACTATTGAATTGGTTTACATGTTCTTTTGTATCATCTCTCCTGTAGCTTTTTTAGTCTATTTATTTAAAAATAAAGACAAATACTAATGACATATAAGTCGTGAATGATCGAATACAATGACAGATAGCCCTTGTGCTATAAATGGCTCTTTTTACCCTTTTTAATTTGACCACTTTGTCGTTTGGGTGATTTCGTTCCAAATTTTGTCTTTGTAATGTTAAATATAGACACATTCGCACCTCGCGAAGAGAGATATTAGAGGTAGGAGACAAAGAGTTAGTCAGGGAGGTAAATTGGGGATGTATATGAAGAGAATGGTGAATACAAAAGATTTTAAAATCACACATTTTGTTCGTCGATTTTAACCTCTTTAATTATACATATTCATATTTCGACTTAGAAAATGCTTAGTAAGCTAATACATGACTATTTTGAGCTAGCATGGTGTATCGAATGCACATCATTTAACGGTACAAAAGACAAAAGTTGGAATAAAATGACCCAAACGACAAAGTGGTCGAAGTAGGAGGGGTAAAAAGAGCAATTTGTAGTATATGGAGCTATTTGTTAAGTTCGCAAAGTAGAGGGGCCAAAGTCCTATTTTCCCTTCTATAAACTACCATCTCCGACCACCAAAATTTGGAACAGAAGGACCCAAACAACAAAGTAGGGAAAATAGCATTTTGCCCCCTCTACTTTGTCAACTTAACAAATAGTCCCTATACTATAAATCACTCATTTTACCCCTTCCTACTTCGACTACTTTGCCGTTTTAGTCCTTCCACTTCAACTTTTGCCTTCTTAACATCAAATCTGGACACATCCACACACCGACAAAAAGAGATATCGAAGGTAGGAGATGAAGAGTTGGTTAGGGAGGCAAATTGGGGAGGTATCACGAAGAGTATGGTGAAATACGAAAAATTTTAAAACCACACATTTTATTCGTCGATTTCATCCTATCTAATTATATATACTTATATTACCAATTAAAACACGCTTAGTAAGCTAATATTTGGCTATTAATGAAGCTAATGTGGTGTACTAAATGAGCATCAATTAACATTATGAAGACGAAAGTTGGAACAAAAGGACCCAAACGGAAAAGTGGTCAAAATAGGAGGGGTGAAAGAGCGGTTTATACTAGTATAGAGGCTATCTGTTAAGTTGACAAAGTAGATGGGGCAAAAATGCTATTTTTTCCTAAAAACTAAAAAGAGCCATTTGTAGTATATGGAGTTATATGTTAAGTTGGCAAAGTAGTATATGGAGTTATATGTTAAGTTGGCAAAATAGAGGTACCAAAGTGTTATTTTCCCTTTCTTTAAGCTACCATCTCCGACCACCGACCGGCGACCCCACCGCCGCATCTGGGCCCCCGGGGAATAATTATTCGGCGGAGAACATATTCAACACTTCTGTAATTTGTTTGCTTATGAAATCATTTGATTAATGATTATTCATAACTCCATTATTCAAATGAACAAACCAAGAAGCTTCGTTTCAGAGTTCATACTCTGTTTTAGCAGCCAGCTACTAAGCCGCGCTTTCAAAATCTGCCCGAAAGATTTCGATTTTCGACCTTATATAAACAAATCTTCACAACCCAGAAATCATATCAACCAGTTCTCGAACACCCATCAATCAGTTTTCGATTTCTCTGCTCGATTCAGCAATGGCGATCACGAGTACTCTGCCTCTGGTGATGTTAGTGATGATGTCGGCTCATCTAACGGCTACTTCAATGGCTAACTTCAACCAGCATTTTGATGTCACTTGGGGACACCACCATGCTCAGATCAAGAACACCGGCCAGGAGCTGACTCTGTCGCTCGATCAGGATTCCGGGGCTGGGTTCAAGTCCAAGAACGAGTACCTGTTTGGGCGGATTGATATGCAGCTCAAGCTCATTGCTGGCAACTCTGCTGGAAGCGTCACCACATTTTACGTAAGTCGTTTTTCGTGTAATAGGACATCAACTATTGTGACTACTGAGAATACTCGTGTAGCACCAGTTACATGTGCGTATTTTACTTGTGACATGTTAATAGGTCATATTTAGACTTGAGATTTCACGATAGTTTGTGTCATACTAGAATATTTTTTTTCATATAAAACTATAAAGTAGCCATCTTTTGATTAATTCGTGGTTAACCTCTTTTGTTATTGACTCTACAGTTGTCGTCTGAAGAAGGACTGAACCACGACGAAATCGACTTCGAGTTCCTGGGCAACTCCACGGGGAACCCTTACACTGTCCATACCAATGTCTTTAGTGAGGGAAAGGGCAACAGAGAGCAGCAGTTCCACCTCTGGTTCGACCCCACTGCGGCTTTCCACACCTACACGATCTTGTGGAATGCCCAGAGGATCATATTCTTGGTGGACAACATACCCATTAGAGTGTTCAACAACTTGGAATCGAAGGGAGTCCCGTTCCCCAACAAGAAGCCTATGAGCATTCACTCAAGCTTGTGGAATGCTGATGACTGGGCTACTCAGGGTGGCCGAGTCAAGGCGGATTGGACCAAGGCTCCTTTCATGGCTTCTTATAGGAACTTCAAGGCCGAGGCCTGTGTTTGGTCGCCGTCCTCTAGATCTTCGACCTGTTCGCCAGGAGCGTGGCAGACTCAGGAGATCGATGCAGCGGGTCGGAACAGGATCCGATGGGTGCAGAGCAAATACATGATCTACAATTACTGCACCGACTTGAAACGATTCCCTCAGGGATTTCCAGTTGAATGCAAGCAGAATTGAATTGTTTGTTTATGCTAATAATTTTCATTGTGACCATCAATAATCATTCTTTGTACTATTTTATTTCTTAATAATTTTTGTATTTTCAATGTAAATAATTGATTCCAATTATTTATTCATTTGAATTATTGTATCTTCTTGGATGTGTAATCTTTATAATATCACAATATTGAATTAAATAACACATAATACTGTCTAGTCCGACCTAAAAAATATTAATTTTTTTCTCTAAACAGATTCGATATGGTAAATAAATTTTAGAATTCCGAATCTCGACGAGTTAAACTTACAAGATTCTCTCGATTCAAATTGCGCCGAAAATTAGTAAAGCTGTCAAAAAGACGAGTCGACTCAGCCCGAATCAATCCAACCAATAATTTAAATTGAACCAAAAACCAATATTTCAAAGCTAATCCAATCTTAATATATAAAAAACTTTCAAACTAAGTAAATAAATGACCCGATAAAATCACTCACTGAACCAACCCGTGACCCGCCGCCTAAACCGGCCACTCAACCCAATTTCCCTTATCCGTTAACCATATGGTAACTTGCATTTACCATTGGGCCAAGCTGCGTCGGCCCAAGCCCTTTTTCATGGGCTCGGAAAGCCCATAAACAGCTTAGTGCAAAAGTGGACCCCTGTTTATCCGATCGGATCCGATGCACCAACGTCGGCCGTCCACCGTGCACAAATATTCTGATCGAGAAAAAAAAAATATAAAAGGGGAAAATAGTATTTTGACCCCCTCTACTTTTCCAGCATAACAAATAGCCCCCTATGCTATAAATCACTCATTTTACCCCTCCTACTTTGACCACTTTGCCGTTTGGGTCCTTCCGTTCCAACTTTTGTCTTTGTAAAGTTAAATTTGGACACATCCCACCCGAGGGAGAGAGATATAGGAGGTAGGAGACGAAGAGTTGGTCAATGAGGTAAATTGGTGAGGTATGGTAATTTACGAAGGATTTCAAAATCACACGTTTTATTCGTCGATTTCATCATATCTATCCTTATATACTTATATTCCCACTTAGAAACTGCTTAGTAAGCTAATACATGACTATTGGAGCTAACACGGTGTACCGAATGCGCATGAATTAACGTTACGAAGATGAAAGTTGGAACGAAAGGACCCAAACGGCAAGGTGGTCGAAGTAGAAGGGGGTACAACGAGCTATTTATAGTACAGGGGCTATTTGTTAAGTTCGCAAAGTAGAGGGGGCTAAAGTGATATTTTCACAGCCGATCATAAAAAAAACCCTAATTAAAATATTCGTCTCTGTAAATTTTCATTTTCAGCTCCTTCCGCATTTCCAGGGCTTTTCGTTCTCCTGAAGAAGACGAAGGTAAAGTTCTTCTGTTTTCCTTTTTTCTCTCTTTTCCTTTACAATTATGCGCCGCCGCCTCGTTTGAACATTACGATCAAGAACGATTTCCGTCTACCTGTGAATCGATTTTTGGCGGTTTCGATTTCTGATGCGTGTGTAATAATCTAGGATTTGAAGCGATGGCGGATGATAAAACGAACGGTGTTGCCTCGACGGAAGAGGTGGAGGATCAGGAGTCGGTGACGATCGAGAGCTCCGACGATGTCAGCGGCGGAGAAGCGAAGATGAGGAGCAAGATCGAAGCGCTGGAGCGGGAGAACGGGACACTAGCGGAGGAGAACGGCGGATTCAAGGACCAGATTTCGAAGCTGAAGGAGGAGATCGAGTCACTGAAATCGGAGGAAGAAGTGATGATGCAGAGGCTGGAAGAGCTGGAGAACGAGCTGGAGGATTCGGATGAGAGCAAGAGAACTATGGATTCGATAGCGGCGAGAGCTGGTGAGCTGGAATCGGAAGTTGCAAGGCTGCAGCGAGATCTGATCGCGTCGATGAACCAGGGGGATGAATCCAGCACAGAGATTGTGGAATTGAGGAAGGTGTTGGGAGATTTGGAGGTTAAGCTTGAGGAAGCGAAGAAGGAGAAGGCGGAAAACGAGAAGAGAGTGAGGGAGCTGGAGAGGAAGGTAGTGATTCTGGAAATGAAGGAGATTGAAGAGAAGAGTAAGAAGATCAGATTGGAGGAAGAGAATCGGGATCGAATTTCGGAGAAAGAAGCTGAGATTGTGAAGATGAAGAAGAGAGTTGAGGAGCTTGAGAAAGAGCTGGCTACAAAGAAGACTGATCTTGAAGAGGAATTGAAGGTTTCTGAGGATAGAACCAGAGAGATGGAAATGAAGATGATGGAGTTGCAGAAGGAAGCTGAGGAAGCTGAGAAGATGGTTGTTGGGTTGAAGCAGAAAGCTTTCGAGAGTGTTAATGGGTTTGATAGTGATGGTGATGATGATAAAGAACTGGGTTTGCAGTGGCCGCCATTGGTGGTGATTGGATCTACAGGAGCTGTGGTTGCTGCTGCTGCTGCTGCTTATCTCGTTTATGCAAGGAGACAGTGATTAGTGACTGGTTTTTCTTCAAGGTTAGCAGCCATGGATCTCTTCCACTTCATGTTTGTGTGTGTTTCTCTTAGCTTGTTAGTATATTGTGGGTTCTACAGTAGTTTTGTTTGATAGCTGTTGAAGAAGCTTTAATGGCGATGAATATGATATGTTAGCTGACTGGTTTTCGTTATTGGGTAGTCTCAAAGTCTGCAATTTTTCCCCTGTAGCTGAAGAAGATGATTCAGTTTCATCTTCTGCATTACTCTGTAGATGATATTGTGAAGTTTGTGAGTCTTGGGATACATGTTCGTCGGTTTCGTTTCTTCGAATTCGTATGCAGTGATCATAGTTGCAGAGAATAGCGGAACAGCTGACTGGAAAAAATGCAGTCTTTAACATTACTGTTTATTTGAATCGAAGAACAAAGCTACAAAGAATGAATCTTCAAATGGATGAATTACAGTTTTGGTTCAAAGGTGAGGGAATCGTTTCAAGTCGGTTCAGTAATTGTAGATCGTGTAATTACTTTGTACCCGTCGGATCCTATTTCGACCCGCAACATCAATGCCCCGAGTCTGCCACGGTCCTGGAGAGCATGTCGAAGATCCAGAGGACGGTGACCAAACGCAGGCTTCGGCCTTGAAGTTTCGGTAAGAAGCCACGAAAGGAGCTTTGGTCTAGTTGTCGGCATTCCAGAGGCTCGAGTGGATGCTCATAGGCTTCTTGTTAGGGACAGGACTACAATTGATTCCAAGTTGTTGAACACTCTAATGGGTATATGTTGTCCACCAAGAATACGATTTTCTTGGGAATTCTAGAGGATCGTGTAGGTGTGAAAAGCCACGGTTGGGTCGAACCAGAGGTGGAATTGCTGCTCCATGTTGTCATTTTGAGGTAAATTGGGAAGGTATCATGAAGTGAAATACGAAGGATTCTAACACCACTCATTTTATTCGTCGACTTCATCCTATCTAAATATATATATACTTACGGTGAACACTCCGGTGCACCCACTAAAAGTGGGTGCACCGGGTACACCCACTAACATTTTAATAGATAAACATGTTTTTAATATCTTTTTTTTTCGAGTATAATAATCTACATGTTGTTAAAGGATATATAAGACGATTTGAACAAAAAACTAATTTGGTAGAGATGATAATCTATCATATTGAGAAAAAATGCAGCTGTAGAAAGAAACTTGAAGAACAATAGGTATAATCTTATACTATGATGACTAAAAATTGTAATTAAGCTCAATTTAGACTTATTAAGATTAAATCTATTGATATAAACGATTAGTTCAATAGAAATATCACTCTAGATAGCACAAACGTCAGTGGGTGTACCCGGTGCACCCACTTTTAGTGGGTGCACCGAAGCGTTTACCACTATATTCTCAATTAAAAAAAATGCTTAGTAATCTAATACATGGCCATTAGAGCTATCGTTGTGTACAGAATGCTCATCAATTAACGCCATGAAGACAAAAATTAGAACGGAAGGAAGACAAAAATTAGAACGAAGGACTCAAACTGTAAAGTGGTCGAAGTATAAGACGGTGAAAAGAGCCATTTATGGTACAGGGATTATCTGTTAAATTAGCAAAATAGAAGGACCAAATGCTATTATCCCTAAATAAAACATTAACTTACCTCTTTCTTATTTGTAAAAAGCAATGATTGAGACAATCATTGGTTTAGTTTCTTAGCAACTTCAAGGATTTTGTTGATACTTTGTGTTGTACCAAGATTTACATTCACCATATACTTCTTTATGGTTGCATTTGTAGCATCCAATGCCTTGCCGCATAACCCGAGATCGGATAACGCGGAATTCAGTGCAGTGGTAATCTTGGCGACTTCGTCTATGTGACAGTCTTTCCCATCATGTTGCATGCAAACATTGCAAGAGACCATGACATCATCTAGTCTATCTACAACCTTGTTGAAATTCTTGGCGCAAGTGCTGAAGCTGGTTTTTCACTTCAGGTGGCGGATTCGTGGATGCCTGCTGAGATGCCTCCATTAGAAACCTCCTCAGTTTCGACGTATCTTCCTTGATGGCGTACACCGGATTTGACTTTGGTGAGTTTCCAAGAAAATCAAGACATTCATCTGGCTTCGTTGTCCTCTGACATATGTCCTTGAGGGCAGGATCGTTATTGATGGATTCTGGAGTTGCCTTTGGATCGTAGTGTGCGCACATTAAGTCTGCAAGAGTGGCAAACTTATATGGAAATTTAGATGGTGATGTCGGGGACACTACTCTAGCGGAAATCGCTGGAAGAACTAGAGAAAAGAAGATCATAGTAATCATCTTCATCATGTGCTTATGATCCATCTTTTGTTATTATTGAAATTAATTTATCTTATTTTTTATTTTTTTTATTAAGCATGAGTTGTTTATATAGTATATTTTTGCTCTAATAATAGTGTGTTTTATGTAATTTTATATTTGATTTAATGTAAAGGGAAGGTACTAATGGAGTTAAAAAAAAGTATAATTAATAAATAGTTGATAAAAAATTTCACCACATAAATTATAAAATATTTTATACCACATATAATTTAATTGTTATTTATTGGGATTTATGCTCTCCACCCCTTAGACAAGCATAATCACCAATCAATTTACGACACATGGTAACTTTAATATTGATGGCACATAACATAACACCACCTACCCACATGTTCAAACCGTACGCTAACAAGCTATGCGATTAACTTCTCATCATTATACAGGTAATCTCTAATACTTCTTTGTCTCTACCTGCCTATATTCTCATACGCCTTGTCCCACCAAGTACGTAAACGTTTACTACTCTCTTATCTACACACCTTATAGATAACCGTCTAATTAGACTTCAAGACGTGCCTAAGAAAAAGAAACTCAACCCATATCCTCCCAATCAAACCACTCATTGAACTTACCAGCATAGTGTTATAGTAAACAATATAAGATCCATTTAGAACACCCTCTACCAACAACTCGAGTTACTGGGACCTAACGGTTTTTGATATGGTATCAGTGTCTTTGACCAACAAGACGTCAAGATTTTGAATCCTGAAACCCACCAATCCGTGCATAAAGGCTTATTTGAAGCTAGTCTCCCGTTGCCCTCACTCCGTTGCACAAGTCTTATCGAAATTGTGCAAACTTCAGACTTTTTCATGAATCATTCGTTTGAGGGAGCATGTTAGTAAACAGTATAAGATCCATTTAGAACCCTCTTTACAATAACTCGAGTTATTGAGATGTAACGATTCTTGACAGACGGCTAAACAAAACAACATTGAAACAATCAAATCCCAAACTATCATATTCTATGCCCACTTGAAAGGATGAAGAATCAACGTGGGAACATTATTAAGATATGCTCACCAACAAAACAACAGCTATCAATGATCAATCTCTCCCATAGTATTGAATAATTAATTATTACTTTTGTTTGTTAATGAATAATTAAGGGCTAATAAGTCGGGAAGTACCTCTATTACGAAAAGATAACAAACGAGTCCTTCTACAATTATTTGTTCAAAATAAATTTCCAATACTAAGAATGGTTAACAAACATGCCATTTCGTTAGGTTTGATCTAACGCCGTTACTTTTTTGCTGACATGTTATTCTGACTAAGCCTATTGGTGATCAAATTTTACACATCATCAAAACAACGTCGTTTTTTTTCCACATATGATGGCCCAATTCTTCCCTATGAAAGCGAAAGCATAACCTCATCGGCATCGGAGGATTCATTCGGGGTCAGGGTGCTAATGGAACCATGGCCTATTATTACTCTGATTCCAACTTGGTGGTCAGTGAAAAAGTTCGAGAGAAGAGGATATAAGGATTTTCGTCCCCTTATCAGTTGAAGTCGTAACTCACAAAACCGACGTCGTTTTGCTGACGTGTCAAAGTTGACCACCAACAGGATGAATCAGCATAGCCCGTCAACAAAACCATAATGAAAGGACTTATATGTTAAACGTTCTAAATATGAGAGTTTATTATGTGCAAAGAATTATTATAGGACTTATTTGTTATCTTTACATAGTATAAGTACCTCCTGGCCTATCTCACCCTAACTGAAGTAGCACCGATGCTTCTTCCTTTGACTATATTCCATGAATCCTTTTCTTACCCACAATTATACAATTCATTAATTCATAATCCAGTCAGCCAGCTAACCATTCCCGCGCTTTCAACAACCACTGACCCGACCCGACCCGAAACCCGAAACTCGAAACCGACATCATCACCACTATATAAACCAAACCCATAAACCCCAAAACTCACATACCATCAAACATTCATTCAATCTTTCTTACTAATCCAAAAGAAACCATCAACAATGGTGAAAACTCTTCCTATGGTGATGTTAGTGATGATGTTGGCTCATCTAATGGCTACTTCAATGGCTAACTTCAACCAGCATTTTGATGTCACTTGGGGACACCACCATGCTCAGATCTTGAACGGCGGTCAGCAGTTGACCCTGTCGCTCGACAAGGACTCGGGGGCTGGGTTCAGGTCCAAGAATGAGTACCTGTTTGGTAGGATCGATATGCAGCTCAAGCTCATCGCTGGCAACTCTGCTGGAAGCGTCACCACATTTTACGTGAGTGTATATACCTTTTCTTTGGTTTTCACTGCTTGATTTGATTAGCCCCCGTAACTGATATGATACCTTCCTATTGGTTTGCAGTTGTCATCTAAAGAAGGACCAGACCATGATGAAATCGACTTTGAGTTTCTGGGTAACTCCACGGGGAGCCCTTACACTGTTCACACCAATGTGTTCAGTCAGGGAAAGGGCAACAGGGAGCAGCAATTCCACCTCTGGTTCGACCCAACCGCGGCTTTCCACACCTACACGATCCTCTGGAATGCCCAGAGGATCATATTCTTGGTGGACAACATACCCATTAGAGTGTTCAACAACTTGGAATCAATGGGATCTCGTTCCCCAACAAGAAGCCTATGAGCATCCACTCCAGCCTCTGGAATGCTGATGACTGGGCCACCCAGGGTGGCCGAGTCAAGGCTGATTGGTCCAAGGCTCCTTTCGTGGCTTCTTACCGAAACTTCAAGGCCGAAGCCTGTGTTTGGTCACCATCCTCGGCCTCTTCTACCTGCTCTCCTGGAGCATGGCAAACTCAGGGAATGGATGCTGCTAGTCGTAACAGGATCCGATGGGTACAAAGCAAATACATGATCTACAATTACTGCACCGACTTGAAACGATTCCCTCAGGGCGTCCCGATCGAATGCAAGCAATCAAGATTCCTTTGAAGTAATTAACTATTGTGTTATGGTTGTTTTTGTTTCCTTGTGTTTTATTTGTGAAATTCTTTATTTGTGACGTCATCCCATTGTTCTGTTTGAAATAAAATAAAAATAATAATAATAAGCATATTATGTGGAAATTGGGTTGGGCCGAGATAAATCGGGATAGGTCAAACCGAGTTTCGGGCTACCTAGTTATTGATATGGTAAAAAAAAATCGAGATTTGGGAAGAAGAAGAAGCTCTAGGGTTGCAGAGTTTCAATCATTCGGTCAATTTCGATCAACCGAATTGACCAATGACCGACTTTTGGCCACAAACAGCAATCAGCCAATTTCGATTTCACTAATTAAGTTATCCGGTCAGTAATTTGATCAGACCAAAAAACCGACCCGAATTATCCATCCTAGTTTTATTCATAATCTAGCTTCTTGCATATGATCATAGTACAGTTAATAACAACCATTAGATCTGGAGAGCACTGGCAATCGATCCAGCGAGACTCAGAACTTCGAACGGAGCTTTCTCCGCTACGGCTTTGACAGTTCCAGGGCATGAATCAGTGATCCAGAAGTGATCAAATGGAGCTTTCTCCAGACCTTTATTAACATCATGAAAAGAAGGATTACTACTTGTTTACAGAAGCTGGACATGAAACACTGTTAGAGATGAACGAAGCATGAATCGAATTACCGTTGTTTTTATGAGTGAATCGCTCCCAGGATCTCTTCGGAAACACTCCATGAGTAACGTACGCACTCACTTTCGCTGCACCGTGAGCTGCCAGCACTTTCTGGGTAGATTTACAAGGCACGAAAAATCAGTGTTTGTTCTACCAGTTGATACTATTTCATCACGAAATCAAGACTACGAATAAGCATATACCTGGCACTCGATAAGGGTACCACCGGACTGCACTAGATCATCGACGATTACCACATGAAATCCAGCAGGGTTTCCTTCCTTGATCCTTACTATCCTCTTATCACCTTCACGAACTTTGTTGCAGACCACCTAGCAAAATCGAAAATTCCCAGTTTACCAAAGACAATTTCCGACAAATAACATGAACAAAAACAACCACTTGTTATCCTTTGAGATGAACTTACAGTTGGGTAGTCATCTAACAGGTTGTGGAATCGCTTCCAAGCTCCATCGTCAGGAAATGCAATCACGATCTGGAAAGACACGAATCAGTATCAGAATCGAGCTATGACTATATCTAAAGGCGAAAAGAGGGCCATGAACCTTGTCAGAGCCGGGAAGCTGACTAAGTCGTTGCTTTAACAAAGGAATCCCAGTCTCGAACAAAGGTAGTACTTGGTCCCCAAAGTAAAATCTCTCCTGCATATACAAATGGATGATTAACTATCAGCTTTGGGTTTCGAGATTAAGAATTAAGAGTACGTATCGTAATGAAGAAATGTTTTCGTTTTGCAGTTACATCAAGCTCGAAAAAGCTGGACAATTACTTAGTCTTTCAGATTTTCCAACCATTAGATAATCTTCATACGAGACCAAATTTCAAATGTTGAAGTTTAGGGGACAAAGATCATACTTTAAGCAGTTGCAATGTGTTGCAATTAGCTAAATTACTCACTATTCATCAATCCAAGACTTAATTTGACAGAGTGAATCAACTAGCAGCAGAATTCATTGTTCTTGGTGAAACATTTTCAATATAATAACTCAAACAACTTAGATAATCAATCGAAAAAGGAAACCACGACAATGCTTTAGAACAAGTAAGATGACCTAAACTAACCTGAAGAGCATGGATATCGTAGACAACTAAACTAGTAGGGCCGCCTCTCGAAATGGGAATATTCGACAAGATTCTGGCCAGGGTGAATGCAGTTGCAACGTCCCCTTCTTCATCCATTCGCTCGAAGGTGGCAGTCGGGAAGAAAGGCAAGACCAACGAGAAGGAAGCAACGAAGAGACGTGGGAGTGCATAGATGACGGAGAGCTGCTCGAAGATGACCGATGGGGAGCTGAAGGAAGCAAGGAAAGCTACATGTTGACCCCTTATGTCATGTGCATTATTAATGTAAAGGTTGGGGAATCCATCCTGGAAACTCCTGAAAACAATTACCAACACTTTCTTGGATAAGAAGACCTCAACAGAAATTGAAGAATCATGATGAATGTCGTTAAGGAAAGCAATATAAACTAATTATGAATCTCAAGTTGATGCAACGGTTCTCCGAAAGCTCTTCGCAACAAATCCTATTAACCTCTATTACAATCACTTGCACAAGGCATGGTGGATTTATACAAGCTTCAATCCCCTTTCTTTAACCTTCGTTTCAAGCGAGCGTGTTAATGAATGCTATATAAACTAACTATGAACCTCTTCCAAAATGGCTCGAGTTATTGAGATGCAACATGTATCTACAAATATGAGGATTCATCCACAAGAGGAAAACAACTAATGCAAACACGAACACATGGCTATAAACTTGAGCAAAGACTATAACTTTCTAGATTAACAAGAGGAAACTGTTATCTATGAGAAGGATTTCTTCAGAAGGACCGTACTAAGGAATGCTATATAAACTAACTACGAACCTATCCCAACAACTCGAGTTATTGGGAACATAATGATTCCAGGTTCATCCACAAGACAAAACCAGCTAATCAGAACATGAACACAATGCTATAAACTTGAGCAAATACTACAGCTTTCCAGATAAACAAGAAGAAGGGCAACATCGGATTCCAACCTAATAGTTACTGAAATGCAACAATTCTCGTGTTCATCCACCCACAAGAGGAAACCAGCTAATAAGAACATGAACACAATGCTATAAACAGGAGCAAATACTACAGCTTTCCAGATAAACAAGAAGAAAGACAACATCGGATTCCAACCTAATAGTTACTGAAATGCAACAATTCGTGTTCATCTATCCACAAGAGGAAAGCAACTAATAGTTATTGGAATGCAACGATTCCCGGTTCATCTAGGGGACAAAACTCGGCGAACATGTGCAAATTTCAATCCCTTCTCTTGGATTTTCGTTTGAGGTGGCGTGTTTAGGAATGTTATATAAACTAACTACCAATCTCTCCCAACAACTCCGAGTTATAGAAATGCAACGATTCCCGATTCATCCACAAGACAAAACCAACTAATAAGAACATGAACAACAATACTATAAACTTGAGCAAAGACTACAGCTTTCCAGATAAAACAAAGCTGGATTCCAATTTCCAACCTAGCAAGAACATAAAACATCAAAAGGGCAAAGGGAAAAGGGCTTTCCCTCTTCAATCCACCAGCTAAAAAGGGTCAACTAATGATTCAGAAACAGACACACAATTCACAATCGGAAGAACTGAAATTATCAGAGAAATTTCACCTCCAATTGATTGACTGCAGAGTGACGAGTGGAGAAGCGGCGGCGATCTTATGGGCGAGTTCTTCGCACTCTAGGCAGTAGAATAGAAGAACTTGTTTACTGTTTAGAGCTTGAAGAACATTCGAAGCAATTGAATTTGATTTGGCATCCATGGCTTTCTTCTTCACACTGATCTCTTCTCTGTTTGGTGAAGAGTGAAGACCGGGACGAAGACTGGGTGTTGTGAAACGGTGTCGTTTCGTTGCTATGTATATATTACATTTGAGTATGTGTACTTTTGAAGTTTGACACTTTAGTCATTGGATGATAGTTTTTACCGATTTATTGATATTTGTCCCAATTTGAACCGGTTAAATGGAGTAAAATTGTAATCGATTAATTTTTTTTCGTTTTGGGTATACAAATAAATTTTAAAATTGTTAAGGTGCGAATGTTGAAGTATCCACTTCGAGAGTTTTACAGTGTTTTCAAAATTGTACATGTAAGTCTGGTCTGATCGCATGGAAAACTATAGAAGTTTGTAAATTTTTATATCCTGAAATAGAAAGTTATGATTACAATTGAAAATCGTCCTACTCCTCGTTACAAAAGTGAATCATTCAGCCTCTTGAAACCCATTACAATTTGATCGTAGTACCTCATTGAATCATTGTACTTCTGTATAATACGAAAGTCTCTTGATACCCATTACAATTTTATGGTACACTTACTTTTAAGATGTACCGCACGCTAAAATATGATACATGTACTATATTTACGAGTCTATGTCGTAATTTACTAGTATATACTTTGTATAGTACGCAATCGAAATACCTCTCACTTAATTAATGGTGGTGGTAGTCTAACAGTATGTGAACCAACCGCTGAAATCATCATAGATCATAGTTAGTTGACCATATATCATGATCAATGAAACATAATTATATCAGAGTTGTATTGTACTGTTTTACCGAGTGGTTCATGATAAACCATACCAAAGGGTCAAACTGTTGACTCTAACAGTATATATGGTCCAATCACTCAAACCGTCGTAAATCACAGTTGAAACCGTGATTAACTCACAATTAATTATATCACAGTTATGTTACACCATTTCAGTGAGTAGTTCATGAACCACTTGTACCGATACGATTCTGAAAACACTTGAGATTCTTTCTCATACTCCCTAAAAGACTAATATATTTCATTCACAAAACGTCTGAAAAAAGCTCAAAATTCTTCTATTGGTACTAGTACTAGTTATATATTTTATTAAGAAACATTGTATTTGTACGTACGTAGGCACTTGTGTTGTCGCCATGCATGCACACACGCAGCTGCTATTGGGAACTGTGCTTTGAAACACTTGTGGAAAGAAGAAAGAATGTCTACGTGGCTCTTTAGTTAGCCACTAATAACCCAATTGTATGGTTCCTTTTGATCGTGGGGCGGACTTAAGAGCCAAAAGTTGGGTACTATGAGTCATGGATGGTCTAACCGGATAAGTAAGCGGGTTGAGGGCAGGGCTGAGAGTCGGTTAATTTGATTATTAGTCAATCAAAATCGGTTAACTACTAAGTTCGTGGTGGCATGGGGCTCAGATTGGTTACGGTAAGTTGTGGATGGTCCAACCGGATAAGTAAGGGGGTTGAGGAGCGGAGAGTTGGTTAATATGATCATTAATCAATCAAAATCGGTTGGTCACGGAGTACATGGGCATGGGGCTCGGATTGGTTACTATAATTAAGTTGTGGATGGTCCAACCGGATAAGTGAGAGGGTTGAGAGAGTAGGGCAGAGAGTCGGTTAATTTGATCATTAATCAATCATAATTGATTAACCACTAAGTTCGTGGGGCATGAGGCTCTGTTTGGTTACTATAAACCATGGATGGTCAACCGGATAAGTAAGGGGGGTGCTGGTTGGGCGGAGAGTTGTTTAATTTGATCATTAATCAATCAAAATCCATTCCCACCAACTCGAATTAAACGATCCAATTTAGTAAATTAACCATATATTAAAAATTATCCATTTAACAAAGTGACGACAACGTTAACGCCTTTGCTACTGCAAAAAGAAGAAGATTTTCAGTTTTTCTTTCAGGGTAGTCATTTGGACAGACCGTCAATTGAATACATTAACGTTAAACATCGAGTTTAAACATGCAAAATGATGGGCCAGATTCACATACTCTTATACCCAACCCTTACCCGTAAACTTTTATCTAGTGTTTCATCTCGTAACTCGTTCAATGCAGGTATTTCTCCCGTTAACCAAATCGAGAAGAGTCGAATACAACTATCTACATCAATCTACATATAACACACATATCATGTTTCTTGTTCAAATTGTATCAATGAACTTATTTGATGTTCATATCCACCATGTGATCAAATCAATACAATCAATTTATTAATGGACCATATATATTAATTCAACTATAGGTATTCAATTCAAATTTAGTTTATATACAAGTGGATCACCACAAAATAAAAATTGAATTAAATTAGGAAAAATAGCATTTTGCCCCCCTCTACTTTGCCAACTTAACAAACAGCCCCCTGTATTATAAATCGCTCAGTTTACCTCCTCCTACTTTGTCCACTTTGCCGTTTGGGTCCTTCCGTTCCAACTTTAGTCTTCGTGACGCTAATTGATGCGCATTCACGTTAGCTCTAATAGCCATGCATTAGCTTACTAAGCTTGTTTTAATTGGTAATATAAGTATATATAATTAGATACGATTTCACCATACTCTTCGTTATAACTCCCAAATTTACCTCCCTAACCAACTATTCTTCTCCTATGTTTTTCGGTGTGTGGATGTGTCCAAATTTAATGTTAAGAAGACGAAAGTTGAAACGGAAGGACCAAAACGGCAAAGTGGATAAAGTAGGAGGGGTTAAAATGAGTGATTTATATAGTACATGAGGCTATTTGTTAAGTTGGCAAAGTAGAGGGGGCCAAAGTGATATTTTCCATTAAACTAATTAGAAAAATAACAAGTGGATCAAAATGGAATTTAATTTTTGGACATGAGGATCACCACGTATCTTAGTGATTAGGTATGCGTTCCAACCGTATTTTTCCACGTATTTTGTATTAATTTGGTATTTGTTGGGTGGGGTACGTATTATGTCGTATAAGTTTAATTTTGTACAGATATATGTCTATTCTGTATTATTAATTATTTAAGTCTTGGCCCAAAGAAGGCCGAACCAAAATTCTAAAACTAGTGATAATAATAATAATAATTATTTTATTAATTAATTCATAATTCACTTTATTTCGAAATATTCATGATATAGCCACGTGGAAAAATAAATTTTAATTATAATTAGGGCATAAATGAATTACGTGAATGGTGAGACACAAAGAAGTATCGATGAGTTTTACCTATAGGGTTTGATGAGTAGGCAAGTATAATTAAGCCTTGTTTAGACCGTCCTGAAATAGATTGTACTACACAGCTTACACGATCCAAATTATTGTAAGCAAAACTCTAGACAAACTGGACTATGACCCATCAAAGTAACTCATAAGAACCTTATCAATTTCTAACACAATTCGGTCTCGATCATTGTTGTAATTAACAAACAACAAAGATTTCACTTCACAACCCATATCCACCATTAAAGCCTTGTTTGGACCGTCCTGAAACAGATTTTACACTACTCACCTTACACGATCCAAATCATCGTAAAAAAAAAACTCTAGACAAACTGGACTAAGACCCATCAAAGTAACTCATAAGCACCCACCCTATCAATTCCCAACACACAATTCGGTCCCGATCATTGTTGTAAATAAAAAAACAACAAAGATTTCACCTCACAATCCATATCCACCATTAAAGCCTTGTTTCAACCGTCCTGAAACAGACTATACACTACTCATCAACTTACACGATCCAAATCATCGTAAACAAAAACTCTAGACGAACTGGATTATGACCCCATCAAAGTTATACCTCATAAGTACCAACAAAATTTCATACTCATCCATGAATTCACTATTATTTTTTTTTCATATAAATTAATTTCATGTCAGTTGGTAGTTGGTTTTATTTTGTACTGACATTTGGCTGCAGATTTAAGGCTTAGTTTGTTGGATTGTCTCTCCCCCTTAGCTAGTGTTGTGTGGTGTTCATAGTTAGGTACATGATATTTTCAATCCATTACTAAGTAGGGTCTCTAGATCTTTGAAAATCAATGAATCTCAGCCTCTAAAATGATTTTTTTGTGTGTGTACAAATGATCTTATAAAATGTGGAGATGGGTGGGAAGATCGACATCCAATACTGAATTATCAGGGGAATTATTGAGGAAATTAATTGAAGTGTTCACCTGCGTGATTTGACACTTGAATGTGACTAGGGATTAGATGCGTCAATTATACAATAATTTATCGTTGTTGTGTGTAATTGGGTTTTTTGATTAACTCGAAAGTTGGCTGATGGGGTGAGACTTTGTTGGTGTAACTAGGGTTGATATTGATGTTGGGTACGAGTTTCTTGGGGGATACTTGCTAACCCCCTTCTTGTATATATAATCCTAATTTGTCAGCTTTTTTTTGGATGTACTCAACGTAACTAACGGTTCTTGGCATGGTATCAGAGTCTTTGATGATTGAAATGTTCTGGCATCGAATCCCAATAGCCCCCAATATAACAATTTATCTTTCATAAGGCTTTTTTGGACCTTTGCAAACTTCAATAATACCCTTTCACGGGCCGACTTCCCCCTTTTATGAGATTTCTCGTTTGAGGGAGCATATTAATAACTAATATAAAGACCAATGATCTGAACACTCTCCCAAAAACTCGAGTTATTGGGATGCAACGGTTCATGACAGTTGGGGAATCATGTTAAACCTTGTGTCTTTGTATCGTTTCTTTCTATTTGCTCATCAAGTATCAGTCTCTTCCACTTTCTGATGTAGCACAGTCGAACAACCTTTCATTTCACAGTATCATTACGGTAAATAATATGGTATCTCATTTCTTATTGTAATCTTAATCATCACAACATAGTACTGATCAATTTCCTAGCTAGATAGTAACCCAAACGTATTTTTTTTACAAATAAAAATTGAATTAACAAATCTTTGTGTTCATGATTGCGTTTAATTCTCTGAGACATTTTTGGCTTATCCAAAATCCATAATTAAACACATGTTTAACATTGTCAAATTTAAACAACTCATAATCTAGCCATCTAATTCAGAAGGAATCCACATCTCAACATATAATTAGTTTAAGAAAACATAGATTAACATAGTCAATGGTCTTCATAGTATCAATCTATATTAGCATAATTTTAGAGAAAATTATTTGACATGATAGGAACTAATTAAACTAATTAATTAGTTATAAGAATATTGTCAACCATAAGTCTATGATTTATAAAAGTAAAACTAATTTATATTCAGTGTCGGATCGAGTCACATAAGGTCAAAGTAAGATGCTGGGATCCCACTTGGTCCGATAAAATTATGTATACCCTTGTAAGAAGGAATTAAGCAATTCCTTGTCTTTCATTTCTAATTGTCCGTCCAATGTCTCTGGAACTGAATTCCTCCTTCCTCCTAAATTCAGCTCCTACAGGTTTTCGAAATTTCTTTCGAATTCCATATCGTCGTTAGGTAGATAGAAAAACAAGAAATTTATTTAAATTTAATTTATTATCTTTTATTTAATTAAAAATAAATTAAGAGGTTGAAAAATAGGCTAAGTTGGAAACATTCAAATCAAAGATCAAATAATTGATGGGTGAATATGATTGAACAAAACAAAGATAGCTGACGTGGCAGGTTATAAGGTTGTGACCAATTTTGCTTCATTTTTTTGTGAGTTATTATGTGTTGCCACGTGTGATGTAAGTATGAATGGATTCGAACCAAATAATTATTATTATTTATTACAAGTACATTATTAAATGCCAACATATTAAAAAATAGTTATATTACATTATATTGTAAAACAATTATTATAATTTTTCAAAATTGAAATAATTAAATAATTACTCTTAATTGTATCATTAAAATTATCATTCTTTTTTCTCGTGATCATGATCCCCATTCAGATTTCACATATACAAGAGAGACGAATAAAAGTACAAGAATAATAATTGTACCATGAGCACTGCATGGAGAGAATGGAGTAGTGTGCTATGGAGCGAGAACACGTATTGATGTTCTTTAAGACCGACATAGAGATGGTAGTAAATCGGCTTAATTAAGGTCATGTTAGAGGACACCACAGAGTTTGGAAGGCTGATAAGGTGGTGCAAAGGCATGGATGTTGTAAGATTTGTGAGAGGTAGAAATATGGTAGCTCATGAGTTAGCTAGACATTCAGGATTTGTGTTGATACCCATTAAAAGAAGATAATTATGGCACAACCGCTCATGATGACAATGGTTCATGGTCTATGGAGCGAGGACACACATCAATGCTCCTTCAGACCGACACAGAGGTGGTAGTAAATCCACTTATATATGAAGGTCAAAGTGGAGGACACCACAGAGTTTTGAAGGCTGATAAGACAGTGCAAATGCATGTTTGATGTCACCCCATATTCGATGTAAAATTTGTAATGAAAGATAGAATTCTATGATACGTAGCTGATAACTTAACTAGACATTCATGTTTCGTGTCGATACCCAATACATGTATCGACTCCTTCTAGCTGGTTGCGTAATTCCTTGCCTAATTTCTCAATTATTTTTAACAAAATGATGACATGGCAATAACATAACAAAAGAAATTAATAAAGAAAAAAGAGTAGCTAGCAAGAGTTGCATGATTTAACCTACACAAAATCAAATCAAAATCTCATGCCCCTACATATAGCTATGAAATTGAATAATGCAACAAAGCAAATAAATGAATCATGCAAATTGAATTCATTGAATAGTACACAAAGAAGAAGAAGAAGAAAAAGTCTCCCTCAAAATACTAAGGCTATATAGCTTTGTTGGTGAAATGCAGTTGAGCATTCCATAACCAACCCATGCTTGACACGTCATCACTACTTCCTTTGTACACGTGTTTACACATAATTCAAACACACAATCTTAGACTATGACACGATGATTCAGTCACGGTTCAGTTATGATTCTGTAACGGTTTGAATAGTTATGATTCTGTAACGGTTTGAATAGTTTATGATTGTGTCGTTGGTCTCGTTGGTTTGATGTGTTAGATACTGTTAGCAAATGGGGTGACCGGTTGAGGCATTGTATTAGGGTTCGAAGGAACCATGCATGGGTCCGGGATGGCCTGGATCCTTCTCGCTAATGTTGGTGTGAATGTGTTTAGAAACCGTTGCATTCCAATAACTCATCAAGTTGTTGTGAGAGGGAGGGTTCAACACAGATCGTCCTATACCATTCATTGACACGCCACCCCTCAAAACGAAAGCTCTTGATGGGGTCTGTAACTTGCACACAACTTTGATAAGTCTGGTGCAACATACTGAGAGCTACCGAGATTCAAAACTAAGAATGATACAATTTCAGAAACCATTTCCAAATAATTCGAGTTGTTGAAAGAGAGGGGTTCAACACGTGTCTTATATCGTTCAATAACAGGATGTACCTATTAGCTATACCCATCTCCATATATACATATACCCGTATGAGCACAATTTTTCATCATCATCATCAAGAAATTTCGAATATCTGCAAGTATGAGAACTAGTAGCTGGTGACTGTCGGTAATGATAGTAAATAAAAAGTTCACGAATGAGCATAGCTCATCCACATACTCGTATATATGAGCGTAACTTCTCATCCTCATCCTCAACGAAGTTCTTCCAACTCATCATCCACAATCGTGAAGACAAGTAGCAGACAACTGTCAATAACAATAATGAATAAAGTATTTTATCGCGAAAATTTGTCTTTAAAACATGATCAGAATTTAATTGAGAATGATTGTGAAGACTTCTCGATCATAAAAACGCGTAAATCATAATTATATACACTATTTGGTTTGACTTATGTGTGCTGTTATCTCTCTGGGGCTTTTCCTCTTTCCCAAGAATGTCCTCCATGTGCATACAAGTTAATTGATTCAAATTTTTGAATTTATTTTCAAACATATTAATATAATTATTATAGGAAAAAGGTATTTTCTTTGGTGTATTGAAAAAGGAGATTTTGTTTATATTTGCCACATAAATACGTAATATTTTGTATTCTATTTAGTATTTTTTTTAAAAGAATATGTTAGGGTTAGCAAGTGGGATATGAGTAGTGGTATTCATACAAATTAATTCGAAATTTTGTGTGTATTGGATATCCGAGTTGGAAGAAAGTTTTAGCTGATTTGTATTTACTCATATGTGTATATACACGAGTAATTATAATACAAATATTAGTTAAACTCAGCGTATTTATAAATTAATCTATCTGATATGATCAGGGCGACCTAAATGTGTTAATGTTAATTCAATAATTCATACTATATAGTTTTCAATTTTCAAAATTCTCGAGATGGAGAAAATTAATCCTAGGCCTCTTGTCGTTGTTCATTGTCGCCTCATCGAGGCTAGCTACTGTCTACTGGTTAGACGGTTCCATCTATCGAGGATGACTGATCTATGTTTTTTTAGTATGGGTAATGGGTATTAAGAACTATTACATCCCAATAACTCGAGTTGTTGGGATAGAGTTTAACTCAAACAATAACTTTTGATAAAGTCTGAAGTCTTGCACCAGTTTCAGTAAGTTTCCTGCAACAGATTGGAGGTTACAAGGATTCAAAACCAAGACCTCTCGGTCACTAAAAACTCTGTTACCATGTCCATTGGCGGAGCTAGGGGGAGGCCACCCTGGGCTCGGGCCCAGGGTCCTCTAGACCAAAATAACTAAAATATAGGTAACTTTGGTGCAAAAAGTATGTTCGGCCCATTGTATTCTATGTATCGGGCCCAGGATCAACTTGAGTCCTGGCTCCGCTACTATGTCAATAACCGTTGCATCCCTAGTAACTACACCATATCAAGAACTCTGTAAGTATTGTGCAACAGATTAGAAGTTACAAAGATTCAAAACCAAGACCTCTCGATCACTAAAAGCTCTATTAGCATGTCAAGAACCGTTGCATCCCCAGTAACTACACCATATCAAGAACCGTTAATTTGGTAAATAAAAGATGATTTTGTCGGAGTTATGCGAAACGAAATACTCACGAAATCTGTGGTTGGATACCCATACCCGGCCCGTTTTCCAACCCCTATGTATATTATCCCTTGTAGTCATGGAACATGGCGCCGACAGTCAGTTTGTTGACACGCCACATTGTCAGGAGAATGACCCAATGCATGGATGGTAAATAAATAAGTTACCCAAAACGGTAATTAATTTTGCAATAAATTTCCTCTTGGATCGAGTCATCAAGTTAGTTGGGAATTTATGACATTTTATTTAAATTTATTTTGCACACATCAAAAATACTATATGTTGATTGATCGGTGATACCGATTTATCGTGGTTCACTGACGTGAAATAGAAATAGTGATTCATTGATTAACCTGTGAGTATAGACCTTGTTGTTTTTTGTTTTCCGCTGTTTTTTGCTTATTGTTTTGTTTTCTCTCCCAGATTCCGCTCCCTCTTGCGGTATTTTCTGGGCTTCATGTATAGTGAAAGTAGCGCCCTTTATTTTTTTTAACTATCACTATTCGTGATGAAACCCGGAAAATAACGTGAGAGGAGTCAAAATTTGGTAGAGAAAACAGAAATCTTTTGGTGGTGCTGTTTTTTTTTTTTTTTTTTTGTTTATAAGACACCAAAATCTACGAGCATTATATAACCATGATTTGAAAAATCATAGATACTGAGTTATTCATATGTTTTATTGTATTATCGTGTTTTGTTTTGAGTTGAAATGAGGTGATAACATAGGAGTTGTAGCATGTTGGCCATTTTTTGACAAGGTAAAGAAGAAGAAAAACGAAGCATAGATTCGGCTCAAGATTCGTTGTTATCGAGACTGATATAACTATAGTACACAACTAGTCACAATAGAATCTACAAAATACGTATACATAAGATCATAACATGAATCATCACTACATGCATACGTACATGATTTAACATGACCAGCTCGTTCAACAGGCTTCAAAACACAGCTAAAACCTCTCACTCAACCGGTTCAACCTCCGATCCAGTCCCTCGATCGTGGTCCCTTGATGCATATAGCACACAGATCAAAGTTGAATGAAATTGTTGGAGAGAGATAGATAGCTGTACATTAGAGACTTAAGTTTGGTGGTACATGAACATGCTACAGCTTACCAACAAATAAGCTGACCTAGCTACCACTCTTTTATTTTATTTAATTTTTTTTTTCAAATTATTTTCATTTAATTTCTTATTTATTTCTTTGGACTAGTACTATACTAAAGTTGTAATAATACCTAGTCATTGTTGATCCATATAGGTTTTTTTTTACTGTGAAACAAGAAGTCAGTAACTATTTGGAGCATATTCCTTTAATCCTACACCAAAAAGGAATTTTGTCCAAACATAGGCTTGGCAACTGGTTTCTAGAAACCGGGTAACAACCCGATACTCGAGATCGTATTGGGAGAAAAGAATCTGTTGATGGGTACGAGTAAACACGGTATCTTGATTATGTGGGTAATGGGCGGGAACTGGTTTTATGGTATCTGCACTGTACTCGGTGTTCATGGACACTTGCTAGCAAAATGTCGTCATATTATATTACATATATTTTATATATATATATAAACTCAAAAAATTGGTGCATATTTGCCCTGTACTACGTGGGTGAACTCGGTATTCTGACTACGTGGGTAATGGGTTAGGACTGATTTTATGGTACCTGCACCGTACTTGGTCCCGATGGTCACTTGCTAGCATAAACGTCATCATGTTATACTACATATATATACACTCAAAAAGTTTGTGCAAATTTATGTTAACATCAGGTATCAATCGAAATTTTGTTCATTATACTGAATTTATGTTCGTATTTCTAATTGATGGTGAAATTCTGATTTGTTTTGACTATTCTGATGTTACCTGATGAGTATATCAGGTAGACCCAATACTCATTCATGTGCGAGGATGATTGTGATTTCACATCCATTTCATCTCATAAGGTTTCATATTGTTACATGTGTTTTTTTGGTACGTACGTGTCAAGAACCGATTCGAGTAGTTTACTCGACTCTCTCAACCGAACCACACATAGAGACAAAATAGCCAATTACTTGATGACAAAACATGATGAGTAGTTGAGTACTACCTTCATTTTGGTAGATAATCACACTCATGGAAATAAATTAAATACCTATTTCAAGAAATCAAAACTCAAACCAACCCTACCACCCTATTTTAGCCTATGAACAAGATTTAGTCATAACCCCCAAATTAATACTAATCTGCCCACGTGGCATGCCCACAAGGCCACAATTATAATATAATATTGTGGGTCAAACATCTCCTCCCAACATGCAAATCCTGACTTCCCCACTTATAAGCTCTGGTGAGTTTAACAATACGTGATATAATCGCTTAAATTATCATAATCGTAGTTGAACTGTGACTGAACCGTAATCATATCGAAGTTTGTACCATACCCTTTTGATGAGTGATTCATAGTCTAACCAGTTAGATCATGTGTACCAGTATAATTTTGAAAACACTGCCACTCCAACCCTTCTCTCTATATACAAAATCTTCACTTCTCTGAACCCAACTCCCAGATTGAACCGTAATTATATCAAAATTGTTACCGTATCATTTTGATAAATAGTTTATGGTCCAACCGGTTGAAGCATCAATAAACCTTTCTCCCAATCCCAACTCCCAAATTCTCACTCTCTCACCCGTAATCATATCAAAATTGTGAATGATTCATAATCTAATAATCGGTTAGATCATTCGCACCAGTACAATTTCAAAAACACTCCACTCTAATCCTTCTCCCTATATAAATACCACCTCTCTCCATCTTCACTTCTCCCAAATCCCCTTCTCTCTCAACCATAATCATATCAAAATTATATCTACCATTCTGATGATTGATTCATAGTTCAACAACCGAATAGATCATCATTCGTATCAGTACGATTTCGAAAACACTCCACACATCTCCACTTCTCCCAATTCCCCCCTATCTCTAAACCATAATTATATCAAAATCGTATTGTACTACTTTAACAAGTAGTTCATAATCCAACCGGTTAAATGATCCACCATACCAGTACGGTTTTGAAAACACTCGACCCCGATCCTTCTCTCTGTATTATAAATACCACCTCTTTGCATCTTCACTTCTCCCAAACTCAAACCCAAACCCAAACCCATCTCGCAAATTCTTCTCTCCCTCTACTATCTCAAGCAAACTCCATAGCCATGGTGTTCCACATAGTCATCCTCAAGCTAGTAGAATGGGTGCTCTACCAACTCCTAGCCAATTCATGCTATAGAGCAGCTAGAAAGCTCAGAAGCTGCTTCTTCTCTTCCTCAAGATCAAACCCATCTCCCAAATCAACTCAATTCTCAAGAACAAATCACCTCCCACCATTCCCAAGCATCACCAAGCTCCGATCCCCCGAAAAGATCGAGTCTTTCGTCCTCGATTTGCAGGGCACTCTGCTTCGAACCACCTCCTTCTTCCCTTACTTCATGCTCGTCGCCTTCGAAGGAGGGAGCGTCTTTCGAGCATTCCTCCTCCTCCTATCGTACCCTGCCACGTGGCTCCTCGACTCGGACCTCCAGCTCAAAGTCATGATCTTTGTCACCTTCTTTGGGCTGAAAGTCAAGGACATGGAGAATGTGGCCAGAGCTGTGTTGCCCAAGTTCTACTTGGAGAATCTTGATTATCAGGTGGTTCGGGTGATCGATTCGACGACCCGGGTTGGTTCGGTTAGTGTTGTGAGTAGTGTTCCTAGGGTTATGGTGGAGGTGTTTCTGAAGGAGTATTTGGGTGTGGAGAATGTTGTTGGGAGTGAGCTCGGGCGGTTGTTCGGTTCGGTTCGATTCAGCGGGTTTGTGATTAATGGGTTGGTTCAGAAGCATAGAGCTGTTATGGAGTTGTTTGGTGATGAGAAGCCTGATTTGGGGATTGGGTCTTCTTGTTGTTCTTCTTTGCCTCAGGATTATCTCTTCCTTTCTATGTGCAAGGTACGAATCAGGGCTGGTAATTCGGTTAAGGTTTGATGATTGAAATTGGTTAATTGGGTCAGAATTGGTTTGGTTGGTTAGGGACGGTTAAACATTTTTCAGCAAGTTGGTTAATGGTTGAATGTCCTTGTCCGAAATAATGGAGTAATGAGTTATAATGTTAATGCTTACATGTTATCTGATTTGCAATAGGAATTTTTTGCATTTTAGTTCGGTTAAAAGTAGGTTGAATCAGTTATAGTGGGACAAAACTGGTTAAATCGGTCAAATTTGGTCGGTCAATTTTAAATAGACTAGATTGCGGTGGGCTTTTGCCTGATTTTTTCAGTCGGAGTTGTACGGTTAACCAATTTTGGTCGGTTAATGACCGAATTAACCAACTTCCAACCCTAGGATGAATTGATGACACTAATTAATTTACTTGGTTTAGAAGTAATCTTGGGGTGAAAATTTAGTAATTTTTTTTTACTATGTTCATAGAATGGTAAATTGTTTTACCTTTGTGGGGTTACTTTCTTTCACCTAACTCAATTTATGGCTGGTTTTAATTGCTTGTCACACTCTTTACTCTAGTGTAATTATCCTTGGACCCATTGGGTAAATGTTGTGTCATGCAATTTTCATGTTGGTGACCCATGATAAAAGCTTGTGGGCTCAGCGGGTCATGAGTTGGGTTAGACGGGTTACGAGTTACAAATCATAAGTTTATTGGGTTCTGGGTTTTTTAGGTTGTAGATTAGTCAATCAGATCACTTGGTTTGTTAGGTTTTCGTGAACCGAAATTAGTAATTGGGTTAGTTTGAGATGTGATTGATTGGGTTGGATGGGTACAGGCCATGGGTTTATTGGGTTGTGGGTCTTTTAGGTCGCAGATTTGTCAATCAGATCATTTGGTTTGTTAGCTATTTGTCGATTAAAATTAGCGATTGGGTTAGTTTGAGATAGGACTAGCTGGGTTGGACGGGTTATGAGTCATGAGTTTATAGAGTTGTGGGTTTTTCAAGTATATAAAATTTGTCAATAAGATTACTTGGTTTGTTAGCTTTTCGCCAACTGAAATTAACAACTCGGTCATGGGTTTATCGTGTCGTGGGTTCTTTATGTTACGAATTCATCAATCATATATCAAAGTTCACTTAATATGGTAATTCGGTTAGGGTAAGGTTTAGAATGGTTCCTTTCGGTCGACTGGGTTCGTATGAGATGAGATTGAGTTGAATCGAGTTAGCTTTTGACAGTTCTAATTTTTAGTTAACTGAAACCCACAATCATTTATGTCTTTTACTCGAGATCATGAACAAAAAGATCGAATTTTGGAGATTTTGGAATTCGGTTAATCGGTCAATTTCGCAATGGCTAACTCGAAAAACCTTTGCAGGAAGGATACGTGGTAACCAAGGAAGATGCAAAGAGCTCATCATCAATCATGCCAAGAGAAAAATACCCCAAACCGTTAGTCTTCCACGACGGCCGGCTAGCTTTCCTTCCGACGCCGGCGGCGACACTAATAATGTTCCTATGGCTCCCAATCGGAATCCTCCTCGCCGTAATCCGACTCCTCATCGGAACCCTCTTACCTTACAAGCTCGCCCTCCTCCTCGCCGCGATGAGCGGCATCCACATCCGGTTCCACGATACCAGACTAGACCACATCACACACGATCCCACCCTAAACGACGGCGTTTTATACGTTTGTACCCATCGGACCCTCCTCGACCCGGTTTTCCTATCCACCTGCCTCCAGAAACCCCTAACCGCCGTCACCTACAGTCTCAGCAAAATGTCGGAGCTAATCGCTCCGATCAGGACCGTCCGATTAACCAGAGAGCGCCGCCGCGACGGAGAAACGATGCAGAGGATGCTTAAAGAAGGAGATCTCGTCGTTTGCCCCGAAGGAACCACTTGTCGTGAACCTTATCTTCTCCGATTCAGCTCTCTGTTCGCCGAATTGAGCGACGAGATTGTTCCGGTCGCCGTCGATACTTCCGTGGGGATGTTTTACGGGACGACGGCGAGTGGGTTGAAGTGCCTTGACCCGATTTTCTTTCTGATGAACCCGAGGCCTAGGTATTGGATTCGGATTTTGGAGAAGCTGCCGGCGGCGATGAGCTGCGGCGGCGGGAAATCGAGCGCTGAGGTGGCGAATTATATACAGAGGCAGCTGGCGGCGGCACTAGGGTTTGAGTGTACGTCGCTCACGAGGAGGGATAAGTACTTGATGCTCGCCGGTAATGACGGGATCGTCGCCGATTCTTCTCCGGCGAAGAAGAAAGCTTTGATTTCTTGATTTTTCTTTTTTCTTTTTTTTGGGGGTTTTTTGATTAAGTGAATTAATGTTGATTTAATTTTTGTAATTTTCCACTGTAATTGTCTATTAGTTGTTTTTTTTTTAATTGCAACTTTTGGATCAACAAACAATGAGCGTATAGTATAGTAACAGTATTAAATCAGTTTGTATTATATAATTAATACTTGTTTTGCATGGGTTAATTAATGGTTAAAAATACTTGATACGTTTTGAAACTTTAGGTTAGGTTATAAAGTGGTTCTGGAATTTCAAAATGGTTATAGATTTGTCCTGAAACTTTGAATCGTGTTACGATGCAGTCTTGCTGCATATTCCGATCATTTTGTTACGTCATCTCTGACACATCATCACGATGTCGTGCATAGACAAATCAGTTGATTGTTGAAGCTGAATGAGTTTGAAATCGAAAGCTAATGAAACCAATTCGTGAGTTACAAAGTTTTTTATGAATAGTTATCTTCAAAATGTTTGATTTCGTCATCTTGAACTTTGCCTTAGTGGGATTTTTTATGTGTTTTTTTCCCAAAGAATTTTCATATTGATGGAGGAGAAGATAGGGGTAATGGAGAAGATAGTAGACTCGACGGAGTAGACGGTCGAACCGACATAACATAAGGTTGACTCGAGAGAGTAGAATGTTGAAGTAAGTTAAGGGTTGATAGCCATCAACAATTAGTTTGGGGCTTAGTGGAATGATATCATTGTTTAAGTAGTTATTATGTTGTTGTTTTTTATATCTTGTTGATCACAAATAGTTTCATTAATGAGAAACATCCAATTTCATTACTTGCATAATGTCAATGTCAATGTCAATGTTAGAATACAGTGTTTTTCTTTGTCGATTGTTTTACTATTACTCAAGATAGTTTTCTCCTGTCCAGGAGTTGCTACGCAAAAAAAAAAAAAAAAAGTTCGATCTGCAGATAAGTTTTAGCTTTAGCTTTTGGAAATTGAATTTGATCAACAACATGTTCAACAAAAAAACTACACACTACATAAAGAAAAGATGACATATGTTCTAAATAAAAAATAGAGGGACTTAATAAAAAATATATATATATATATATATTATATCATATAGATTTTTACATGACAAACCAAGAAGTAAAAACAATACAGATGCATAAATAGAATGTATATTGTTTCTAAACAGTTAGTAAGGTTGACTCGAGAGAGTAGAATGTTGAAGTAAGTTAAGGTTGATAGCCCATCAACAATTATTTTGGGCTTAGTGGAATGTATTGTTTAAGTAGTTATTATATTGTTTTTTATATCTTGTTGATCACAAATAGTTTCATTAATGAGAAACATCCAATTCATTACTTGCATAATGTCAATGTCAATGTTAGAATACAGTGTTTTTCTTTGTCGATTGTTTTACTATTACTCAGATAGTTCGATCTGCAGATAAGTTTTAGCTTTAGCTTTTGGAAATTGAATTTGATCAACAACATGTTTAACAAAAAAACTACACACTACATAAAGAAAACATGACATATGTTCTAAATAAAAAATAGAATGACTAATAACAAAAATCTATCTATCTACATACATATATATATATATATATATATGATATCCATATAGATTTTTACATGACAAACCAAGAAGTAAAAACAATACAGATGCATAAATAAAATGTATATGTTTCTAAACAGTTAGTGAGTTCAAATACCCGCAATATATGAGTTTGGTTACCAAAATTTAGTTAGGGAAAACCATTAGTTATTGTCGTTGGTTCAATTCATTTCCTCTTCATTTTCTTGTACGTATCCCTATTTGGAAGAACTTGGGTTTTGTTCCGTTACGACACTTGGATTCAAGCTTTGGGCGGTCTGTTATTGTATTCCTATCTCTGCTTTTAGGATCAGGCTTAGATAGAATGGTATCCGAGTACAAATCTTGGGGTATGCCAGGATTCATGTTGTTTTTCACCCTTTATATCTTACTCGGTGCACAATTGGCTAAGTTCCCAAGGAATCTTGAATGGACACTTGTTTGGATATCGTGAGTAATTTCTTCAATTTATTTGTGTGGTTGATTTTAGTTTCTTGTGTGGATTTGATTTAATTGTTCTTTAATTTCGGGTGCAGATTCGTATATGGCATGAAATACTCTAACGCTGAGACGGAAAAGATCTTGCAATACAACGATTGTCGTGCACCTGAAAAAAAATGAAAAAATTAGAGTTAAGGGTTGATAGCCCGACAACAGTTATTATGGGGATTAGTAGAATGATAGCTTTGTTTAGTAGTTATTATGTTATTGTTTTTTATTTCTTGTTGATCAAACATTTTCATGAATAGGAAACGTTTAATTTAATGACTTGCATAATGCCAATGTCAACAATGACTAGATATTCTACTCTCAATGTCAACAATGAGAGTAGAATGTTGAACTAAGTTAAGGGTTGATAGCCCATCAACAATTATTTTGGGGCTTAGTGGAATGATATCCTTGTTTAAGTAGTTATTATATTGTTGTTTTTTATATCTTGTTGATCACAAATAGTTTCATTAATGAGAAACATCCAATTTCATTACTTGCATAATGTCAATGTCAATGTTAGAATACAGTGTTTTTCTTTGTCGATTGTTTTACTATTACTCAAGATAGTTCGATCTGCAGATAAGTTTTAGCTTTAGCTTTTGGAAATTGAATTTGATCAACAACATGTTCAACAAAAAAACTACACACTACATAAAGAACCCATCAACAATTATTTGGGGCTTAGTGGAATGATATCCTTGTTTAAGAAATTATTATTTGTTTTTTTTATATCTTGTTGATCACAAATAGTTTCATTAATGAGAAACATCCAATTTCATTACTTGCATAATGTCAATGTCAATGTTAGAATACAGTGTTTTTCTTTGTCGATTATTTTACTATTACTCTAGATAGTTCGATCTGCAGATAAGTTTTAGCTTTAGCTTTTGGAAATTGAATTTGATCAAAAACTGTTTAACAAAAAACTACACACTACATAAAGAAAACATGACATATGTTCTAAATAAAAAATACAGTGACTAATAACAAAAATCTATCTATATATATATATACACATGATATACATATAGATTTTTACATGACAAACCAAGAAGTAAAAACAATAACAGATGCATAAATAAATGTATATGTTTCTAAACAGTTAGTGAGTTCAAATACCCGCAATATATGAGTTTGGTTACCAGAATTTAGTTAGGGAAAACCATTAGTTATTGTCGTTGGTTCAATTCATTTCCTCTTCATTTTCTTGTACGTATCCCTATTTGGAAGAACTTGGGGTTTTGTTCCGTTACGACACTTGGATTCAAGCTTTGGGCGGTCTGTTATTGTATTCCTATCTCTGCTTTTAGGATCAGGCTTAGATAGAATGATATCCGAGTACAAATCTTGGGGTATGCCAGATTCATGTTGTTTTTTTCACCCTTTATATCTTACTCGGTGCACAATTGGCTAAGTTCCCAAGGAATCTTGAATGGACACTTGTTTGGATATCGTGAGTAATTTCTTCAATTTATTTGTGTGGTTGATTTTAGTTTCTTGTGTGGATTTGATTTAATTGTTCTTTAATTTCGGGTGCAGATTCGTATATGGCATGAAATACTCTAACGCTGAGACGGAAAAGATCTTGCAATACAACGATTGTCGTGCACCTGAAAAAAAATGAAAAAATTAGAGTTAAGGGTTGATAGCCCGACAACAGTTATTATGGGGATTAGTAGAATGATATCTTTGTTTAGTAGTTATGATGTTATTGTTTTTTATTTCTTGTTGATCAAACATTTTCATGAATAGGAAACGTTTAATTTAATGACTTGCATAATGCCAATGTCAACAATGACTAGATATTCTACTCTCAATGTCAACAATGAGAGTAGAATGTTGAACTAAGTTAAGGGTTGATAGCCCATCAACAATTATTTTGGGGCTTAGTGGAATGATATCCTTGTTTAAGTAGTTATTATGTTGTTGTTTTTTATATCTTGTTGATCACAAATAGTTTCATTAATGAGAAACATCCAATTTCATTACTTGCATAATGTCAATGTCAATGTTAGAATACAGTGTTTTTCTTTGTCGATTATTTTACTATTAATCTAGATAGTTCGATCTGCAGATAAGTTTTAGCTTTAGCTTTTGGAAATTGAATTTGAACAACAACATGTTTAACAAAAAAACTACACACTACATAAAGAAAACATGACATATGTTCTAAATAAAAAATAGAGTGACTAATACAAAAATCTATCTATCTATATCTATATTATATATATAATATATATATATAATATATATATATATATATATAACTATAATATTATATCCTATAGATTTTACATGACAACCAAGAAGTAAAAACAATACAGATGCATAAATAGAATGTATATGTTTCTAAACAATTAGTGAGTTCAAACACCCGCAATATATGAGTTTGGTTACCAGAATTTAGTTAAGGAAAACCATTAATTATTGTCGTTGGTTCAATTGATTTCGACATGGTCTTGGTTGTTTCCAGTATCATCCATGGAGAAGGCCGAGTTTGTTGTGTTTTTCTAGTGTTTACATTTTTCTAGATTCCCAACTAGCCAAATTCCCCATGAATTTTTTAATAGATTGTTTTCTTTTATGTATCCTTTTATGGTAGACGGTGGAAGTTCATAGGGTTAGATAAAAATAATGATCGTTTTTATTTTTCTCCTATTCGGCTCTGGCTTGAATTCGATTGTCGCCGAGTATCACTCCGGGTTTTATATTTCTTTTCAACGTGTGTACACTTTTTGGTGCACAGCTAGCCAGATTTCCACGAAATTTTACCGTGTATTTATTGTTGATGACATGACATGCATTTATGTAAGAAATTAACGATAAGTGGGCTGATTTTTTAATAGAATGGACTAATTGTCAAGTTGAGCAAAGTAGAAGAGGAAACAATGTCATTTATAGTAAAGAGTCTTGTTTATTAAGTTGGTAAAGTAGTGGAGCCAAAATATTGACTTGAATACACTAGATACCACTAATCTTTTTAAAATCAGTCACCATCACCACTAAACTCGATTTATTTTTCACGATCTTCCATTCCACCCGAATTATGGACGAAAGATTATGTGGACTCAAACAGCTTAGGGTGAATTGATTTTGATTTGGAAAAATATGTTGGGGCATTTTGGTCTTTATCAAATTACTTAATTTTTTTATTAATAATTTTATTTTTATTTTAAATCCAAGATTCTCTTTAATTCACTCATCTAATTCATTAAAAAACAATATATTTTCAAAATAGACAATAAATTTCAAATTCTCTAATTATTTCAATTCTCTCTAATCCAAGCAACAAATGAACCCCTTCATGTTTTGTTATGTTTGTTGCTTCTTTTGTTGTGCAATTGCGGGCCATCAGTCAAACTACTTAGTACCTACAATGGAAGAAGATGATGCATGACTCGAGACAAAAGATGTCCTTTCTCGTGGCATTCTTTGGACGCTAGGAGGATTAACAATGATGCTGGTTGTCCTTGTGAACCACTAGTCCTCGAGAGATGAGCTTGAATTGATTTTAGTTTCTTGTGTGGATTTGATTTAATTGTTCTTTAATTTCGGGTGCAGATTCGTATATGGCATGAAATACTCTAACGCTGAGACGGAAAAGATCTTGCAATACAACGATTGTCGTGCACCTGAAAAAAAATGAAAAAATTAGAGTTAAGGGTTGATAGCCCGACAACAGTTATTATGGGGATTAGTAGAATGATATCTTTGTTTAGTATTATGATGTTATTGTTTTTTATTTCTTGTTGATCAAACATTTTCATGAATAGGAAACGTTTAATTTAATGACTTGCATAATGCCAATGTCAACAATGACTAGATATTCTACTCTCAATGTCAACAATGAGAGTAGAATGTTGAACTAAGTTAAGGGTTGATAGCCCATCAACAATTATTTTGGGGCTTAGTGGAATGATATCCTTGTTTAAGTAGTTATTATGTTGTTGTTTTTTATATCTTGTTGATCACAAATAGTTTCATTAATGAGAAACATCCAATTTCATTACTTGCATAATGTCAATGTCAATGTTAGAATACAGTGTTTTTCTTTGTCGATTATTTTACTATTAATCTAGATAGTTCGATCTGCAGATAAGTTTTAGCTTTAGCTTTTAGAAATTGAATTTGAACAACAACATGTTTAACAAAAAAACTACACACTACATAAAGAAAACATGACATATGTTCTAAATAAAA
This sequence comes from Linum lewisii, assembly GCA_034768395.1. Lineage (NCBI taxonomy): Eukaryota > Viridiplantae > Streptophyta > Magnoliopsida > Malpighiales > Linaceae > Linum > Linum lewisii. Next base: position 52,173,671 of record CM068304.1, read on the forward strand.
AATAGAGTGACTAATAACAAAAATCTATCTATCTATCTATATATATATATATATATTATGGTGAACACTTCGGTGCACCCAGCTAGGTGGGTGCACTAAGTGCACCCGCTTGCGTGTCGCGATCTCATCCGTCCGTTCAATCAACGGATCTCAAGCCTTTGAATGAAATATGATTAAAATAATTAGTTTTATTATTATTTTACTCCACACAGGACATATTACATTTAAGTACCTATTATTACATGTAATATGTTTTGTGTGGAATAGAATAATAATAAAACTAATTAATTTAATCCTATTTTATTTAAAGCTCGGGATCCGTTGATTGAACGGACGGATGAGATCGCGACACGCAAGCGGTGCACTAGTGCACCCACCTAGCTGGGTGCACCGGAGTGTTTTCCATATATATATATATATATATATATTGCAGGTAGATAGTCCTTGTGACCCATGGACAGTGCATTGTTGTGGGTTGCACCAATGTGCTATGTGCCAAGAGTACAGAGAGATAGAGGCTCGGCTTTCAAATACCACTGATCTCGATCCTCCTAATGCCCAAGTGATGTCTTCAGATGCATGCCCAATGCTTAAATTTATAAATGAACTATTTGGTATCTATCGTTTATCTTAAGTACATTTTAGTACTTATGATACAATAACATAATTGGTCACTTAATTTTTCATGTCGACATGCATTGGTGGGTGTTCTATTTGCGAAGAGACAAAGAGATTCAAGCTCGTCTTTCGAGGAATGGTGGTTCAAAAGGGACAAACTGGTGCCATTGTTAATCCTCCCAGCATCCGAAAAATGTCACGAGAAAGGGTGTCTTCTATCTCGATCGAGTCGTGGTGGTGGTGGTGGTGGTAGTAGTCGTGCATGCACCATCTTCTTCAGTTGTGGGTGCTAAGTTTGAGATGCAACCCAACAGTATGGTAGTGGACATGAGCCCGAATTAGAGTCTTTGATGACCTAAAAGGTCTTGGTATCGAGTTCCAGTAGGCTTCCAATATAACAATTTATCTTGCATAAGGCTTGGTGGACCTTCGCATACTCCAATCCCCTTTCATGGGCTTTCGTTTGAAGGGCATTGCTAGTAAATAATATAAGATCCATTCAGAAACTCTCTACCACTAACTCGAATTATTGGGATGCAACGATTCTTGACAGTATTTTATTAGATGTAGGAATCTCCGTGTGACTCATGATGTGGTATTTGCCAAGAGTACAGAGAGATTCAAGCTCATCTTTCGAGGACTGATGGTTCGCAAGGGACAACCAGCACCATTGTTAATCCTTCTAGCGTCCAAAAAAAATGCCCTAGAATCTGCACATTCCCTCCTTGACAATGGAGATTTCGGAGCGAGTCCGGATTCTCGAAATGGCCCACCCCGAGAATTCAATTCTAGCCAATTCTCCACCTTTTTTGGCAAAACAAACAATACATTTTGCCAAAATCTCCAACTCTAGAATTGAGACCAAATTCTAGGCAATTCATTCACCCCAATTCTAGAAACACAACCCAAAACGTATTGTAGAGTGGGAAAGACCCAAACGGAAAGTGGTCAAAGTAGGAGGAATAAAACGAGCGATTTATAGTATAGGGGCTATTTGTTAAGTTGGCAAAAGTAGAGGGGGCAAAATGTGCTATTATCTTTTTTTAAAATGAAATCAAGGGTTGCCGAACACGTGGCAATGAGTAAGGAAACAAATTAATAAGATAATAACATACGCCATGCATGCATGCATGCCGAAAACCATGCATGTTCGCCACACATCATGTAATACGTTACTTAGTAACAACTTGCACTACATGCAGTATTGGCTATAAAATACCTTACCTTGTTTCCAACTTAGCACACCATACCATAAACTCTCACTCTTAAAGCACATAGCTAGCTAGCTGAGTAACTAATCGTCGATCGACATGGCTTTTCTCTCTCGCTTTGCCCGTCACTGCTTTCTCACCAGCACGACCACGAGACTCCATGAAGAAGACACTTACTATGGGAAGCCTGTTTCGTGCCCGAAAACCACATCACAGCTAGTGTCGGATCGAGCTGCTGTCTCCTACAAGCCGTGATCCATGGGCATCTGTGGAAGCCTTCAGCTCGAAAACCACATCACAGCTGTGTCGGATCGAGCTGCGTCTCCTACAAGCCTGCTAATGATATCGTGTTTCCTGCTTTTCGAAAATCTGGAGATGAAGGGCATTTCCAGCACTTGGACAAGGGGAGGCAAGGGATGTTAGCCAAGCATAAGGATGAAGGATCAATACCTTGAAAACCTCTTCTCCAACCTTTGAATGTGATTTGAACTATGCATATGTACTTGGCTCAAACTAATGTTGTTTTCTTTGCATATCTATGTGTCATGGGAATTCAACAAAGCTAAGCTTATAGAATAAAATGTATGAACTTGCTACCTTATTAATGAATAAAATAGACTTTGCTTCTTAATTAGCAAATGAATATGTTGTTACTTATTACAACTTTCACCACATGACTGTAGAAATGAACTCATAATGGCTACTTGTAGTCACAAAAATTGAGTTTTCATGTGTACAAAATTTATAATGGATATATCTAGTGCTGCTTGGTGCTCAATGACAGGTTACCTTGAGCTCGGGTCAAGGATCCCATGTACCCAAATAACTAAATACGCATCTTTTTCTCATTTCTTTAGTGTAGTTATATATTAGATCCATTGTATTTTACATATCGAGCTCAAGATCTACTCGGGTCTTGACTACACCCTGCACTAAATTATCCACCTCATAGTTTTCCCAGTCACTCTTGACGTCAGATGAAAGTTGGGACGGAAGGACTCAAACGACAAAGTGGTCGAAGTAGGAGGGGTAAAATGGGTGCAAAGTTGGTAAAAACGCTTGTAAGCTAATACATGGCTATTGGATCTAACATGAGTATTGAACGCACATCAATTAACGTCACGAAGACAAAAGTTGGAACGGAAGGGACTCTCAAACGACAAAGTGGTCGAAGTATGAGGGGTAAAATGGGTGCAAAGTTGGTAAAAATGCATGTAAGCTAATACATGACTATTGGAGCTAACATGATGTACTGAATGCACATCAATTAACGTCACGAAAACGAATGACTCAAACGACAAAGTGGTCGAAGTATGATGGGTAAAATGGGTGCAAAGTTGGTAAAAAACCTGTAAGCTAATACATGACTTTTGGAGCTAACATGATGTACTGAACGCACATTAATTAACGTTACAAAGACGAAAGTTGGAACGGAATGACCCAAACGACAAAGTGGTCGAAGTAGAAGGGGTAAAATGAGTGAATTTATAATGTAGGGGGCTATCTGTTAAGTTGACAAAGTAAATGGGGCAAAAGTGATATTTTCCCAGAAATAACAACCACTAACAACGATCGGAAACAGAGGAATCAGATGCTCACTGAAATCATATAACTTGGGGGCAAGTTTTCACGCTACAGAGGAAAAACAGAGAGATTGGGGGAAATTCCGCCGGCGATGGTGCAGAACGACGCCGTTCAAGTGCTGGAAGTTACTCCGGCTGCAGCGGCGGAAGCTCACCGTTACGCGTTTCACGTCTCCGGTCCACGGAATGTCGCTTCTCTTAACTGGAGAGACCTCATCAGTTCAAGCTGGTTAGTATCTTCCACTTTTCGTGTTTTTTCACGAATTAACATCTGGGTTTTCTTCTGTTTGCGAAGAATTGTTACATTTCGATAACTTAGTCACGACTGTGAGATAGTGTTGTGTCGTAATAATTGTCGTTATCATACCATACAAAATTTTATACCTAGTTACAAAGGTTTAATAACCGGGTATAAGACATTATAACTAGGTATAAAGTTCAATAATTTGTGACATGATGAAAGTTCATGAGAGGGATTGAATGTGACGTCTCTCAACTGAAGAGACGTCGTGAGTTTTAGTTGGTTAGTTACTGGATTCTTCAACCCACTTCATGTTTTCACAAATTAGCATCTGGGTTTTCTTATGTTTGTGATATAACGCGAAAAATCGTTTCGTTTTAATAACTTGATCATGATCATACTATGAAACAAAATACTCGGATATAGAACCTTACACTCAGTTATAAAGGTTCAATAACTGGTTATAAGACCCAATACTCAATTACAAGACACAATAACCGAGTATAAGGTCCAGTACTCAATTACAAGACACAATAACCAGGTATAAAATTCAATAACCGAGAATTAAGGCCCGGTAAACCATAACATAACAAAAGTTCATGAAAAGGGTATAAGCTTGCAAAGGTCCATGCTAATGCAAGAGAAATTGAGCATTAGAAGCTAACATGATTAATCATTCGACCCTTTCCCGTCATAGAACTGTTACATTTCAATAATTCGAGTTATTAAGAGATTCATAATTAGTTTATATAACATCGGTGTTTCTCGGATTGCTATATGATTGATTTTCTTCCATCAGGAGGGACTCCAACTACAAGAGGACGGTACTAGCTTGCTTCATACAAGCAGTCTACTTGCTAGAGCTAGACAGGCAAGAAAACAGGACACCAAACAACGCCCTAGCTCCGACATGGTGGACCCGGTTCAAGTACAGGCTAACCCGAACCCTGATCGACGAAAGAGATGGGTCCATATTCGGCGCGATCTTCGAGTGGGACCGAACGGCAGCAGTCTCGGACATGATCTTCATCAGACCGAGCGGGGCTCCTAGGGTCGTTCTCGCTCTGCGAGGGACCTTACTGAAGGGTCCCACGATGAGGCGAGACATTGAGGATGACCTTCGGTTCCTCGCTTGGGAGAGCCTGAAGGGGTCGATAAGATTCAATGTGGCGATGGAGGCGTTGAGGTCGGTTGCTGAGAGGTACGGCGGGAGCAATGTGTGTGTTGCAGGTAAGAGGGTGGGAGTCGGTCGGTTAGGTTGATAATAAATAGTTTTTAGTTGTTTGATGGGTTAAAATGTTTTTATGGTCAAATTATCAACACCAACAGGTACAGTGAATGAACGGCCTAGATTTAATCTGAGCCGATCCAACAGTCAAAATGGAGTAAAAATAAAATAAAGGGAAATTAAAAAGTGAGACACACTCTATTTTACCATTATTTTGCTTTTACTTGTGGTCGTTGGATCGGCCCAAATTGAATGTGGGACATTCATTCACTGTGTTCGCCGGTGTTGATGGCCAAATCATCGATCATTGACTGACCAAAGTTAGTAGTCAATTTTGGTCAAAATAGCTATAAATATGAACAGTCGTTAACTGATTAACTAACCGAGTTAGTTTCAACATGACCGACCACAATCAGTTAATCCGTTTTAACCATTAATCGTGACCGAATTTCCACCCCTAATTGCAGGTCATTCCTTGGGAGCTGGATTTGCTCTCCAGGTAGGCAAGGCACTAGCCAAAGAAGGAAAGTTCATCGATGCTCATCTCTTCAACCCACCTTCAGTGTCCCTAGCAATGAGCTTCAAAAACATCGGCGAAAAGGCCGAGTTCGCCTGGAAGAAGTTGCGATCGATGCTACCTTACGCTGCCGAAACTCCAGCTGTCGAGATGGAGAGCACGAACCGGATGGGGTCGAAGAAATGGGTGCCTCATTTGTATGTGAACAACAGTGACTATATATGCTGTCAATACACCAGCCCGGAAGACGGAGGTGGCAACAACTTCGGCCAGGTTTCGGCGAAGCTGTTTGTGATGTCGAAGGAGAAGCAGAGGTTTCTCGAAGCTCACGGGCTGGAGCAATGGTGGTCGGCCGATGCTCAGGGGATGAAACCGGGGCTCCCCAGTAGTAGCAGGCTCATGAACAGGCAACTGAGGTCGCTGTATAATCTACCAGCTCAATAGTGTGAAGGCAAAGCTGCTATAACACTGAAGGGAAATCAACAATAATTGTAAAGAGACCGAGTTTCGAAACGAATTTGCGAAATCGCAGTGGTTCGAACATGAATATGAGACTAATCTGATATGGTTCTTATGAAAATTTGATTAACAGTTTAGACTCTGTGATTTCTGATTTGATTCGAAGTTCGGTTTGCATCAGATAAGATACATGAACAAAAGAATGATACTTTAGACATGAAGAACAGTTCAAAAATAGATTCAGAGACTAATCTGATATGGTTCTTTTAGCAATTTGATCAATAATAGGCTCAATGATTCGATTCGAACATCGGTATAGTTCATGAACAATGGTTTCGACATCAGATAAGAGATGTATGAACAAAAGATTGATACTTTAGACATGAAGAACAGTTCAAAAATAGATCAGAGACTAATCTGGTATGGTTCTTGTAGCAATTTGATCAATAGTAAGGCTCAATGATTGAACATCGGCATCGGTGTAGTTCATGGACAATGGTTTCGACATCAGATAAGAGATACAAGAACAAAAGATCGAAACTTTAGACATGAAGAACAGTACAGTAAAAGAGCAGTGTACCTGGAAAAACCCAACTGTCCTCAAAATCTGACATATCATACAAACTCTACTCTTCAAAGGAGAGGAAGCTTTACCCGGTAAATGCGACAAGAAATCAGGCGTTTTTTCCGATCAGGATCGCTGATGAGACTGGTGCGAATTCTTGGTAAAAGAAGAGCCTAACTGAATCATGAGGGGATATACAGGGCTGAACTCTTTGTCTCCTCTTGACCGGATTTTTGCTGCATAATCGTCTAGAGTGGCTTTCACGCCGTTCCAGATCTGATCCTCGCCTCGAGAATCGAGCCACAGGGAATACTGAAGAGGTGTAAGTTTGTTCCTTTGCATCGGCGAGAGAAGCTCATCTGGTCCTCGAGAGTACAAGTGGTGAAGTATGACGCTCAGTGGGAGATCCTGAAGAAGTGGAGAAGATGGCAGCTGAGATGTCTCCAAGAATATCAGAGGACGGAAGGCTCGAAGGGATCGGTAAGGTGCACCGAGCTGTTCCACGGGGAACAAGTTCTGTCCCACGGTTAACTCCAGCTCAGCCATGTCTTTAGCCATCCTCAGTTTTCCGGATTCGGAGAGGGGTCTGACTAGAGAAGCGTGCCGGACGAAGAATATCAGAACTCGGGCTGCCATGTTCCTGACGAGCTGGGTGCATATGGTTTCTGTCCTTGAAGCTAGAGCAGTATTGGTTGATGAAGAAGGTAACAACCGAGATAAGAACTCGGTTCGAAAGTGGAGAACGCACTTCTGCAGTTCCTCCATGTAAGGTGAAGCGTTGTTGTCCATTGCAGCATCCATACCGAGTACTCCAAAGTTCTGGTCGTGGATTTGTAGTATACATGACTCCAGACGGTCGGTCATTGCTTTGAACAAGGGTGTTATCGAGTCTGTTGCCACTCCGTAAATTGCACCTAATGAAGGAGACAGAACTTCTGCAGCAATGCTTGGTAGCTTCATAACAATGGACGATATACGTGTATGGATTTCTTGGAGATGCTTGGATAGGACGAAGATTTTCATCTGTGCAGGTGTTGCTGGACCGGTAATTTGGCGAGCCTCATGACCAGCAGATATCTAGCATATAAGAGAACAACAATTCATCATTGAAAATGGGGAAATTGAGAAGAAAACAAACAAACAAAAGGATGCATGAATATGGTAAGTTCAGTGGAAACAAACACACAGTCAGTACTATCTCTGCCTTATGTACTACCAATGAGTAACACCAAGCAATGCATTGTGATAGCAGAGCTAATCGATGTAGCATAATCAAGAAAACCCATACCATCTCCCTTAGACTTCACCATCTTTTAACTAATGTCAGCGAATTGCCGAAATTCAGTATCGTTATATGGAAAACTATTGAATGCATCTCTGTGTATCATAGTCCTGTAAATCAAATAACAATTGCTATATAGTAGAGGACTCCTTTAGTTAATATGCACGACATTACAGTTCAAGAACAACATCCTTACAAGACCAGAAGATCGAAGATGCAGATTTCCCTAGAAGTTAAGTCATGGGTGAATATAGAACTGAATTATGGTTAATTTACCTGGTATTCAGCTCTTTCAGCAAGGAGGAGCAACACTTTGCCAATTTCACGTAGCACTAGCAGTGTCAGACGCCCGTCAGACTGAACAGCCTCAATTTCTTCCTGGATTCGAGAAATGATTTTCGAGATTTGGTCTGTGGAGGGCACACTTCCTCTGCTTGACACTGGGAAGACAGAATTTACAAGGTCTGAAAGGCGGCCTAAGCACAAAGTCAAGAAAGATGTCTGGAAAATCTCGATTGCTGCAACCATCCGCTCTTTTCCTTCTAAACTAATAGCTGGTGGAACCCCTTTGACATCTGTATCACGGGATATACGGTCGAGTAGATTTTCTATCATGGAGAAGAGCTTTGGATACCCGGTTGTGAATATTTCCTTCACAAAGCTTGATGCTGTGAAAGCAGACTTCATCTGACTAGCAAATGACTTCACTAGCGCCTCCCAAATCGGTCTGTCAGCAATGCATCTCCCTCCTAAACAATGCACAAAAAACTTTAGCAAAAATTCCCAAAGGATAACAAGAGTAAGGATGTCATGATTCTATTTCTATCTAACTACCAACATCATCAAAAAGATCAGGTTAAACAACACATATCCAAAATGGTCTCAAGATTTTGTTCCACTGGAAGCAAAATTAAAGCAAAACAGATTGCCAAGTTCATGATCAGTATTCAGTCATCGTATAATTAGATTTCAAAGAGACTTCAAAATTTCAAGGGATCATCTTATTTCATGAAGAATAAGAGTATACATAATGATCAAATTCGAATCATCAATGGCATTCAAGTATAGGACAAATCAATCAACAGAAAGCCCCCTAATTCATCATCAAACCAGGACATTATACACCCGTGAGCATGCATTATTCAATTCCCAACTCAAATTCAGATGCCATTAACCAAGAAGTCAAGAACATAAACAAAAGAATTCAATGGTACAAGTTCACTCTGACCTTAATAACTTCGTCAAGCAGCAATGCATGAGTAAATGGATCCCTTTTCTTGGAGAGGACTCTCTCCAAGTGCCAAACAGCAACCATAGTAGAATGCAGCTGATCCATACAGCTTGTCACCCTCTGCCAAAGTCCATCCCTAGCTTTTGCTCCGCCGCCAATCTGAGGCGTTCCACTGCCTCTGATCCCTCCAGGGCCGAATCCTCCGCTGCCACCGCCTCCCATCGAAATCGTCTTCATATCCAATGCTGCAACAATGCTCTTCGTTCCAATTCCCTTGTACTTACTCACGAGCTGCTCCACAGTCACCTTCAATTCCCCCAAATTATAGAAAACCTGCAATCCAGTACCCACTTCAGCCTGGTTCAACCCTTCCATTCCTTTCCCCAGAACTTTCATCGCCTCATTCCTCAACCTATCCCCAATCTCTCTCACCAGCTTCAACTCCTCATCCACGACTTCGATCCCAATCAAATCGTACTCGTCACACATGCTCAGAATCTCGCAGTGAAGCTGTGCCGCCTTGGCGAGATCCAGCTTCTCCGGCTCAGTCTCCGACGCGAGATCCCGCAGCTTCTTACACAGTCGTCGCGATCGGATCGTGTGCTGCAGTAGCTCGGCCGTGGAGTGGAGATTCGCGAGCTGCGTGGTCTTCGACTGTACGGACTTGTGCGGATCGGAGAGCTCGGATCGCACGCGGCGGACGGACGACTGGAGCGACGCGACGGCGGATCGGACGGTGGACAGCGCGTGCTCGGCATGCTTGAGGGATGACAGTTGGTTGAGGAGATCCGGATGGCGGGAAAGGACCTCGGTGCGTAGCTGTGATTCGAGTAGGCGAATCGCGTTGTGGAGGCGCTCGGCGGTGGAGGCCGGGGAGCCGGAGGAGAGAGCGGCGGAGGAGAAGGAGGTGGTGGAGAATGAGGGAGAGAGGAAAGGGGAGAGGATTGGATCGTTGGCGAATGAGTCGAGTGGAGAAGCGGTGGCAGCTGATGTGGCGGAGGCCGTCTGGTTCTTGAAGGTGGAGAGTCGCTGGAGTGGGGAGGAAGATGTTGGGGAAAGTGGAGATCTCTGGATTGCCGCCGGCGACGCCATTGTTGAACGTCTTCCGATTAGTTCTTGAGGATTACCGATTGCAGAGTGCTCATTTCTTTGTTTCAGACTTTCAGTTAGTCGTTCTTTTGCTCCAATACTGGGCTGATTTATATATTTGGGCTTTGTTAAAAATTGGGCCCATCTCATCTCCGGCCCAATCCACACCAATCCATCATATTGATAAGGCTCAAAGCCCAAATATTAACCGGCCCAACCCACAGTCTGGGCCCGATGTTATAAATACCGAGCCGCTATTCAAAACAGTTGCCGCGGAATCCCCAGCATCCCCAAGAAATCCTCTCTCTCAAGTAAAGCTGTCTCTCTGAAGGAACCTCCACAGAAGAAGGTGCTGCAATACAGGGGTTTGTTTCGGCTGTAATGAAAGGGAAGAAACTACGGAACATCTCCTCCTCCATTGCCCTCAAATTCGATCTTTCTGGGAAGAGGTCTTCCCAAACAAACAGCTACCTGATGAGAGTGTGGTCTTCAAGGAATGATTGATGGAGATTAGAGAGAACTCACAAGACCACGAACATATCAAAGTTATAGGGTGCTGTTGGATCATCTGGAAACAAAGGAATGACCTGGTCTTCAGAAATGAGCAGCCTAGGATTGATGGTATGAGGAGAAGAATGGAAGTTGAGGTTGCTCTATGGATAAGCACAAATCGATCGGAGCCCCACCCTAACCCTGCCTCTAGAGCAAACATAGACATGAGTGTGTCGCTGCCTCTGAATATCCATGGGTATATTCAGTGTGATGGCCTCTTATCAAGAGGACATCCACAAGGCAGGAATCGGGGTCATTGCATTTGACTCTGAAGGCCGCGCGATCGATGGAAAGCAGGTACTTTATTTTGTCGAACTCCGTGTGTTGCTGAAGCCTTTGTTGTCCTATCGGCTATTAAACTTGCACAAGATATGGGAAGAAGAACTCTTATCTCTACTCCGACTGCCTGGAAGTGGTGACTGTGATCAATCAGAACTCGGATGAATGGCCATGGGAGATTGCAGCTATCATCACTGACATCAAGATAATTCTCCAATTATGCAGTTTATTTCTGTCACACATTGCAGAAGGAATAGTGTCAGCAAAGCTCACGATATCGCCAACCGTGCTCGAATGGGGACTCTCTTCCCTAACTGGCTTTGGAGCCTCTAAGTTTTCAACGTTTCCTTTTCCTGTTGGTTTTGGACTTGTCTGTTTGTTGGAAAACATTTTCGCTTTTGACCCCTTGGCCGGTTTGGTAGGAGACGATTTGATTAATGAAATCAGACATATTTAACCAAAAAAAAAAGTTCAATAGATTTCTTACCCCACCCTCAGAGCACCACACATATTTATTCATTTCAACCCTCTCTCTCAGACATTTCAACCCTCTCTCTCACGCATTTCAACGCCATTTCTTTTCTCCCGATGGCAATTACAAAATCTATAGCAGCTTCCTCCTCTCAGTCTCAGACCACCACACCCGGTCGATTTTTTAGGAAGTTTGCCTATGAGCACTACTCCATCTTTGCCATATTTTGTTTCGTTCTAGTTATAGGGATTCCTATGCTGTTGTCTTTTGTTTCATTTTTTATTATCATTAGTTGTCTTTTGTTGTTTTTTTACTTTGTCATATAAAAAAGTAAACAAAATACTTGATTATCAAGTATAATAGAGATGTATAATGTTATGCAATTCGAATGTAATCACAAAAACTTAAAAAATTTAAAAGATAGAACATGTATTAATGATTGTTGTATTCATAATAAGGAAAATAAAATTATTGCATAAGTTAAAACCCTTTTGCAGGCGATGTTGGATAATGAGAATTTTATCCCTTCTTCCTATTATTTCTTTGTTAGAATTTGAGAAAATATCCCCCAAGGAAGCCGCTAATATCCCCATAAATTTGGAATATACTGCAAATTTTTCTATGGTACACTTTTTAGTTATTTTACACATTATTCTATTCAAAGATAAAATATAACGAGTGGTTTATAGGGACTCTCTTCCCTAACTGGCTTTGGAGCCTCTAAGTTTCCAACGTTTCTTTTCCTGTTGTTTTTGGACTTGTCTGTTTGTTGGAAAACATTTTCTCTTTTGACCCCTTGGCCGGTTTGGTAGGAGGCGATTTGATTAATGAAATCAGACATATTTAACCAAAAAAAAGTTCAATAGATTTCTTACCCCCCACCCTCAGAGCACCACACCTATTTATTCATTTCAACCCTCTCTCTCAGGCATTTCAACGCCTTCATTTAAACCCTCTCTCACGCATTTCAACGCCATTTCTTTTCTCCCGATGGCAATTACAAAATCTATAGCAGCTTCCTCCTCTTAGTCTCAGACCACCACACCCGGTCGATTTTTTAGGAAGTTTGCTTATGAGCACTACTCCATCTTTGCCATATTTTGTTTCGCTCTAGCTATAGGGATTCCTATTCTGTTGTCTTTTGTTTCATTTTTTATTATCATTGGTTGTCTTTTGTTGTTTTTTTACTTTGTCATATAAAAAAGTAAACAAAATACTTGATTATCAAGTATAATAGAGATGTAATGTTATGCAATTCGAATGTAATCACAAAAACTTAAAAAATTTAAAAGATATAACATGTATTAATGATTGTTGTATTCATAATAAGGAAAATAAAATTATTGCATAAGTTAAAACCCTTTTGCAGGCGATGTTGGATAATGAGAATTTTATCCCTTGTTCTTCTATTATTTCTTTGTTAGAGTTTGAGAAAATATCCCCAGTAAAATTTGGAATATACTGCAAATTTTTCTATGGTACACTTTTTAGTTATTTTACACATTGTTCTCTTCAAAATAAAATATAACGAGTGGTTTATAGGGACTCTCTTCCCTAACTGGCTTTGGAGCCTCTAAGTTTCCAACGTTTCCTTTTTCCTGTTGTTTTTGGACTTGTCTGTTTGTTGGAAAATATTTTCTCTTTTGACCCCTTGGCCGGTTTGGTAGGAGGCGATTTGATTAATGAAATCAAACATATTTAACCAAAAAAAAAGTTCAATAGATTTCTTACCCCCCACCTTCCGAGCACCACACCTATTTATTTATTTCAACCCTCTCTCTCAGGCATTTCAACGCCTTCATTTAAACCCTCTCTCTCACGCATTTCAACGCCATTTCTTTTCTCCCGATGGCAATTACAAAATCTATAGCAGCTTCCTCCTCTCAGTCTCAGACCACCACACCCGGTCGATTTTTTAGGAAGTTTGCCTATGAGCACTACTCCATCTTGCCATATTTTGTTTCGTTCTAGCTATAGGGATTCCTATGTTGTTGTCTTTTGTTTCATTTTTTATTATCATTAGTTGTCTTTTGTTGTTTTTTTTACTTTGTCATATAAAAAAGTAAACAAAATACTTGATTATCAAGTATAATAGAGATGTAATGTTATGCAATTCGAATGTAATCACAAAAACTTAAAAAAATTTAAAAGATAGAACATGTATTAATGATTGTTGTATTCATAATAAGGAAAACAAAATTGTTGCATAAGTTAAAACCCTTTTGCAGGCGATGTTGGATAATGGGAATTTTATCCCTTGTTCTTGCTATTATTTCTTTGTTAGAGTTTGAGAAAATATTCCCAAAGGAAGCCGCTAATATCCCCATAAATTTGGAATATACTGCAAATTTTTCTATGGTGCACTTTTTAGTTATTTTACACATTGTTCTCTTCAAAGATAAAATATAACGAGTGGTTTATGAAATTTATGGACCTAACATTGGTTAAGTGGCTTTCTACATCTTTCACCATCGGTTTTGGAGTTGCCATAAACTATCTTACCATTGTTATCAATGATATTTTGTTGCTACTCTTTTGCTGGTGCCCAATTTGCCAAGTTTTCCAAATTTTTGATTTTACCCTTGCTTTTATTGTGCAAGTTAAAGCCCCTTTTGTCTATCTTCTTTTTCCCTATCAAAATACAATTTCATTATTCTTGAATCTAACTTTTTTATTGTTTTTTTCAGGTGCATTATAATCGTTGTATTCCAAGATCCACTTACCCCTGGATACCCCTGTGGATGGTGCTTTTGATGTTATGTCTACTCTTCTGCAAAATATACCTGGACAACACTACAACATAACCTGACTACGGAGGCAGATACACGGAGGCACATAGAATATTTGCCTCTAAATGTACTTTTAAAGAACAAATACTATATGTGCCTCTATAGATGCAAATATCTGCCTCTAATTGTATTTTATTTATTTATTTTAAGTTTAATAAATATTATTTTATAGTTTTAGAGGCAGATAATTTATAGTTGCCTTAAAAGTTGTAGGATTAAATCTTTTAGAGGCAGATAATTTATAACTGCTTCTACGGAAAATTCCTTTAGAGGCAGATAATTTATAATTGCCTCTATAAGTTATATGGAAAATTCTTTTAGAGGCAGATAACTTATAACTGCCTCTATAAGTTACACATAAAATTTCTTTAGACGCAGATAATTTATAACTGCCTCTATAAGTTATACAAAAATTTTCTTTAATTTAGAGATAGATAATTTAGAACCGACTTTATAGGTTCTACGATTAAAATATTTAGAGCTAGATAATTTATAGTTGTCTCTATATGTTGTATGATTAAAATTTGCAACGGTATATAACTTGTAAACTATGTATTTTTTGTATAGATAAAATATAATTTTTTTAAAAAGGTGAAATATACGTGTATATATATAATAAACATTGATGATTTTATTTTCTAATAATGATTAAGGAGAAATTTACGTTTTTCGATTTCTTTTGGCTGGATTGGATTAAACATCCGTTAGAATTGCAGTTTGAAGGAACTACTAGTTGACTTGCTTGTGGTGATTGTCTGCAGTGAAATTGATGTTGTTTGGCTTGATTGGATTAAACATCCGTTAGAATTGTAATTTGAAGGAACTACTAGTTGACTTGCCTGTGGTGATTGTCTGCAGTGAGTCTATTGATGTTGTTTGGCTTGATTGGATTAAACATCCGTTAGATTGTAATTTGAAGGAACTACTAGTTGACTTGCTTGTGGTGATTGTCTGCAATGAATCTATTGATGTTGTTTGGCTTGTTTGGATAAGAAACCGCCAATTTGATCCTTCTGCAGTTTGTTGCCATTGATGTTCATGATGTAGAGCACAGTAGTAGCTGATGTTGCTGGTCTTTTAATAAGTTTTATGGATATGCTTCAGCTTGCATTCCTGATTTCCTTTATATGCAATGGAACTTGTAAGAACTCAAATAATTGGCTTGGGAGTCATGCATTGCTAATTTATTGCAGCATTTGCAGTAGGATTCGATAACATCACCTTCTGTAGTCATTTGTAGTTAGATGTGAGTAACTTGCATTATGGGAATTGACAGAGCATGAGGGAATTTGTCAATTCGAGTACCTTCTAAATTCTGCATTGGTTTGTGGACGGAAGAATTTTGTGCTCTGTCACGTATTAAGTTGGACTTCTTAGCTAAATGTTTAGTTTGAGGCTTTGATTTAGTTGAGGTCGCCTTTGGTATGGACTGGTAGTTGATAGTGTTATCAAGTGAAAATACAACTAGATGCATTCTTCTTACTTGTACTTTTGATGCTGCTTGTAAACTTTTATGTACTATGTCCTATCACCAGGTCAGTTCCATGCATTCGAGAAGGCTCATAAGATGGACCCAACGTCAAGTGGACGTGGTGTCCGTCAATTCAAGACGTATCTGCTGCACAGACTAGAGAGGGTAAAACTGGCTCTTCATCTGATATCTAACTGTATTTACATGCTTCAATTGTTATTGAATGTGTTTTCTTATAACCGTTATGCATCCGACTGTGGATATGCTTCAAGAAACCCAATGTTCTATTTCATCACCTGTCATCACTACAAGAAAATGACATCCTAACAGCACTTTTTTAGTGATTCTAACAGCGGATAGGCCGCTGTTAGAAATCCTGACGGCGGTTGCATATCCGCTGTTAGGTTGACTAACGTAAGGTGAGCTAACAGCAGATATTCTGACCGCCGTTAAACCTAACAGCGGTTATTTCTAACAGCACTTAAAATCCGCCGTTAGAATTCCGATCAGATTTAAAAAAAAATGCAGAAACCTGCTCCAGGAGAGCAATTTTCTGCATTCTTCTTCTTCCTTCTTCTTCTGATCCTTCTTTTCTTCCTTTTCTTCTTCCTCTTCTTCTTTCTGATCCTTTTTTCTTCCTCTTCTTCTTCTGATCCTTCGTTCTTCCTCTTCTTCATCTTTCTTCACCTTTCTTCTTCTTTTTTTTCTCCTTCCTTCTTCTTCTCTTCTTTTTTCTCTATTCCAGATTTGGATTCTTCTTTTTCTTCTTCTTCTTTCCTTCCTTCTTCTTCCTTCTTCTTCTCTTCTTCTTTCGCTATTCCAGATCTAGATTCTTCTTCTTCTTTTTTCTTCTTCTTCCCTCTTCTTTGTTCTTCTACAAATCCTAAGAAACAATCCCTAAGAGAAAGAGAAGAGAAAATAAGGGAGAAAGAGAACAAAATCTAACAACAAATAAGAGAAAGAGAAGAGAAAATAAGGGAGAAAGAAAAAAAATTCGTAAGAGAATGTGATTGGTTGGGGTTGGGCACACAGATTGCCACATCAGCAAAACCTAACAGCGGATAACCTAACAGCGGTTCATATCCGCTGCTAGGTTCCCCCCCCCCCAAAAATTTTGATTTCCGGCTAAGGCGGGATATTTTGGCGCCCCTTGAATTAAACGGCTAACAGCGGATTTCTAACAGCACTTTTTATCTAACAGCGGATTTCTAACAGCACTTTTTGTCCGCTGTTATTTAACAGCGGATTTTTAAAAATCCGCCGTTAGACTTTTATTCTAACAGCACTTTTTTGTCCGCCGTTAGAAAATTGATGTTAAAATGCAATTTTCTTGTAGTGCATAAAGCAAAAGTGACCTTCTCTATTTCTTTTCTTGTAGGAAGAAAGTGAAACAGAACCCCGTCTTGCAAGAACTGATCCTAGAGAAATACAATTATATTATCAGAAGTTCTATGAGGAAAATATAAGAGATGGACAATATACGAAAAAACCGTAAGCCTTGCTCATTACAAATATGCGTACTTTTGTATAACTGTAACTCTGCACCGGATTTCTTTACTTGCATGTGTTTTGAACATTTCCTTCGAAATTCTTGAAGGGAGGAGATGGCTAAAATTCTTCAGATTGCATCAGTACTATATGACGTGCTGAAAACAGTGGTACCACCTTCCAGAGTGGATGAAGAGGTTAGTTTTGTTGAGCTGATATCATGAGTGCACCCTTGAAGCATTCATGCATAATGTTGCTGATAAACTGTGTTGTCTAATCTATCTTTACAGACACATAAATATGCTAAGGATGTTGAGAAGAAAAGGGAGCAATATGAGCACTATAACATTCTTCCACTGTATTCTGTTGGCTTAAAACCGGCAATAACGGTGCTTCCTGAGGTTGGTCATTCTTGATATATAATGTTGCTTTCTTTCATCCATTGTCCAAAAATGACTGTTTGACTTGATTAATGATTTTGTTTTGTGAAATGTAGATCAAAGCTGCATTTAATGCTGTACGCAATGTGGACAATCTTCGATGCCTAGAATGTAATCACAAAAACTTAAAAAAATTTAAAAGATAGAACATGTATTAATGATTGTTGTATTCATAATAAGGAAAACAAAATTTTTGCATAAGTTAAAACCCTTTTTTCAGGCGATGTTGGATAATGAGAATTTTATCCCTTGTTCTTGCTATTATTTCTTTGTTAGAGTTTGAGAAAATATTCCCCAAGGAAGCCGCTAATATCCCCATAAATTTGGAATATACTGCAAATTTTTCTATGGTGCACTTTTTAGTTATTTTACACATTGTTCTCTTCAAAGATAAAATATAACGAGTGGTTTATGAAATTTATGGACCTAACATTGGTTAAGTGGCTTTCTACATCTTTCACCATCGGTTTTGGAGTTGCCATAAACTATCTTACCATTGTTATCAATGATATTTTGTTGCTACTCTTTTGCTGGTGCCCAATTTGCCAAGTTTTCCAAATTTCTTGATTTTACCCTTGCTTTTATTGTGCAAGTTAAAGCCCCTTTTGTCTATCTTCTTTTTCCCTATCAAAATACAATTTCATTATTCTTAAATCTAACTTTTTTATTGTTTTTTCAGGTGCATTATAATCGTTGTATTCCAAGATCCACTTACCTCTGGGATACCCGCTGTGGATGGTGCTTTTGATGTTATGTCTACTCTTCTGCAAAATATACCTGGACAACCATGTCCCAAAAATTTGTAAGGAAGAAGTTGATTCGGGTCTTGAGCCCTTGTCTAACTACTTTATCAAGATTGAAGATGACCGTCCTTCTCAACCTGAACAGAACATCGGCCCTAACTCTAGCTCTAGCTCTAGGAACCGGAGGCTGAAATTGTGATCTTGGATATGGAGGACTCGGTAAGTCCCATTTTACTAGTAAGTCCCATTTTTTTTTTCAATTATTCAATCCCCAAATAATATTAACTCCTTCTATAGAATACAAGTAAAATGAGACTTACCAGTTCATTTCAACTTTCTCTCTTACCTCCTTACCAAAAAAAAACTCTCTCTTACCTTCATTTCAACAGCACCACACCAATTCATTTCAACTCTCTCTCTCACCTTCATTTCAACACCCATTCTTTTTTCCGCCATGGCAACTAGGAATACTCTAGCCGCTTCCTCTCACAACACCACACCTGGTAGATTATTTAGGAAAACTGTGTATGAGCATTACTCTATCTTTGCCATATTTTGTTTCATTCTCGCTGCAGGGATACCCACGCTTCTGTTCTATGGGTTATCGGAGGCTAAAAGAGCCGGTGTGCCCAGCAGCATATGTTTGCTGTATGGGCACCCGATTAGGTTAGGATGGATGACAATGGTTGGGTTCAAGATTTTGGTTTTAGGTTAAGTTGATTGGTTTGATTAGATGATTTAGGTCATTCGGTCAGGGTGATCTATTATTTAATTGTTATTTAGCTGACGTGGATCGGATGACGTGGAAAATAGTACCACATTGTAACGAAGTCCATACTAACGGGACGAGTCGGAAACAAATTGAAGTTTCGGGACTGATTTGTAACGCAGACCAAAGTTTCGGGACTACTAAGGTATTTGACCCTTTCTTTGTTTGACTTTCAGTTAAGTGATGCGAGTCGTACTTCTATTGGGCTGATTTATAAATTTGGGCTGTTTAAAATTGGGCTCATACAGTTCGGCCCAACCCATCTCCGGCCCAATCCATACTCATCCAGGCTTGGCAATGGGTACCCATAGGTCCGGATACCACATATTCACTACCCACATGTTTATTGAACGGGTATTACCCGTACCCGCCCGCCGAGACTAAACGCGTACAAAATCCAAACTATTCCCACTCCGACATAATTGCAAAGAGAGTTTTTAGATGTAGCTACGATTTTTAGAGTATTGTCGTTTCTAGAGGGAACGACAAACTGCTCGATCGATGAGTTAAAGTGAAAAACTAAATGACTGAAAGATAAATTGGGTTTAGTCCATTAAACATAGATGATATATTATGACTAATACAACATTGTTTCATATTGGGTACCCATCGGGTTGGGTATGGGGCGGATACCTTGAAACCCTTCCTCACTAGTTATTCACTCTAACTACAGACCGGGTTTGCCCATACCGATCAACGAGTAATCCCCACCCAATTTGGTCAGATTTCGGGTGGGTTTCCATTGCCAAGCCTAATCCATCATATGATAAGGCCCAAAGCCCAAATATTAACCGGCCCAATCCACAGTCTGGGCCCGATGCTATAAATACCGAACAGTTGCCGCGCAATCCCCAGCATCCCCAGGAAATCCTCTCTCTCAAGTAAAGCTGTCTCTCTGAAAAAAGCCTTTCGTAGGTTTCGTTTCCAATTCAAAATTCGAAAAGCGAAAGCAAAAGCACAAATCGCTCTCTCTCTGGCATTCCTTTCTTGCTACCAGAGTCACCACCATCGACCTTTACCCTACTCTTCACCCTAAGCATCTCCCCTCACATGGCGGCTTCCTCTTCCCTCTTTTATATCATTTCTCCTCACCTCCTCCTCTCCTTCTCGCTTCGCCATGCTTTGTACTGTTGCTTTTACTACTACTGCTGGTGGTACTTCGTTCTGTCGGACGCGCTAGTTTGTAGTCACCGTCGACGAATTGTCGCCGGGAATTGGAAATGGCGAGCACGAGCGGGACGAAGAGCGACCTCCCGAGGTCGTTCTCCCGCGCCTCCACAATGATGGTGGACCTGCGGGACGGGGACGCTTCGGTGATTGATAGTGAGGTTGTGCCGTCGTCGCTGGATTTTATTGCGCCGATTCTCCGTGTTGCTAACGAGATTCAGGATGATAATCCTAGAGTCGCGTATCTATGTGAGTATCGTTCTCTTCCTCTCTCATTTCGTCGTTCGCTGTGGAGGCGGTTGCTTGGTTGTTGACTCGTTGGAATTGAAGTTTGAAGGAGATGCTAGTTGACTTGCTTGTAGTGATTGTCTGCAGTGAAATTGATATCCGTTAGAATTGCAGTTTGAAGGAACTACTAGTTGACCTTCTTGTGGTGATTGTCTGCAGTGAAATTGATGTTGTTTGGCTTGATTGGATTAAACATCCGTTAGAATTGCAATTTGAAGGAACTACTAGTTGACTTGCTTTTGATGATTGTCTGCAGTGAAATCGTTGTGTCTATTGATGTTGTTTGGCTTGGTTGGATGAAAATTCGTTAGATTTGCAATTTGAAGGAACTACTAGCTTGTGATGATTGTCAGTAGTAAAACTGTTGTGTATATTGATGTTGTTTGGCTTGTTTGGATAAGAAACCGCCAATTTGATCCTTCTGCAGTTCGTTGCCATCAGTGTTCATGATGTAGAGCAAAGTACATTGCTATCGAATTGCAATTTCCGAAGCAACTACTAGTTGACTTGCTTGTGATGATTGTCAGCAGTAAAATTGTTGTGTCTATTGATGTTGTTTGACTTGTTTGGATAAGAAACCGCCAATTTGATCCTTCTGCAGTTTGTTGCCATTGGTGTTCATGATGTAGAGCGCAGTAGTAGCTGATGTTGCTGGTCTTTTGATAAGTTTTATGGATATGCTTCAGCTTGCATTGGAAACTTGTAAGAACTCAAATAATTGGTTTGGGAGTCATGCAGTGCTAATCTATTGCAGCATTTGCAGTAGGATTCGATAACATCACCTTCTGTAGTCATTTGTAGTTAGATGTGAGTAACTTGCATTATGGGAATTGACAGAGCATGAGGGAATTTGTCAATTCGAGTACCTTCTAAATTCTGCATTGGTTTGTGGATGGAAGAATTTTGTGCTTTGTCACGTATTAAGTTGGGCTTCTTAGCTAGATGTTTAGTTTGAGGCTTTGATTTAGTTGAGCTCGCCTTTGGTATGGACTGGTAGTTGATAGTGTTATCAAGTGAAAATACAACTAGATGCATTCTTCTTACTTGTACTTTTGATGCTTCTTACTTTTATGTACTATGTCCTATCACCAGGTCGGTTCCATGCATTCGAGAATGCTCATAAGAAGGACCCAACGTCAAGTGGACGTGGTGTCCGTCAATTCAAGACGTATCTGCTGCACAGACTAGAGAGGGTAAAACTGACTCTTCATCTGATATCTAACTGTATTTACATGCTTCAATTGTTAACTTATTTGAATGTGTTTTCTTATAACCGTTATCCATCCGACTGTGGATATGCTTCAAGAAATCCAATGTTCTATTTCATTACCTGTCATAAAGCAAAATGACCTTCTCTATTTCTTTTCTTGTAGGAAGAAAGTGAAACAGAACCCCGTCTTGCAAGAAATGATCCTAGAGAAATACAATTATATTATCAGAAGTTCTATGAGGAAAATATAAGAGATGGACAATATACGAAAAAACCGTAAGGCTTGCTCATTACAAATATGTGTACATTTGTATATCTTTAACTATGCACCGGATTTCTTTACTTGCATGTTTTTTGAACATTTCCTTCCGAAATTCTTGAAGGGAGGAGATGGCTAAAATTCTTCAGATTGCATCAGTACTATATGACGTGCTGAAAATAGTGGTACCAGCTTCCAGAGTGGATGAAGAGGTTAGTTTTGTTGAGCTGATATCGTGAGTGCACCCTTGAAGCATTCATGCATGATGTTGCTGATAAACTGTGTTGTTTAATCTATTTTTACAGACACATAAATATGCTAAGGACGTTGAGAAGAAAAGGGAGCAATATGAGCATTATAACATTCTTCCACTGTATTCTGTTGGCTTAAAACCGGCAATAATGGTGCTTCCTGAGGTTGGTCATTCTTGATATATAATGTTGCTTTCTTTCATCCGTTGTCCAAAAATTACTGTGTTGACTTGATTAATGATTTTGTTTCGTGAAATGTAGATCAAAGCTGCATTTAATGCTGTACGCAATGTGGACAATCTTCCGATGCCTAGAATCAGTTCTATTCATAGTGCCATTCCTGACGTGCCACCTGAAGAGATCAAACCTGTCAATGACATACTTGAATGGCTTTCTTCGCTTTTTGGCTTCCAGGTAAACTGCCATATGAATGCATTTGATGAAGTCCATTGTACCAGATTTGGACAATAATAAATTAAGGACCAAATGAAAATAAAGTTCAATCAGTTCATTTGTTTTTAATATGGTCGTTTGTCAGCCGATCTCTGAATGATATAAATTGGCTTTCATTGGTAATGTAAACCAGTTTTTTTGGTGATTACAAAATCTACTCACATGCATATTTTACATGTATAAGTTATAATCTATAATGATAGTATGCTACTACCTGTTGTTTGTAGTGTACTTTACAAGTTTATGTCTCTTGTAACCTCATCTTCTTTCTCATTAATGATATTCCATTGTCTTTTCATTTGAATACAAAGAAAGGAAATGTGGCAAATCAGAGAGAGCACCTGATATTGCTGTTAGCCAATATAGATACGAGGAAAAGGAGCCTTGATGATTACACAGAGGTATTTTATTGTTTTTATTCTTCACCATGCACAAAGTTGTTGTCCATTGTAGAACTTAAAATCTTTTGTTTGCTTTATTGATCTTTATTTATCATCTTTTCATCCATAAACACTTATTTGAGCTTTATTGCAGTTAAATAATTTCACAATACAACAACTTATGAACAAAACCTTCAAAAATTATCTCTCCTGGTGTCACTATTTGCGAGTTGAAAGCAATCTTAGGTAAGTTTGTCTTATAAGGTCCAGTGAGAGCATTAGCGGCCTCTTATTTATTTCTACTGCATGTTTGATCTTTCAGGTTCCCGGGAGGATTTGACAAACCACAACTGGAGCTTATCTACATTGGACTGTATCTACTAATATGGGGTGAAGCTTCAAACGTACGCTTCATGCCGGAATGCCTTTGCTATATCTTCCACAATGTATGTTCCCTTTCTCTTGTTTTTTTTACCTTTCGTTGCTGACTTGCTTCTGCATATTACTGCTTAGATTCGTTCAATAATACCATCTATCTCTTACTCTTGCATATTTCTGCTGTTTTAAAGTATTTTGCGTAGTGGTTACTTGAATTCTGTACGATGAACCTGGAGTGGTTCTTATGTATTCATTCTATTCCGTACGATGAACCTGGAGTGGTTATTATCTATTCATTCTCGGTCTTATTCTTGTCAATGTTGTATGTACATAATTGTTTTGTGTAGTGATGGTTTCTATCTTTTTAACTTGAAGATGGCATATGAAGTGTTTGGCGTATTGTTTCGCAATTTACATCCTGTTAGTGGAGAGACCTATGAATCAGCAGCTCCTGACGACGAAGCCTTTCTGAGGAACGTAGTTACTCCTATATACCAGGTCGTGCGTAAGGTGGGTTTGTAACTCACTTTATGCTTGTAGGCTTCGACTATTTATGTTTTATGTTGTGTGAAAAGTGATTCTATTCCCTCTAAAAGGAAGCTAGGAGAAACAAAAATGGGAAAGCGAGTCATTCAAGGTGGAGAAATTATGATGATCTGAATGAGTATTTCTGGTAAGCATCTTCAATGGAGAGGAATATATTGGTATTAATTATTTAATTCCTCAGATAGTTATGGAGCGGAAACAGTTGTATTTTATTCCTCTGATAGTTATAGTGACAATAAACTCTTATATTTTTGTAGGTCTAACAGATGTCTTAAGATTAAGTGGCCAATGGATCTCAAAACTGACTTTTTCATTCATTCAGATGAGGTTTTGCCTGCAAATGAGGTACTCTTCTTTCTCCTAACAAGTAACAATCACAAATGAATTTCCTCTGGATGATTGGTGTCCTAGATACACTGAGTTCAATGTGCTTTAATGGAAACAGAAACCTATCTTTTTCTGTTTGCTCTCGTTTCATAACTTCATATGTTGTCTGTTTAGAGTTACTCTTTAGTCCGTACCTAAAATATTGGGTAATATCCAGTTGGAGAAAAAAAAAAATCACAAGGACACGAGCTGGATTTTTTGTTTGAAGATTGTTATGAGTCGAAAATCACTTGAGGATGGTAGCCTAGTTTAAGATTTTAGGACTGAACCTATTACATCCATCAAAGAACCAACATCAACTTCAGAGCGTTCTATCAGATCCATAATGCATGGTTGCAACCGCATCAAGGTTACCAAACTTAACAGATGTAGGTGGTGATGCGTAGACGAATGAGCTACTGTGCTGTGTACATCATTCAGCACACAACATAATGGTTTAGGTCATGCATTGAGCAAAATAATAGTTAGAATATTTGAATTACAGGTTACCATATGCTCAGTTAATTTTCTAGTTTTCCTGTTCAATTCTGTAGCAAATGTTAAGTAGGCTTCGAAAGATAACTAGTTGGGTACTGTAATAATATGATCTTGAGCTTTCCGTTTGGCTAAAGCTATGATTTTTATTTCTAGAGATCTACTCAGAGAGGCAGTGGAAGGAGGAAGCCCAAGACTAATTTTGTTGAAGTCCGTACCTTCTGGCATCTGTATAGAACTTTTGACAGAATGTGGATATTTTTTATATTGGCTTTTCAGGTAGGTGATTTATTTTGAGTTGATTGTTACACCCCTATTTCCAATGGATAAACTGCTTTAATTTATATTTATAAAAAGAATTGCATAACATACGCCTATTTGTGCTTTCAGGCTATGTTTATCATTGCTTGGAATTCTGGATCTCTTACTGGCATTTTTGACCCAGATGTCTTCAGAAGTGTTTTAAGCATCTTTATCACTGCTGCCTTTCTCAATCTTCTGCGAGGTATAGTGCATATGTCAAGTTTTATGATCCATTCTTTATCTGAACGAACTCTATATCCATTCTGTATCTAAAGCATACATTCTTGTGAAAGGAATGTATCATGATCTAATCTTTTCGGTATTTCTTAGGTCATCGTGGTTATTGATTTTTTAATTTCTAATAGCCGTCCTTATTGTCCATTCTACAGCTACTCTTGATATAATCCTTAACCTTTACGCATGGAAGAGCTTAAAGTTCACACAAATACTGCGGTATCTGCTCAAATTTGCAGTAGCAGCAGCTTGGGCTGTTGCTATGCCGATTGCTTATTCCAAATCTGTTCAGAACCCAACAGGACTTATCAAATTTTTCAGCAGCTGGATCAGTGACTGGCAGTATCAGTCTCTTTATAATTATGCTGTTGCTATTTATTTGATACCCAACGTCCTGTCTACTCTGTTGTTTGTGCTTCCACCATGCCAAAGGACAATGGAAAAATCAAACTGGCGGATACTCACTCTCCTTCTGTGGTGGGCTCAGGCAAGCATATTTAGCACTTTAAATTCTGGTTGAAGCATGTCAATGTCTGCTCTTAGTTTGGCTTTGGCTTTTGTTATTGCTGTTCAGCACTTTAAATCTTATTTTTTCCTCCTTTTTAGCAAAAAATATTACTTTTCCTGTAATACTATTTACCATGCTTCAGCCAAAATTGTACATTGGAAGAGGCATGCGGGAGGATGTTTTCTCACTTTTGAAGTAAGTGTAGTAATTATATTATAGTTCTCATCAGGTGCCTTTCTGTAGACATGCTTGCACACATGCACGAGTCATTCTTTTTCCGCACAGCAAAAATAACATTACACGTGAAACTGTGTGAAACATAGGATTCTTTTCCTGACTTCATTTTCTTGTCCCCAGGTATACTCTCTTTTGGATCTTACTGCTAATAAGCAAGTTAGCATTCAGCTATTATATTGAGGTACGCATTCAATTTGAAATAAGCTATGATCTACTATTGAAATCTATAGCATTGGTGTAACCTCCTATTTTAGTTATTTTGGAAGATATACTTTAAATAAAATTTCTTATATTCCATCTACTTCTACATTTTGAAATAGATACTGCCTCTTGTTGAACCAACAAAGCTGATCATGAATATGAGTATCGATAATTATCAGTGGCATGAGTTCTTCCCACATGGTATTCCTCTAGATTTTCCCTAAACTTCTAGTTTCGTTGCTGGTTATAGTAACTGACATTGACGATTGCATTGTGAAACCATTGCAGCAAAGCACAACCTTGGTGCTGTTATTGCAATATGGTCACCGATTGTCCTGGTAAGTGGCCATTTTTTGTTACTTTCTCTTCATACTAGTAGTAAATGTATGTGTAATGCATGTGATTATCTATGTCGTGATAAGAAACTAATAGTTCCATCATATGACTTCTATATTGGCATATCTATTTCTGAAATAACATATACAAACTAAGAAACTGCGTATCGTTGCTTGCATCTAATGAGTAACCTATGTAGCTTAGTCCAATCTGAGATTCTTCCACGAAAACAAAAAAATCATAAAAGTATAGAAATGTAAATAAGTCAATGTATACCAAATTCCTATCACTTGATTTTGTAATGAATAGTCAGTGAAACACACTTTTTGGTAAAGCAATTTTTTTGCCAAGGTGCTGTCAAGTAATATATTTCAGTTGTAAGTTATGTTTAACTGTATTTGTGTCTCAGGTTTATTTTATGGATACACAAATATGGTACGCAATATTTTCAACGATATTTGGTGGGATTCGTGGAGCCTTCAGCCATCTGGGTGAGGTTGGTGGCCATCATCTTGTAGTGTGTTATATTATCATGTCAGTACTGAGGATTAATGTTCTGCGGTCGTCCTAATTACTGTTTCCTATTTTTAATACTTATAGATAAGGACTCTTGGTATGCTGCGGTCCAGATTTGAAGATGTTCCTTCGGCTTTCAGTAACTGTCTTGTGCCATCATCAAGGAAAAGAGGCAAAAGGAAACCTTTGGTAGTCACAGTTCTACAGGGTCTTTCTAATCTTTCAATCATTAATTCTTGGTTGTTTGTGCCGTTTTGTGAATTTTATGAATAAAAAGTGATATTGAGATCAAGTTGTTTGGTGTCATGCTGTCTTTGGACTTTGACTAAATCAACATTCATTGCGACAGGATGAGTCAGATGAAAGGCAAAGCATTGCCAATTTTTCTCATGTTTGGAATGAGATCATTAACTCTATGAGATTGGAGGATCTGATCAGCAATGAGTTGAGACCCTTCTACCCTCATTTCATGTAATAATAATCCATATGCTTAATTAATTGGTGTCATAATATTTTCTATCTTCTGTCGGTACAGTGAAAGAGATTTGCTACTGGTACCATCTTCTTCTAATGATGTATCAGTCATTCAATGGCCTCCATTTTTGCTTGCGAGCAAGGTATAGGCTACGACCATTTACCTGTCCTTGTCACACTAGTGCCAAAAAGCTCACTCTTCTGATTTTGCTATTCCTTGTGGTACTTGCTAGATTCCTATCGCACTTGACATGGCAAAAGACTTCAAGGGGACTAATGGCGCTGATTTATTCAGGAGAATGGATGAGTATATGCGTTTTGCTGTTACTGAATTTTACGAGACCATTAGAGACATAATTTACAGCCTGCTGCAAGATGATTCGGACAGGATGTAAGAACTTTCAACTTATACATCATACTATAGAAACGGGTCTATACACTTACATTGTTAGTAGCTTAATATTCCATTTCCTCTTTGATCGTTTTCTCTTCATCAGGTCTTAAACTGTTCCTTCTGTTTTTGTGCTTTATGTTTTGCATGACTGCTTGAGTAGGATTATAAGACAGATTTGTTATGAAGTTGATCTGAGCATACAACAACAGAGGTTTCTACAAGAATTCCGCACAAGTGGGTTGCCTCCGCTTAGTGATAAATTGGAGAAGTTTTTGCACACCTTGGTATTTCCTCTCTCTTTATTTTGTATCCCTGTTTTGTTTTATTATTTGATCTTTTCCCTTACTTCCCTTTCTGGATAAATTACCAATGTTTCTATATGTACAGGTCAGTAATTATGACGATTCTGAAATGTTCAAAGCTCAAATAATCAATATTCTCCAGGACATTATAGAGATAATTGTTCAAGATGTTATGATTCGGGGTCGTGAGTAAGTGCCAGAAGTACCTAAATTCTAAGTGTTTTTGCATAATGTTTTATCGTCCTAGCATAAGAGCTTAATAACCATTTTCCCTATGATTTTCATTTCTAGAATCCTTGAAAGAGCTCACTATGCCACAGAGGATGATGAGAGTATCAAGAAAGAACAGAGGTTTGGAAAGATAAACATTGACCTCATACGAAACAAAACTTGGAGAGAGAAGGTATTCTCCGCAGTCACATTCTTTCTTTATCGTTTCCACACTGAACGGAAATTTGAATTAGTCTCTCCCTTCTTGCAGGTTGTTAGACTTCATTTGCTCTTGACAACGAAGGAATCTGCAATAAATGTTCCATCCAACTTAGATGCCCGTCGTCGTATCACGTTCTTTGCAAATTCCTTGTTTATGCACATGCCAAGTGCTCCGAAAGTGAGGGACATGCTCTCTTTTAGGTTAGTAATCACGAAAATGCCTAAATAATGTTTGCTTCATTGGATTGTCTTCAGTTTGATCATGTGCTTCTGTACAAATGTACAATGTTTGTGAGCAAATGGCTTATGTGGTTTTATACTCATGGTTCTCTTATTTTATAGAAATTTCAGAAACTATTCTGAGTTTGTCTTCTGCCACCTCAAGTAACATTTCCAATTTATGTTCAGTGTTTTGACTCCTTATTACAAAGAAGATGTGCTATACTCCGAGGAAGAGCTTTATCATGAAAATGAAGATGGCATCACCATTTTGTTTTATCTTCAAACGATATACCGCGGTGAGTTTTAAGGTCCAATTTCTCTTCTATGCTTCATCTTTCATATGTTTTTAAACCTCACATGGTTATTGTTACTAGATGAATGGAAAAATTTTGAGGAAAGAATATCTGGTTCTGCTCTAAAGGATAAGGCAGAGCTTACGCGTCACTGGGTATCCTACAGGGCACAGACACTTTCAAGAACAGGTTCAATGCTCGTGCTATACTTGTTTCCAGATATTATAACGACCCTATATGTGGATATTGATCAAGTTCTATCATTTGTTCGTACTTTTGTTTCAGTTAGAGGGATGATGTACTATAGACGGGCTCTTGAACTTCAGTACAAGCTGGAATTTGCTGGAGAAAACGGTTAGTAATTTATGCTGTAATATAGTTTTTTTAAGACCGACTCTTCTAGTTTCTGAAGTCCCATCAAACAGTTGAGATGTGCATAAAGGTTGGATGAGTCTGAATTGTTGACCAGTGAAGAACTTTTTGAATGGGGAAAACATCCGACTGCTACTTTTTATGCACTTTAGTTCTTGAGAGTTTTTGTTTTGGAATTTAGGTTAATGCTCTCTTGTTGCTAAGATCTGTTAAAAATCAAGTTGTACTTCGAAGATGTGGTAGTACACTAGGAAAAATGTTGATTGTTGGGGTGACTTCAGATTAGTTTATCTGCAGAAAAAAGAAGATTGTGGGTCAATTTTTCTAGCTGCACTCAATGAAGCTGTGCTCTTCAAGCTCGGTGAACTTAATTCTAAGTTAAACGGTTCACTTTTTCCTTTGCAGCTATCATCAATGGCCTCCCCAGCGCAGAACTCAGTAACGAGGATAAGTCTCTATCAGATCGTGCACAGGCTCTTGCTGATCTTAAGTTTACCTATGTGGTTTCATGTCAGATTTATGGTGCTCAGAAAAAGTCCAGTGATGGTCGAGACCGGAGCTGTTACAATAACATTCTGAATCTGATGTTAAAGTAAGTCAAAAATTTATCATTATTTTTCCCTGCGACTCTTTATACTGTCCGTAGTTTCTGGCTTCGCTAATGCTGTAATCTTCCTGAAGTTACCCATCACTACGTGTCGCCTACATTGATGAAAGAGAAGAGACAGTGAATGGAAAACAGCAGAAAGTTTATTATTCTGTGCTTGTTAAAGGGGGTGATAAGTTGGATGAGGTATTATGAAACCCTCTCCTTTTTCATCGTGGAATATATAGCGAGAAATCATTACAATTCGCTCTTTTTATTATAATGCATCGCACTTCAGTTTCTTATATGAATGATTGTATTTCTAGGAAATATACAGAATAAAGCTTCCTGGGCCACCTACAGAAATAGGTGAAGGTAAACCTGAAAATCAGAACCACGCAATTATCTTTACTCGTGGAGAGGCTTTGCAAACCATTGATATGAATCAGGTACACTTTCTTGCTTTAGTCTCGTACTCTCGTTCTTTTATTTTCATTCTTAAATGTGTTACGAACGACATTCTTTGTTTCATGCTCTTTCATAGGATAATTACTTTGAAGAAGCTTTCAAAATGAGAAATGTATTGGAGGAGTTTTTAACACCTCGCCATGGGCCACGCAAGCCAACAATTCTGGGATTGAGGGAGCATATCTTTACTGGAAGGTTAGCTTAACTTGTTATTTTTGCATAATTAAAGCTTCAACCACAGTTGGACTTATGATTATCATCTCAGTATTAAAAGACTGTTACATTTTTAGATGAAAATATCAACATCCTGGGGTGACATAACCAGCTATCGAAACCGCTTGTGTTGCAGAACAATGTTAACATATGTACATTCACTTGTTTTTCTATATGCAGTGTTTCGTCGCTTGCCTGGTTTATGTCCAACCAAGAAACAAGTTTCGTTACGATTGGCCAACGTATTTTAGCCAACCCTTTGAGGTATGCAGAAATCAATCTGTAGATTAATTGTTAGGTTACTTGAACGTACATTTGCCATATATTCTTACTCTTCTCATACTGATTTTATGTGAGAATTTCAAGATGCCTTTTAGCATCTTCCTAGGACAACTTGAACTGATTTATGTCGCCGTTCTTTCGCTTGTCATCTAACTATGTCCTGTGTTCTAGTATCATCACAGACAGTATGAATCCCCAATTGATCCTTGTAACCATTCAAACTTGTTTGTGCGTTTAACTATACAGGGTACGTTTCCATTATGGTCATCCTGATATATTCGACCGGCTCTTCCACATAACGAGGGGCGGCATCAGCAAAGCTTCGAAAATCATAAACCTGAGCGAGGATATATTTTCAGGTATAGTATCTATAATCAGCATTATTAGTATGTGAACATCGGGCATAATGTGATAGTAAAACATCTTGATTTCTTTCAGGATACAACTCTACATTACGTGGTGGATACATCACGCATCACGAGTACATACAAGTGGGCAAAGGACGTGATGTCGGGATGAATCAGATATCTCTTTTCGAAGCCAAAGTTGCGAATGGTAACGGGGAGCAGACTCTTAGCCGCGATGTGTATCGCCTTGGTCGCCGATTTGACTTCTACAGAATGCTGTCTTTCTATTTCACAACAGTTGGTTTCTATTTCAGTAGCATGGTATGTTGGACTTGTTCCCTTTCTATGCCTTCCTATACTGTTTACTTTTGGTCACTTGCACTTGTTACTGTTCATTAGTAGGGTTTAATTGTTCAACAAAAGCTTTTAGATTGGAGTCTGTTTGGGTTTTCTAAGGTTTCCAGTCGAAATTTCACAAGTTGTATTTACTTTCAAATCAAGTTTTCGGAGTTGGAGAGTATATATGCTTGACTGCCTCATTCATTTGATCTTTCCACTTGTGCAGATAACAGTGATTACAGTGTACATATTTTTATACGGACGTCTGTACATGGTAATGAGCGGAGTAGAAGCAGAGATTCTAACAAACCCAACGATTCGTCAAAGCAATGCACTCGAACAAGCTTTAGCCACTCAATCCGTATTTCAGCTAGGCTTACTGCTAGTCCTACCAATGGTCATGGAAATCGGGTTAGAGAAAGGTTTCCGCTCGGCCTTAGGCGATTTCATCATCATGCAGCTTCAGCTAGCCTCAGTCTTCTTCACATTTCAGCTCGGAACCAAAGCACATTACTATGGCAAGACGATCCTCCACGGTGGTTCCAAGTACCGTGCCACCGGACGTGGATTCGTCGTGTTCCACGCCAAGTTCGCAGAAAACTACAGGCTATACTCTCGGAGCCACTTCGTGAAGGGACTAGAGCTGATGATGCTGCTGGTCATATACGAAGTGTACGGTGAATCGTATCGAAGCTCGAGTCTTTACTTCTTCATCACGTTTTCAATGTGGTTCCTTGTTGGTTCGTGGCTGTTTGCGCCGTTGTGTTCAATCCGTCCGGGTTTGATTGGCAGAAGACCGTGGATGATTGGACGGATTGGAAGAGGTGGATGGGGAATCGTGGTGGGATCGGGATACCGCCGGAGAAGAGTTGGGAGTCGTGGTGGGACGGTGAGCAAGAACATCTTAAGCACACGAACTTGAGGGGACGGATATTGGACATAATGCTCTCGTTTCGGTTCTTTATCTACCAGTATGGCATCGTCTACCATCTTGACATTGCTCACCGTATCAAAACTCTTCTGGTACGTACCATTTGCTTTTGTCTTCTCTTTTTCTCAGTACTGTTGGGTAGGGGTGTTGATGAGTCGAGCCGAGCGAGCTTTGCCCAGCTCGAGCTCGGCTCGACCAAATTTTTTTTGGCTCGAGCTCGGCTCGGCTCGGTTCGAAACTGGCTCGTTAACAATCCTAAACGAGCTCGAGCTCGATTGCAAGCTTTCGAGCTCTACTCGGCTCGGCTCGAAACTGGCTCGTTAACGAACCTAAACGAGCTCTACTCATTTTTCTGAATTATTACTTATCATTAATTTGTAGGCATACTAAAAAATTAAAATGAATATTATTGTTTACAAGATCTAGAATTTTTAAAACCAAAATCGAACCATTTCATGAGCCAAAATTGAGCCATTTCACGAGCCAATCGAGTCAGCTCGCGAACTCCGAAATCGAGCTAGCTCGCGAGCTCCAAAATCGAGCTAGCTCGTGAGCTACTAAATCGAGCTAGCTCACGAGCCATTCTCGAGCTGATCGACGAGCCGTGTAACGAGCTCTAACAAGCCAGCTCGCGAGCTGCATTGTTCGAGCCAACAAACCCAGCTGGCTCGCGAGCCAGCCGAGCCGAGCAGGCATGAGCTCGAGCTCGGCTCGTTTATAACGAGCCGGCTCGCGAGCTGGCTCGGTTCATTTTGAGCCGAGTCACGGGCGAGCTTTTTCCGAGCCGAACGCCGAGCCGAACACGAGCAGCTTGGTTCGTCAACAGCCCTACTGTTGGGATCAGATCGGACTGTCTGGTCAGACCGTAAAAGATTTGAAACCTTTTTACAGACCGGTTTGATACGATCTGTTATAAAAAACTGTCTGAAAAATCTCCCGATTTGATGTGATTGAACCATTAAAATCTTAAAGGACCATAGAATATTCTAGGTAAAACAGTAATTCATTGACCTATGATTATAAATCACGAGTTGCACAATTATGAATGTTGAATAAATATGTTTGTTATGTTACCGTGTTTTGTTTTTAATATTTGAATTTTATGTAGTATTAATGTGACCGATTCTTTGAATGAGTTTTTTTTGACCCCGGTTGAATTAAATTGAAGACCTAGATATGACTAGGTTTAACGTAAATTTTGTTGATTTACCGGTTGTTTGTGTTTAATTGTGTTTATATTACGTGTATTTGTATCTAATATTTGAATTTTCATTAGTATTAATGTGACCATTCTTTGAAGAGTTTTTTTACCCCGGTTGAACTTCAAATGAATGACCTATGATTATGACTGCGAGTTGCACGGATAATATGTTTGTTATGTTACCGTGTTTTGTTTGAATTGATGTTTATAAATATGGTATTTGATCTAATATTTGATTTTCATATCGTATTGATGTGACCGGTTCTTTGAACGAGTTTTTTGACGTGTGACCCTGGTTGAACTTCAAATGTATGATCTACGATTATGAATCACGAGTTGCACAATCATGAATATTGAATAAATATGTTTGTTATGTTACCGTGTTTTGTCTTAAGTCGGTGTTTTTCTTATCATATTGATGTGACTGTTCTTTGAATGAGTTTTTCCCCGTTTGACCTACGATTATGAATCACGAGTTGCACAATCATGAATGGTGATTTAATAGTTGCTATGTTACCGTCATTAATGTTACCGGTTTTTTTTCAACGGGGTTCGACTCCGGTTCAACCTCCAACCTTTGAACTTGTCACTCACTCGATTTTACGTCCAAACCGATCCTAACAACACTACTTCTTTCCTGACTTCTAATCCTCAGGTTTATGGACTATCATGGCTAGTGATGATCACTGCTCTCCTAGTCTTCAAGGTATACATTCTTTGTTCATTACCTTCTCCAAAAATCATATCCTTTTCTTCCATGAATTTACACTGCACCTGTACTCTGTTCTTCAAACCCAGATGGTATCAATGGGGAGAAGGAAGTTCGGGACAGACTTCCAGCTAACGTTCAGAATCCTCAAGGCACTTCTCTTCATGGGATTCTTGTCCGTCTTAACTGTGCTGTTCGTCGTCTGCAACTTGACGATAACCGATCTGTTCGCTGCGATTCTCGCATTCCTTCCCACTGGTTGGGCCATTCTTCTCGTAAGTCACTCAATCTTTTGCTTCTGTTTTAGTACAACTTTTCTATATGGTTAATAATCGACCAGTTTCGGTTGGTTAACCGGCCGAGATGAAGTTGGTTGGTTAACTGACCGAGATGAACTTGGTTGGTTAACTGACCGAGATGAAGTTGGTTGGTTAACTGACCGAGATGAAGTTGGTTGGGTTGGTTAAAAGTTGATGAATTTTGATTGGTTGGTAAGTCAACAAATTCGTGTTGGTTAAAAATGTAGAAAAATTATGTTAGGGAGTTGGTTAAAATCGTGTGATAAAAAATAAAACCAAACTGACGACAATAGTTGATTGACGGCAAATACTTCATCACCTGAAACTTGGCGATTAAGTGATCTTGAACTTACAATGTCACGAAACTTTGAATCGTGTCGATCGTTTTTAGTCGGCGGCGATAGTGATAGCAATTTGCCCATTTGCTTTTGTCATTGTATGGTTCGATAGTCAGTGTTGTTAGCTGTGATAGAATTGGTTATTAACACTTAAGATTGATCAGAACTCTTTCTATAACTCGAGTTATTGGGTATAACGGTCATGACAGAATTCAACATCAGTCACGTCATAGTTTCGGCGAAACCAATTCGACGAACTGACCGAATCCCAATAACTCGAGTTATTGGGATGTAACAGTTCATGACATGGTATCATAGCCTTGGATAGCCGAAAAGTCTTGGCATTGAATCTCGGTAGCTCCCAATACAACAATTTATCTTGCATAAGGCTTGGTAGTAAGCGTGTTAGCAAACACTATAACATCGACTCAGAACTCTCTCCCAATAACTCGAGTTATCGGGATACAACGGTTCATAACATAATTCAACATCAGCCACGGTCATGGTTTTCGGCCAGCTAAAACCTAACTATTCTCTCAAATGCACAAAATCTGCAGATCGGCCAAGCATGCAGGGGACTATTCAAGGCAATAGGGCTATGGGAATCAATCAAAGAGCTAGGAAGAGGATACGAATACATAATGGGACTGCTAATCTTCAGCCCCACAGCCATACTGTCGTGGTTCCCTTTCGTGAACGAGTTCCAAACTCGGCTTCTATTCAACCAGGCCTTCAGCAGAGGCCTCCAGATTTCTATGATTCTTCAAGGTAGGAAAGATAGAGACGATGCTGCTGCAAAGAAAGATAAGCCTCCTCCTTCCAAATGAGGTTATGGTAACATCACAACTAAGTTGATCTAAATCTGGCCGTTCATTGCTATGTGTTTTAATCTTGCGGTGAGGATGTTCTTATTATTGGTAAATAAAAGATGGTCGCTTTGTGAAATTGTAGTTCATTGGGGTGGGATTTTCCGAGCCACGGCCCACCCCACAGATCTGGGGTGAAATTCCTGAGTCACGATTCACCTATACGGTCTTGAGTTATTAAGTTATATGCATTTTCTAGTGATTTTTAAATAGATTGAGTTATTAAGTTATAGTCACTTTATGAAGTTGTAGATCTGGCCAATCAGATGAGTCGGAGTGGGGTTCCCAAGGTCATGGGCAACCCATCTCCAGGTCTGGAGCTACTAAATTATATGCATTTTCGCGTCAAATAGATTAATTTAATGTTTTTTTTTTCCAGATTTAACTCAATACACATTATAATTTGATTGAATAGCCCAATGTTATTATCCATCATGGATTTGCCAGTGAGGTTGGGTTGATTTCAGTGGGTCACTGCGGGTGTTGGGTTATTTTGGGATGAATTGAATTATAGGTTGCTATATTTAAAAATTGACTCTAACCCTTAATCTGGTTTGTGGGTCATTTTGGATTATAAGCGTTTTGAATCATTAAAAAATATTTATCATTATTAATACCAAATTATGAAGCCAACGAGTGATGTTAACGTGTAAGATTTTTATGGGTACTAGTAAGATTTTTTGGGTTAACGTATCGACTCAAAACTTGACCTCACTTCAGCCAAAAAAATGGGTTGTCGAGTTTGGATCATTTCAGTTTCAAATGCTAAAACAACCTCAGTGCTAATTTTTGGGTGGGTTTGGGTCGGGTTTGAAGTTGCCGAGCCTATGAAATTGAGAGCCTACTTAAGAAATGATCAGTTGTTTATGAGTCGAGACTTTGACCAGCTCTGGTTGATTCAAGTTCGATTCGAGCTTTTGTATTAAGTAAGTTGAGCTCGCCTTACCAAATCTGATCGCAAACTACCTAAATTTGAGCCAACAACAAATCGACTCATAGTTATCTTGAGCTCGGTTCGTTTATGATTCGTGAGCTAGCGACCTGTTGTCGAGGGGCCCACAGTATGCCGGCTTGGCTCTTGGGTTGGACGACATCCTAGCTTTCCCACTAATATTTATAAGGTGAAATGAAAACAAAGAGAGAAACATAATGCATATTGCTCACCAATCACCATTCACCAACCCTCAAAATTGAAAATTTTAGGCAATTAGCTTAGGAAGTCTCATTCATTTGAGAGTTGTGCAAAATCGTCTATAAAAAATCGATCAATCTCATACGCTTTCAGAATCATACAAAATCATCTTATCAATTTTTCAATCAAATCGCCTTGTTACCATGTCGAGTCGGCAAAAAAGTACACGTAGAAGGTCAAACTTAGTTCTACTAACTTAATCTCTCATATATTGAACCTATCCAAACCAACCCAAATCCCAAAAAAATAGACTAAAAGTCTATTAGGTTAGGATAGGGTTCAATACACAACCGATTAGGTTAATATATCTGAGTTGGATCTTCCACATGTACTCTTTTTTACTGACTTGGCATGCTGACAAGACGATTCGGGCGCAAGAGTGGTCGATGTGATGATTTTGTACGATTCAAAAACGTATTGGATTGATCAATTTTTTCATAAGAATAAGACGATTTTATACAAATCCCAAACGAATAAGAGTGTTAAGGCTAATTACCTTTTCTAAGGTTTTGAGTGGTTTGGACTCAAACAATGAAACAATTCATTCATAGCTATTCGAATGAAAATGATATGCCCGTACCTAAAAAAAATGTCCCTTTTCTTAATTGGGTATCAAGTTATTCTCATTTCTCAAAACATTCCACTACCAAGGTTTGTAGAAATATTCTAAGTTAAGGTTAAATTTCAATAATTTGAGTTATCGAAGATTCTAATACCAGGTGAAAAATTGTTACACGCTGAATGATCATCAGCCTCGATCGCTCACACTACATTTCAATTTGTGATGCACTCAACCTCACTTTTCTAAGATGTGTGCTACGAGGAAATTGAGGATGGAATGGAAAATGGATTGAGTAAAAAAAGTTATAGACATTGTACCGTACTATTGGGTGTTATTGAGGTTTTTTTTTTTACCTCGAAAGCTAGCTCTTAGGTGATACTTTCTCCTTATACTTATATAGTGCACCAAGTCTTTTTCACGTTCCAATGTGGGATAACCAACAACATTTCATTTACACACGGTCTCTTAGAGTAGGTTACTCATCTACTAGTTTTGATAAGCTCCTCCTTCATCTTTCGATTAGACATTACCTATCTTTCGAGCTTCGGCCTTGACCGAACCACTAGAAAGTTGTTGTCAACTGGACTCGAATACAATTGTTGAGTGCTATTGAGATGCACGCAAGAAGAGAGTCTTGAGCGGAAAAATATTATAGAGTTTCTACAAAAACATCATCAAACACACACTAGTCTCTCAGCAGACTTATCCATCTACTGGTTTTGACCAACTCTTCTTTTATTGGACATGACCTATCTTCCGGGTTTCGACTTTGACCACACCACTAGAAAGTTGTTGTCGATTGAACTCTAATGCCATTGTTAATTACTATTAACCAAAGTCTAAAAGGGTTATAATCCAAATGAAAATTACAACAAAATCTACACTCAAAACTCTTTGATTAAATGATATAGTGAAAAATGAATGATGAATTATGTCTTGAAACACACAAAGGCATGTTTTGTCGCTATGTCTAGTCTCTATATGTCATACAACTTACTTTGGTGGACAATGTAAACCCTAAGTGTGAAAAAACATACAAATAGTATGAATTGAATTGAATCTCATGCATTGTAAGTCAATGTTTGTATT
Source organism: Linum lewisii (assembly GCA_034768395.1). Classification (NCBI taxonomy): domain Eukaryota; kingdom Viridiplantae; phylum Streptophyta; class Magnoliopsida; order Malpighiales; family Linaceae; genus Linum; species Linum lewisii. The sequence continues at coordinate 52,212,737 of CM068304.1, forward strand.
AAAGGAGCTTTGACTAGAGTATGTGATCAAACATGGCATCTAGATCGTCGTGCTAACTCATAAGTAACCCGATTCTTCCCGTTTCTCCGCTGAAAGAAAAACCCAAATCCTACATGCGCCTTTATCAACCATCGACACATGCAGACTAACCCCTCAAATTCAGTAGCATCCTCCTCTAAGCTCCTCATGTTTTTCTTCGACCACTCTATAAAATTGAATTACGAGTTCATCGAGTTACCTAGCTTGGGTCGGGTTCGGTTTTAACCGAGTAGCTTAATATCCATTTTAGATACCTAGCTTGGAGAAGGATTGAGATCATAGAAGGTTGGTGAGGTAGAACAAATATAGGTCAAATGCCTCATGCTATGTGTTATAATATGACAACAAATATCTATGGTCAATATTCAATTTTTTCAGGCAAGGGTCAATATCCATTTTGATCACTAGTTTATTAGAGTTGTAACTCTCTGGTCACTAACTTAGTAAAAGTAACATTTATACCACTAAATTTTTTTTAGCTATACTTCATTGTCATCCCGTCAATTCTTTGTCCAAAAATTATGCTAATTTGGTATTTAGATATTGCGAAAGGATTCGATTTATACTATGCTATTTAAGCTCTAAATACACGAGAATACACAATTTCATGCCATGTAAGAAATTGAAATCTAACTCATTCGCGTGAATTTCTAAATACAAGCTATTTTAATTCAAATCTCACCACTCAAATCATTGTACCGAATATGGTCTAAGTTAACAGATCGCCATGCCAACTTACCAGAGTTCAGTCCACATCATAGCTTGCCATGTTACCTATTTAGCAGCGAATCTAGGATGACTAAAGATATTGAGTAAATCTGTATAAAATTCAAAAGGCACTAGGTTGCACATAGAAATTTTACTAATCGACTTCAAAATATACATAAATTTACATATTGTTAAAACTTTGAACCAAAGATGGACTGGTCCGTGACCCGTGAGAGCTCACCCGAGAACCGCCACTACACCTATTATGTATCCTAGCTTCAAACACATCCAATCAATCGAACTTAAACCAATCCAACCCACACCAACCAAACCCGCCCAATCCAACTCAATTAAGTTAGTGGCATGAATGTTAATTTTAATAGATTAGTGACCATATGATCATAACCCTAATAATTTAGTGACCAAAATGTATATTAACCCCAAATATCTTTCTTTCCTCCCCCTCTTTTCTCCTAGATCTTCTCAACATCCCTATGACATCCTCATCCTCTCATTTTTTTTTTGTCAGAAACCAAAAGAGAGAGAAAATAATTCCAAATTGAAAAAAAGGAAACTAATAGACACACAATTATTGAAAATTGGAAAATAAATTTATGTTTTCAAAACCGTGTTAGCATATCGTATTGGCGAGACTAATTGTATGCGGTTCAAACTGTAAAGCTGTTATAAAACGCAGTTGAACAGTGATTGAATCGTTATAAAAAGTAGTGGACCCATGATTGAATCATCACTACATCAATGTTGTAACGTATCGTTTTGGTGATAGTTATAGCCTCTAAGTACACGGACGATATGATTTCTGAGTTGTGATTGAATTGTTATTATATCTACATTGTATCGTACCATTTTAACTTGTGATTCATGATACAACCAATCAAACTATCTCGATACCAATACGATCTTGAAAACACTATCAAACTCTCTCATGGTTGTCATATGGTCATGGAACTTGCTACATGGTTCTCATATGATTGTTGAACTGTAATTAAACTGTCATATTTTCAACATTACACCGTATGATTTTAACTAGTGATCCATGATACAACCGATCAAACCGATACAATCTCGAAAACACTTTCCAAAACTCTCTCATGGTTGTCATATGGTCGTGGATAGCCATGGAAACTTGCTACATGGTTCTCATATGATTGTTGAACTGTGATTGAACTGTCATTATTTCAACATTACACCGCACGATTTTAACTAGTGATCCATGATACAACCGACCAAACCGATACAATCTCAAAAACACTTTCCAAAACTCTTTCATGGTTGTCATATGATGATCATGGATGGCCATGGGAAACTTGCTAGATTTAGAGTGTTCTATCCAGCTGGGTTTTGACTCTCCCAGTTTTAATTTAATTTAATTTAATTAATGCGACGAGCAAACCCTCTTTTGCTTTCCCTTTACTCTCTCTCTCTCTTTCTTTCTTTCTCCTTCTTTCCATGGTTTCCTCCATTGCAAACCAAGCTTCCTTCCCTTTCCAGCTTTTCCTGAGAGCTACATCTCTCTTCCTCTTCCACATAACCCTCCAACTAATTTCTGCTTTCCTTTCCCTTTTCATTTTTGTATCTATGTAGCAGCAGCAGCAGCTTCACCATTTTCAGATTGGGGAGAGCTATCTGCTACTGCTATAGTGCTATTTCTCTGTTTGCTTGTATCTATTCTCTGGTTTTTTTTTTCTGGGTTTGTGTTGGATTTTAATTTAAGGGTCTACATTGGCCAAATCTCTATGCTTGTTGTGCCTCATAAAGGAGAAGCCTTTGCTTTCAGTTTCAAGGAGGAAGATCAAGGAGGAGGCTAATTAGCTTCACTTGTTTTTATCTTTGGGTGGTTTCTTCGCAAAGGTAAACTCTTTCTTACTTTTCTTTGCTTTGGGACTTTGGGTTGCCTTTTGTTTGTTGTGATTCACATTTCTTTATCTGCCCTTTACTTGGATCTTAAGTGATGCTTCTTCTGAGCTGTTGTTTTTTTTTGTTTTTGCTTGTTTTTTGAGATGTGGCTTGCTGTGCTGTTCTTGCTGTTTATTTTGGTGAATGTTGAGCTTCTGGTTTGATGAATGATGAATTAATGCTACTCTATGAGGAGTTTAGATTCACTGTAATGAGCTGTGATTGGTAATGCAGCTGTAATTGCTTTGCATCTGGTTTCTATGTTAGTGCAAGTTCTTCCCTTATGGTTTTGGTGATTGGTGATTAATGCTACCTCTGTGAGGAGATTCACTGTATTGAGCTGTAATTGGTAATGCAGCTGTAATTGCTTTGAATCTGAGTTCTATGTTAGTGTAAGTTGTGCCCTTTTGGGGTATTTTTTGGATCATAATGTTGAGTTTCTGGTTTGAGAATGATGATTAATGCTACTCTATCAGGAACTTTGATTGAGCTGTGAATTGTAATCCAGCTACAATTGCTTTGAATCTAGGGTTTGAATTCGGTCTTCATGTTCATTCTTTCTTCCATGTTAGTGTAAATTATCAATTATGCTCTATATACCCTTAATTAATGCTCATGTGTAAAGATTTGCCTTTGTTAACTGTATGGTTACTCTTTTCTGGTCTTTAGGTGACAATGCACTAATCTTGGCGAAAATTTTCTTGCCGGATCTCGAAAATCGAAGATGTCGTCCGAGAGCTTGAATGCCGAGTTAACAAAGAAATCGTTTCTGGGTTTGAAACTATATGTTCTGATAGGGATATCAGTAGCAGCCTTCATAGTCTTGATTCTTTGCATCTTATCAGTATGGTCATTCCGTAGGAGAACTAGGAAATCGGTAGGATCCTTTACACAGATACCGAATGTCTCTAAAGATATAAGGGTTGACAGAGTTGGAGCTGCACAGAGCTACAACGACAAACCGGAAAGCTTGTTCCTTTCCATCAATAACGAAAAGTCGAGCGAGAAGAATTCGGAGAAGTTGGGAATGAGCAAGTCGAGTGATCATGATAACGTTAGTCAATGCAGCTCGGTTTATCATCAGCACCACGAGAAAGGATTTAGCTCCCATTCCGGGGAAGAAGGAAGCTCCGGAACAGGGAGGAAGCCATTGGTGACAGCTTCCCCGTTGATAGGTTTACCGGAGTTTTCTCATCTGGGTTGGGGCCATTGGTTTACTCTTAGGGATCTTGATTTTGCGACGAATCGTTTCGCTGCCGAGAATGTGATTGGTGAAGGTGGATATGGAGTTGTTTACAAAGGAAGACTCGTTAATGGAACCGAGGTAGCTGTGAAGAAGATCCTTAACAATCTGTAAGCAAAGCATTTGAAACAAAACTATGTTGTTTGACTTTGTATTGAGATAGTGTAGACTCATTATTCATTAACATCTTACAAACGAAAATTCGCCGTTTTTAGGGGACAGGCAGAGAAGGAATTCAGAGTCGAAGTGGAGGCCATTGGTCATGTTCGGCATAAGAATCTTGTCCGGCTTCTTGGATACTGTATGGAAGGTGTTCATAGGTATGCTGTTTTATCTTCCTTCATAGCTCATTTTTCTGGAAATGAGTATATACGTAACAATCTTTGGAATTTCTGTGTTTTTTCTAACGATTTCTCTGCAACAATCTTTGGTTTTGTAATAGGATGCTCGTGTATGAATATGTGAACAATGGCAACTTAGAACAGTGGCTTCATGGCGGGATGCGCCATCGTGGTACCCTCACTTGGGAGGCTCGTATGAAAGTTCTCCTCGGGACTGCTAAGGCGTAAGTTCTCTTCTCTAATTAGCCTTAACCTGTAGTTGATGAAACTATCGGTTTCGAGAACTTATATGAGCGCTAATGATGATTGGAATTAGAGTTTTTCATCATTCTGATGAAAAGGGACCTGCATTGCCCCATTTTGCAGGCTTGCTTATTTGCATGAAGCCATAGAGCCGAAAGTCGTTCACCGAGACATAAAGTCGAGCAATATCTTGATTGATGACGAGTTTAACTCCAAGGTGTCTGATTTCGGGTTGGCGAAGCTTTTGGATTCAGGGGAGAGTCACATCACGACGAGAGTTATGGGTACATTCGGGTATATATATGCAGTATTTTCCTCTCGTTTTTTCGTCTTGATCATCACAAACAAGAACAATACAGTTAACTCGACACCTTGACCACTCGTTTAAATTCAGATATGTTGCACCGGAATATGCCAATACCGGCTTGTTGAACGAGAAGAGCGACATTTATAGCTTCGGTGTCCTTCTCGTAGAAGCAGTTACAGGAAGAGATCCTGTGGATTATGGAAGGCCTGCTAATGAGGTATCTTTCTTTGTTAGTACTCAGGAATCAATTAAGCTGTTCTTTCTAATACGAGTTCCTTTGTCGTTACGAAACAGGTCAACCTCGTGGAGTGGCTTAAGATGATGGTTGGGACCAGGCGAGCTGAGGAAGTTGTCGATCCGAATCTCGAACCTAAACCTGCTACACGTGCTCTAAAGCGAGCTCTCCTTGTTGCACTACGCTGTGTGGATCCCGATTCGGAGAAGAGACCGAGAATGAGCCAGGTTGTGCGAATGCTCGAAGCTGAAGAGTACCCTTTCCGCGAGGTATGTATCGTTATTCTCATTTCCCGTCACGTTTACAAGTTTTATCGAGTCTCGAACACATCAGCTATTAGCAACCATACCCTGCATATTCCAAGAACATCCATTTAGGAAGTAGAAGTCTTTCAGTAGGTTGGAATTATCGAATGAATCGGGACTCTTTCTTCGAGTTGGTAACCTAATTTGTCTGTTAACGAATGTTATATAAACCAATTGTAGAGATGCAACGGTTCTTCACATGGTTAAAGTCCTAGTCTTGGTTCCTAACTGGGTAAAATTGTGTAAACCCTTTACAGTAATCCAACTAGTCGACATTGATAATATATCTCGTGTGACGCATTCTTTCAGGACCGGAGAAACCGGAAGAGTCGAACTGCAAGCATGGACATCGAATCAATGAAGGAATCGACGGAACTGGAAAGCAAAGTAGGAGACTCTGCCGATAGCGAGGCAGCATCTGCGAAACCTGCAGCACAAGTAATCTAAGTGATTTGCAAAGCCATCAAAATGCTTATGAATAACTTAAAAGATGCATGAAGAAGAAGCCCCAGAAAGTGTTTTCCTTTCTCAGTTGGCTTGCTGCATATATTATAACTGAGATGATGATGAAAGAACCGATCGAGAAAAGAGATGTTTCGTTACGGATCGAACCCAGAACTCGATGCTTTCTGGGTGGATTGTGTGCATTAGATAGTGAAGAACAAATGGTTGATGATCATGTACAGATGGTGTTTTTGGGTCTCTGGTGTTTCCTTTCAATGATGAACATATACAAGAGAGTGAATTATTGATCTGTGATTCGTTTTGTTATAATTTGATGCCCCTTTGATTTGCTTCATTAATCTTCCGAGAAATAGGCCGAGAGGTCCCTCTATAATTATTTGCACATATGATGACCCATCTCGTTGGTAGATAGCTTTGACACGTCAACAAAACGTCTTTTTGTGAGTTACGATTTCAACTGATAAGGAGATGAATCAAGATTACCGAGCGGAGTGCAGAGTGAAGATTGAAGGTGATTGGTGAAAAAGTTCGAGAGAAAGAGGACAAGGGGGTTTTTAGCTAAAATCGTAACTCACAAAACAACGCTGTTTTGCTAGACCATAACGTGTCAGCAAAACCATAACGGGATAACGAAAATCTAACAGAAGGGCTTATATGTTAAACGTTATAAGTATGAACCCATAAGTATGAAGGTTCATTATGTGCAAATCTAGTCCAAAATTTTGACAAATGTACTCCAGTTTTTGACAAATCTAGTCCAAAATTTTGACAAATCTAGTCAAATTTGACAAATCTAGTCATAAAATTTGACAAATCTAGTCCAAATTTTGACAAATTAGTCTAGAATTTGACAAATCTAGTCCAAATTTGACAAATCTAGTTCAGAATTTTGACAAATCTAGTCCAGAATTTGACAAATCTAGTCCGAAAATTTGACAAATCTAGTCCGAAAATTTGACAAATCTAGTCTAAAAATTTCACAAATCTAGTCCAAAATTTTGGCAAATCTAGTCCAGTTTTTTACAAATCTAGTCTAGAGTTTTGACAAATCTAGTCTAGAATTTTGACAAATCTAGTCCAAAATTTTGACAAATCTAGTCCAATTTTGACAAATCTAGTCCAGTTTTTGACAAATCTAGTCCAGATTTTGACAAATCTAGTCCAAATTTGACAAATCTAGTCCAAATTTGACAAATCTAGTACATAATTTTGACAAATCTAGTCCAAATTTTTGTCAAAAGTGACAGATTGTCAAAATTTGGACTAGATTTGTCAAAATTCTGGACTAGATTTGTCAAAATTCTAGACTAGATTTGTCAAAAAATTGGACTAGATTTGTCAAAATGTTGGACTAGATTTGTCAAAATGTTGGACTAGATTTGTCAAAATTTTGAATAGATATGTCAAAATTTTGGACTAAATTTGTCAAAATTCTGGGACTAGATTTGCCAAAATTTTGGACTAGATTTGTCAAAAACTGGACTAGATTTGTCAAAATTTTGGACTAGATTTGTCAAAATTGGACTAGATTTGTCAAATTTTGGACTAGATTTGTCAAAATTTTGGACTAGATTTGTCAAAAAATTTTGGACTAGATTTGTAAAAAATTGGACTAGATTTGTCAAAATTTTGGGACTAGATTTGTCAAAATTTTGGACTAGATTTGTCAAATTTTGGACTAGATTTTCAAAAACTATACTAGATTTGTCAAAAAATGAACTATATTTATCTAAATTCTGGATTAGATTTGTCAAATTCGAGACTAGATTGATACTTATACATATTATCAAAATACATAGTATTTTAAATTTTCTATTCATTGTCTAAATTGGGCGGATCAGATTGAAAAATTCAATGATTTGCTATCCTAAAACCTTCTTCTTCGGCCTCCAAATTTTAAAAAATCTACGAATAAAATTTGTTGTTGTCCTTGAATGTTCAATGTACCTCTTCCTCATTGCACAATTCAAGAAATTAATTAATCATTTGTATAGTACTTAAACTAGATTAGTAGTTTGAAACCTTCGAATGGGTACCCACGGGTCTGGATATCACACATTCACTACCCACCTATTTATTAAATGGTATTACTCGTATCCGATCCATTGAGACTAAACAGGTACAAAATCCAAACCATCCCCGCCCCGACATGGGTATCGGGTAAACCCGCTACCCATTGGGTGAAACCCAAATCTCTTTGCATTTGGATTGCAAAAAGATTTTTGAGATGGAGCTACGATTTTTAGAGCATTATGGTTTCGATAGGGAACGACAAACTGCTTGTTCGGTGAGTTGAAGTGAAGAACTGAATGATTGTATGAGAAATTGAGTTTGGTCCATTAAGCATAGATTATATATTATAGCTAATGCAACGTCGTTTCATATTGGGTATGAGGCGGATACCTTGAAACCCATCCCCACCCGTTACCTGCTCTAACTAGGTATCGAATTTGCCTATACCCGACAACTTTACCCGATCACGGATAATCCCCACCCAATTTGACCGAATCTTGGATGGGTACCCAATTCCCAAATACCCATTGCCAAGTCTAGTAGTTTCAATTTTCTTATTAGTTAGTGAAAATATTATACTAGGTATACTTACATATGAATTATTTAAACAATTCTCTCAATAGATTTTATCAATCTTCTAAATCTTGAACATTTTCTAAGTCCAAAGTAATCAAGGGGTTTGGGGCAAATTTTAGGTAATTTACATAGCTAAATATGATATATTCTTAATTAATGAATTATAAATGAACTCATAATTTAATTACCATTTAAATGTGTAAAAACTAATGAAATTGGGGTCAATTAACACTTGGCAATGAGTAAGGAAATAAAGTAATAAGTTAAGAATTGAAGTCATGCATGCATGCCGAGAAACCATGCATGGTCGTCACACAACATGCAATGGTTGAATAAGTATTAATAAATATGTACGTTACTTGGCATGCATGTGCATGCATGCCGAGAAACCATGCATGGTCGCCACACAACATGCAATGGCTGAGTAAGTATAGTAAGTATGTACGCTACTTGGCATGCATGTGCATGCATGCCGAGAAACCATGCATGGTTGCCACACAACATGCAATGGCTTAGTACCTTCATACCATAACATTTGCTATAAATACTCTCTACCCTCTTTCAAACTTAACATCATACCATAAACTCACACTCTCTCAAGCTAGCTAAGTAACTGATCTGCGACATGGCTTCCTTTCTCGCTTTGCCCGTCACTGCTTTCGCATTGGCACCACCACAACACTCCATGAAGAAGACAGTTACTGCGGGGAGCGTGTTCCCTGGCCCCAGAACTTCACCACAAGTGCCGCTTCCAGCTACTGTCTCTGGCAAGCCTGCTAATGATCTCATGTTTCCTGTTTTTCGAAAGTCTGGAGATGAAGGATTGTTTGCCAAGCATCAGGATGATGGATGGACATGCGTTTTTGCCAAGCATCAAGATGGAGGGTTCCATGTTCGTTTGGCAAAAAGCAAGATGAAGGGTTCCCATGTTCGTTTGGCATGAAAGATGAAGGGTTCCATGTCGTTTGGCATGATCAAGATGAAGGGTTCCATGTTCGTTTGGCATGAATCAAGATGAAGGGTTCCCATGTTCGTTTGGCATGAACAGATGAGGGTTCCATGTTCGTTTGGCATGACAAGATGAAGGGTTTCCCATGTTCGTTTGCATGAATCAGATGGGGTTTCGTGTTCATTGCAAATCAAGATGAAGGATTTCCTTGTTCGTTTGGCAAAAATCAAGATGCTGGGTGGAATGTATCTTTGCCAAGTATCAAGATGAAGGGTTCCATGTTCGTTTGGCATGAATCAAGATGAAGGGTTCCCGTGTTCGTTTGGCAAGAATCAAGATGAAGGTTTTCCATGTTCTTTCGGCAAGAATCAAGATGAAGGGTTCCCATGTTCGTTCGGCAAGAATCAAGATGAAGGATTTCCATGTTCGTTTGGCAAGAATTAGAATGAAAGATGAACATGATGCTCTAAAATATGCACTTACATGACTAAAATTAATGTTACATGTATGTAAGTGTTATGGGAATGTTGGCATAACTAGCCTATAAAATAAAGCCTAACTTCTTAATAAATAAAACAAGTGTGCTTGTTTCTTAGTAAATGAATGAGTCTCCTATCTAATTCTTTAAAGGTATTTATAGGCAAAACTAAAGGTTTATTATCCATTTTGGTCATTAATCGTATTGGGTTATAACAAATAGGTCATTAACTTTTAATTTGTAATCTAATTATCATTAACTTATTGCATTGGTAACAGTGTGTTCATTCCGTTAACTCTCCATCCAAAATCTCTGTCAAGTACTGATATCATCAAGCCAAACTCAACAATTTTTTTCACGTCACCATTTGTCATGTCACCTAATCTTTAAATATACTATGGGTGTTCTAAAGAATGAGCGTGCCACAAAAGCTTTAACTCTTCTCTCAATTTTCCAAATCATCAATAATTTTAAACTTAAAATTAAAATATATTTTCTCATCCTATTAAATACTCTCACATTAAATTCATATTTAATGAAGATATAATACCGCACTTTTCAGGTTTTTGGTCATTTCGGTGATGGTTAGCCTATGAAAAATTGGGGAAAAAAATAAAAATGGCTAATATACTCCTGGATGGTAGGAAACTGTCTGAAATATATGCCCAACCACATTTGGCCTCGAAATTTGAAGAAAAATCTAAGTATTGAACCGACCTGGGATGACCCGGGTTGAATTGGGGCAATCTGATGAAGTTTTCGGGCCAAGAAAGCAAGGGATTGAAGAATCCAAAAACTCCGCCCCGTGAATTCCAGAGAAGCCACCATCCGCCTACCTTGCCGTAGATAGTTGCGTTGTTGAATTTGTCGATGAGTTTAGAGCCAAAGATTTCTTAGTTCTCTTGATCGAACTCGGCACCAGTTCTTGCAAACTAAGCTGAAGTTGGTGGCGTTGGCATGATTTGGCGACAGCTTCTGGTAGATTGAGGCAGCGATTAATAAATTGTGGATCCGCCCCTGAGCGTTGAAGAGCTTGCTGACGGAGACGACACCAGCGACTCCAACGCAGTGGTGGGGGATTGACAAACATAATAATTGTTTTTTTATTTTAGATTTTTTTATTTTGTAAATAAAATTATTTAATTTGTTGATTATGTGACTTTTTTTACCACCCAAATAAAAGTAATGTCAGCTTCTTTGCAACCTCACTAACACCGTCATGCCACCTGTACAAATTAACGGCATGTTATAAGAAAGTTGGACACCCTATAATTGGTTTTAAACGAGTCTTTTGTAAAACATTGTGTATGTTTTGGTGATTTCGCAATAGTTGGTGCTATCTGAGGGTATTAGGCCTCACAAGTTTGGGTAATACCACAAAACTCCCTCGAGCAATCTGATCCAACGCTTGAATGGTTTCCGGCTGAACATTCCCTTCAGTATTAGCCTCCAAGATTGTTTTAATAGCAGCCATCATGCCTTCTTCGTAGAATTTTAAGACTTTAAGAGCTTTTTCTTCAATCTCTTCGGACGTCGACGGCTCCTTCATGCAGCTAATTAATGGATCAAGACCAGGATCGTCTTGCCCAACAGGAGTCTTTGGGACATTGTCCAAATACCCCTGAACAAGGGCCAAAAAAAGCAAATAAAAGAATATCGACAGTCGTAACTCGACAGGAGTAGAACCATTATGCAAAACAACAATGGCTCCACCCCTGAGAAAACGAACAAAATTAATTAGAACAATAACATTCATTGTAACAATTTGATAGGAATTTTTTTTTTTTAAAGAAGGATAATTACTTACAAAATCCATCTCATGGTAAACCCTAAGTCGACTGGGAACTTAGCAAGTTGTGACCCAAGAACCGAATACAGGGGCAAAAGCATCATGAACATAGTTTTGCTCACACCATCTTTCATGACGATAACTAAAGAGTTTGTGGCCAGTGAAAAACCAAATGACAAACAAACGATAATATGTTTCACCAGGGTGAAGTTCATGAAGTTAATCAGCTCTTTGCTGTATTTTCTACCATTTAAGCAAACATGGCGAAAAAACGAAAAAAAGTGGATCATTGGAGTTATTGATGCATATCTGAGATTGTTGGGGATACCCTCATCAGCCATGTATGAAAACTGAAGAGTACAACATAGAGCCACAACAAATGATAAAATCGCCATCCAACCATAGTTAACATACAAAAACCCTCTAAAAGAATCATCCCTAGCGACAACTTCCGGTAGATTGAGATCAAAAGATCTGAATTCTTTTTTAGATATATAACCCATGAACGGTGATGAATCTCTACTTAACACAATTTTTTTCTCACTCTGTCTCTAATAAGAGTATTTTTAGATATATAACTCTTCACTGAGATAGAACGATTGAAGTTAAATAAATAAAAGATATATCTTTTATATTCTTTTACATCTATAAATCTGCACGAAATTAAGGACTTATTCCAACACTAATAGAGATTTCATCACTTTGAATTTTTTTGTGTGAATATTCATGGATGTTAAGAATTAGTTCTCCTAAATTAGTGCAATGCCAAGTGTTCTATGAGCTAAACGTGACCGTTTTTGTGGAGTTAATGGGTGCAGTAGTAAATTCTCGATATCCATGAATTTAACACAAAAATAGTTGACATTCAAAGCGATGAAATCCCTATATTTAACTCTGATCATTCTATCTTAGTGAAGAGTTATATATCTAAAAAAATACTCTAATTAGAAACAGAGTGAGAAAAAAATTGTGTTGAGAAGAGATTCATCGCCGTTCATGGGCGAAAAATAATTCAAATCTCTTGACCTCAATCTACCGGAAGCTGCTCATGGACGGAACAATAGGGACTTGTATTTTGTGTTCTTATACCGATTTATGTGTTTGTTATTTTGTGTTCTTATGCCGATTTATGTGTTTGTTATACCGATTTATGTGTTAGAATTGACCAACTCTGACGACATTGACGAAATCTTTGTTTTCCGGTGACAAATGGTTTATCCAATTCTAGAACAAATCCATAATTAGTCTAATTCCTCTCAAACCCATTATTTGAGATCCCTTTATGAAACCCGATCATAACCAGACCCGAGGTTAACCAGACCAGAAAACAAAGATTTCGTCAATGTCGTCAGAGTTGGTCAATTCTAACATATAAATCGGTATAACAAACACATAAACCGGTATAACAACACAAAATACGAGTTCCAATTGTTCCGTCCATGAACATCTTCCGGTAGATTAAGGTCAAGAGATCTGAGTTCTTTTTCGCCCATGAACGGTTTAATGGGTACTCGTACCTGAAATGGTATTTCAGCTTTGTGATGGATTTCATCTACATTGGTACCCACTACTCCCAAGTATAATGAGTAGTGACATTGTGTTGCTTATTTATTATGAGTTTCCTAATATTACTACTTTGTTTGCTTAATTCTTATGTTACCGCTTATTAATCTATAATGAATTTCGTTATGGTATTTTTTTTTTTTTTTAATTCCGGAGTGGGTATCTCATCCTGATCCCGACAAAGCCTGTTTAGATTAATGGGTATCCACTATCTAAACGAGTTCAAATTTTGGGATGAAATTCGTGTTTAAGAGGTACTCATTACCTAAAGTATATAATGATCCAAATTTAGAATTCGATCAATATAGAAAATTAACTTTAATTTGTATTTTGAATATTGTGTTGCAGTGGTTTGAAGGCAGATGCACCCTATGTTGGCAGCCATTACCACAAGACTACAAATCACGAGATGTCTCGTGGAAGAGTGGGATTTTTTTATTGTGCTAATGATCCTAAAATTTGTAATCTAATTATCATTAACCTATTGCATTGATAACAGTGTGTTCATTCCGTTATTGCAGTGGTGGAGATTGACAAACATAATAATTTTTTTTTATTTTGTAAATAAAATTATTATAAAGAATAAAAATACGCTACATCAAATCTTGAATCAAACGGTGAAAACCGTTTCAACATCTTCAAGATAAACTAATTTATTATGAAATTAAATTCGGTTATGATCATGGTTTGACCGAATTGAATTCAGCCTAGGCCACAATCATAATTTTTCGAACGAATTTAATTTCGGTGACATATTAAATTCGATTTGGTTTGACCAAAACCAACCAATTTCCACCGCTAGTACTTTCATCCACCTTTCCACAAATATAGAGGAATACAAGGACTTACTAGCAATTATGAAAATTCAAAATTTTTGCTCCTTAGTTTCGCTCTATTTCCAAAAGGGCACCACGCCCAAATGTTAAAACTCGAATTAGGTCAACTACAGTTGTTCTTCAAATTGAATGCGCGAAAATCTTGTTCCCTCCCCTCTCACCTACCTTCTTCTTCCTCCCTTCACACTCACAGTACTCAGTCATCCCCTTTGTTTCTCCTCTGCTACAAGCAAGTAAGCTCTCATCTTTATCAAAATGGAGAGGTTTCACATTGTGTCTGCAGCGAGCAAGAGAACGGTCGATAGAGCCATGAAAATCAATCCGATGAATCCTTCTTTTCTGATCTGCCTCTCGAAATACCATCTATCTCGAGGAATCATTGTGAGAGATTCTTTTGAAAGCTGGAAAAAGGGAGAATTCCCATGAACTTACCAGGATCAGGGTTTATCTTTTTTCTTCCACGTTTCTTGGGAACTTTTACTGGTGCATCCGAAGCATTTCGTTCATCAAAAGCATTAAACTGAAGATTCACATCCACAACAGGCTGAGTGGCTGGATGTGGAACATTACTCGCTCGATTCAATTGCGGATTCTCTTCAGAAATCCAATCAGTATACCGCAGTTATGTAATGTTACAGTGAAAAAGGTGAAAGCTATTTACAAATGTATATATCCATCAAATCTAACCTGGAACTTGGTACGCTGGCATAGAATTCAAGTATTTGGCAGAGTCCTCGTCTTCCAATTTGTCAAACAGAAGACACGTTTTCCCGGTTTGGTAGTTTATCTCAGAAGCAGACAAGTTGAACATATGAACATTGAAGATTGCATTTCCTTCATATACGAAGATGAGCATGTAGCCAACACGGATCGAGTACCTTTTGACAAAGTCATGCCATCCATCATGAAACCAGCACTTGTCTTCAGCTTTCATTATCCCTATGCTCACACATTACCATCGGGAACAGTCAGTTGGACCTGATGGGAGAGGTCGTTCGCAAATCTCTTGCTAAAGTTATTCGGGATTCTCTGCATGCAGCTAGTTTAAGTTAGGCTCCAAAGTTTACTTATGCAATTCAAAGAAGTAAATTTTAGCAGCAGGACATAAAGAATGCCACAAAGAGTGCAATCATGATCAACTTCCAATAAGCACCAAGCCAACAACATCAACAAACATTCAACCAGAAGGGAATTTGAAGGCATTGTTGAATGAATAAAGGCAGTCCTATTACTGTCATGACTCATGATTCTCCATTGTTGTCTATAGTCATTATAAAAGCAAATTGCTTTCTTTTAGGAATCATACATTTGAGATCAGAAAACAGACACAGCATGCAGGAACCACAGTCAAGTTCATAGCAGCAATCATCATATCAATGTCTATCAACAAAATCAGAGTTGGAATCTGAAACACAGAGTTGACATCATAGATCACATAAAACAATTTTCAGAAATCACATAAAAATACAATCACTTTGTGAATTATGGCCACGAAATTTGTGAAATGGAACAAGAAGAAATGCAGCAGAAATGAAAAGGGATTTTCTCAAAACCCTAACTAACAGATTATATACCTCTTCAGTCCACTTCCTCCAATACTACCTAAAGAAGTCGAATTGATAATAAAATGCAGTCAATCTAACCTCAATCAACCAAATCAGATTCTAGGGTTCCACTTTTCTAGACTCATCAACGATCAAACAAAGTCCCCCCCACCCCACCACAAGCATTTTCCTCCAAAATCCACCAACTCCCAGAACATGCAAATAAACAAACCCACAGCAGCCACAGTTTGCTTGAAAAGGAAAATGACGATCGCAGGGGGAAATTCCAAACCAAACCCAGTTTAGAGCAGCTGAAACACAATGGAAGAGAATGAAGAGAAGAGAATGGCGTTACCAGCTTCCTGTCCTGGAGGGTTTTAGGGAGGATTATCTTGTTGAAGTAAAGGCATAGAAGCCATTTCAAAAGGGTCGGGGGTTTTGCATCGAATGAAAGAGAAAGGAACTTTCTTCGGTCTCTATCAGATCTACACACCACAGTGCTTTTTTTAACCCTTGAAAAAGCTGAACGAGTTGGCTTTCGTTTCGTCCCTGACTCAGCGGTAACGACCCGGTTCGATTCTTCCACAGTCCAAGACTCGGTTTGCCGGACTAAGAATCTTGTGATGTGTTTCTGTTGTTTTGACATTTATTGAAAGAGTAACGACTGGACTTCGAGATTCCCAAAGCCAGTTACCCCAAGGGGTATCTTGTTGACGATTAATGGAATCGATGGCGTCACGAATGGTGGTGAATCGAGGAATGATGAAAGACGACGAACGAGATCGTAGGTCAACAAATGGAAGGAAGATTTAGGATGTAGGCTAATAAGAGGAATTGATGATCGACCTAGGCGTATGATTGTTGAATAATAATCAAGTTGCTCATCATCCTAAGCATATATCTCGACATTCAAAACTCGAACTAGAAAGCTAATTATGGTATGAAATCGAGTTAAGAAGAATAGGAGAATTGTAATTCGTGTATCTTATTCAGAAGAGTAAGAAATCAACTACTTATAGGGACAAATATTCTACGTAAATGGACTTCCCGTCTTATAAGGCGTGACATATTTGCAAGCCAACTCAGCTCGATGAGTAAGACTCGCAAGCTAGCTTGAATAAAAGTATCTTGGAAGGAATATATCTTATGAAACATGGGGAGGTAATTTAGACAAATAAAATGAAATGATGAACTATGACATAAAACCTCTAAATTGAATATGAACTATGACAAAAAATTTAAGTACATTTTAATTAACTATATAATGATTGCCCTCCAACTAATCAATAAATTCAGAACATGTCTAACTCATATATGTATTGTAATTTGTATTTTGTTGAAATTCCTAGGGTTATATAAAGCACACAAGGTTTACACTATTTATTAAGGGGGTTTTCTTAGTTCCCCTTCAATTCTTTTTAGTTCTAATTCGGTTCGGTTCTAATTTTTTGTTACCCTTCATTTTGCATTTTTGTTTGTCTTGTTTTGGGTGTACAAATGGTTAAATCTATATAAACTACACAAGTGCTACTATTCATTAAGGAGTTTTTTATCATCTCATTCTAATTTTGTTTTATCCCAACTCTATTATTCATTAAAGAGTTTTTTACCATCTTATTCTAATTTTGTTTTATTCTAACTTAAGTTTTCAATCTCATTAATCTCTTATTTTATCTTTCCCTATTTCTATTACAAGTTTCTCTCTTACTCTTAATATTAAATTAAATCTATATAACGCATATCGTACGTTAGTAAAGTATAATTTATATATCGCAAAATACTATGTAGGTTGACCTTTGTTTGGGAAAAGAGAAAGGATAATTGTCAAATAAATAAAAATAAATAACCCAAAAAAATATTATTTACAGATAAGCAATTCTCTGATAGCCTTTTCCCCATGTGGGAGAGATCAGTAAGTTTTAATATCTTCCAACCTAACTCTTTAATTTCTTTTTAATTAGTATATATAGATTGTTAGATAATCATAATAATAATCTCATGTTATCTCTTCATTTGAAGAAATTAATGATATACAATTCATCTAATGATATACAATTCATCTAATTTGGTTGGATTACTATTCGAGTTGTGTGCGTTGAATCAATTGTGTTCTGGATCATCGAGGTGTGAGGGGGGTTTGAATTTGTCCAATTCTACAGCGTAATTCGTTAGGGTATTGATGAGCTTTTTCTTGTAATGACAAAATTCTTGATATCGGTAAAATATATATTCATGTTATTTTATTTTTCGTTTTCATTTTTGACTTGGGTAACATGTTTTTATTAGGAAAAATTATCTTTCATTAATTATTAGACGGGACGTGTATTGCATCGATATCTCCGTGCCCTAACACCATTTGCTACAAGAAACTAATCTTAAGAAAATGTATGATTTCAAGTAGAGGTCGCTATTCAACCCACTAGCCTGTTTTCTGCTCGAGAAACGAAATACAAATGAATCCTCAAATTGTTGTTTAGAACGATCTACATCGCTCCTGTGTGAGCAATGTCCCTATGTCATGGAAGAGTGTGGTTATGAGCGACCTTAACAAGCCTCTAATATTGAGAGAAAATTCGAATCTTTCCTATATTCCTAGCTTTCAAACAACAATTTTCATGAAATCAAGGCCGCACGCAACACCTCATCAGTAACCGGATTTGTGCACAAGAACGTAAAACTAGACCCATCACAAAACAACTCATGAACATTGGTTATGACAATACCATAAACCGTCAGCTAGATAGGAATCAATCCGTGTGCAGTATATCTCAAGAGCACGGTCGTCATTCTAATTTTGTTTTATCCCAACTCTATTATTCATTAAATAATTTTTTACCATCTTATTTTAATTTTGTTTTATCCTAACTTAAGTTTTCAATCTCATTAATCTCTTATTTATCTTTCTCTATTTCTATTACAAGTTTCTCTCTTACTCTTAATATTAAATTAAATCTATATAACGCATATCGTGCGTTAGTAAAATATAATTTATATATCGCAAAATACTTTGAATAAAAAAATCATTTTTTTGATCAACGGGTCTTGTTTTGGGTGTACAAATGATTAAATCTATATAAACTACACAAGTGCTACTATTCATTGAGGAGTTTTTTATCATCTCATTCTAATTTTGTTTTATCCCAACTCTATTATTCATTAAAAAGTTTTTTACCATCTCATTCTAATTTTTTTTATCCTAACTTAAGTTTTCAATCATCTTCCCCTTCCCCTTTAACCTTCTCCTGAGGGATGATTCCGCATCACCCTGTAGCCTTCGTCCTCAGCATGGTTTCAACGGGAGACATCACAGAACTTGGGCCCGTCAGGTCAGACATACCCTATGGAAGACAAAGAGAAAAAGAGTTAATTAAGTACAAAATAAATTAAGAAAAAAATTAAATCTATATAACGCATATCGTACGTTAGTAAAATATAATTTATATATCACAAAATACTATGTAGGTTGACCTTTGTTTGGGAAAAGAGAAAGGATAATTGTCAAATAAATAAATAAATAAAACCCAAAAAAATATTATTTACAGATAAGCAATTCTCTGATAGCCTTTTCCCCATGTAGGAGAGATCAATAGTTTTTTTTCGGCTCAATCATCTTCCCCTTCCCCTTTAACCTTCTCCTGAGGGATGATTCCGCATCACCCCTGTAGCCTTCGTCCTCAGCCATGGTTTCAACGGGAGACATCATAGAACTAGGGCCCGCCAGGTCAGGCATACCCTATGGAAGACAAAGAGAAAAAGAGTTAATTAAGTACAAAAAAAATTAAGAAAAAAATTAAATCTATATAACGCATATCGTACGTTAGTAAAATATAATTTATATATCGCAAAATACTATGTAGGTTGACCTTTGTTTGGGAAAAGAGAAATGATAATTGTCAAATAAATAAATAAATAAAACCCAAAAATATATTATTTACAGATAAGCAATTCTCTGATAGCCTTTTCCCCAGGTGGGAGAGATCAGTATGTTTTAATATCTTCCAACCTAACTCTTTAATTTCTTTTTAATTAGTATATATAGATTGTTAGATAATCATAATAATAATCTCATGTTATCTCTTCATTTGATGAAATTAATGATATACAATTCATCTAATGATATACAATTCATCTAATTTGGTTGGATTACTATTCGAGTTGTGTGCGTTGAATCAATTGTGTTCTGGATCATCGAGGTGTGAGGGGGGTTTGAATTTGTCCAATTCTACAGCGTAATTCGTTAGGGTGTGGATGAGCTTTTTCTTGTAATGACAAAATTCTTGATATCGGTAAAATATATATTAATGTTATTTTATTTTTCGTTTTCATTTTTGACTTGGGTAACATGTTTTTATCAAGAAAAATTATCTTTCATTAATTATTAGACGGGACGTGTATTACCCTAACACCATTTGCTACAAGAAACTAATCTTAAGAAAATGTATGATTTCAAGTAGAGGTCGCTATTCAACCCACTAGCCTGTTTTCTGCTCGAGAAACGAAATACAACTGAATCCTCAAATTGTTGTTTAGAACGATCTACATCGCTCCTGTGTGAGCAATGTCCCTATGTCATGGAAGAGTGTGGTTATAAGCGACCTTAACAAGCCTCTAATATTGAGAGAAAATTCGAATCTTCCCTATATTCCTAGCTTTCAAACAACAATTTTCATGAAATCAATGCCGCACGCAACACCTCATCAGTAATCGGATTTGTGCACAAGAACGTAAAACTAGACCCATCACAAAACAACTCATGAACATTGGTCATGACAATACCATAAACCGTCAGCTAGATAGGAATCAATCCGTGTGCAGTATATCTCAAGAGCACGATCGTCATTCTAATTTTGTTTTATCCCAACTCTATTAATCATTAAATAATTTTTTACCATCTTATTCTAATTTTGTTTTATCCTAACTTAAGTTTTCAATCTCATTAATCTCTTATTTTATCTTTCCCTATTTCTATTACAAGTTTCTCTCTTACTCTTAATATTAAATTAAATCTATATAACGCATATCGTGCGTTAGTAAAATATAATTTATATATCGCAAAATACTTTGAATAAAAAAATCATTTTGTTGATCAACGGGTCTTGTTTTGGGTGTACAAATGGTTAAATCTATATAAACTACACAAGTGCTACTATTCATTGAGGAGTTTTTTATCATCTCATTCTAATTTTGTTTATCCCAACTCTATTATTCATTAAAAAGTTTTTTACCATCTCATTCTAACTTTTTTTATCCTAACTTAAGTTTTCAATCTCATTAATCTCTTATTTTATCTTTCCCCATTTCTATTACAAGTTTCTCTCTTCCTCTTATTATTAAATTAAATCTATATAACGCACATCGGGATCATGAGGCACTTATTCAATACAGAATTCCCATGACAGTTATCTTGACGTTTGCGGTTAATGCGTAGAAGTTCCTGGATACGTATGTCCCAGCGAATGAGGATGCTCGGAACGCTCAATCTCGGAGCTTGAAGAGGAATTGAGGGAAGTTGGCAACATGGCATGGAATTTTGGCCAGTCAAACGTTATTGTGGTGGTTTCGATCTCTGTTTTAGTTTTTGCGATTTGGTATCAGTATCTGTAGTAGGTTATGGTTGTGTCCATCTGCATTTTGGGGCTTTGTTGCATCTTTGAATTTATGTTTTGTTGTTTTTATTTCGGTACTTGGACTGATCCATGGTTACAAGTGTAACAACCCAATTATTTGGGTAATTTTGAAACTTAATTCGGAGTATGGAATATTAGATTTCTCACTTGGCTTGCCAGCATTTCCAATTCATTACTGAGTTACAGTCCCGTTGAGACAATCATATCCCTTCTAATTCATTTATCTTCATTCGTCTAAATTCAACTGGTTTTCTTTTCTCTTCTTTTAATTATTGATTTGGAATTCGAATTGGGTATTTATTTATTTATTCTATTTTGAAAACAAACATTGATATTATGTTTTTTTTTTTGGTTGTTGTTGTGCAGGTGTACCGCTATTTTGGCGTATCGAGATCATGAGGCACTTATTCAATACAGAATTCCCATGACAGTTATCTTGACGTTTGCGGTTAATGCGCAGAAGTTCCTGGATACGTATGTCCCAGCGAATGAGGATGCTCGGAACGCTCAATCTCGGAGCTTGAAGAGGAATTGAGGGAAGTTGGCAACATGGCATGGAATTTTGGCCAGTCAAACGTTATTGTGGTGGTTTCGATCTCTGTTTTAGTTTTTGCGATTTGGTATCAGTATCTGTAGTAGGTTATGGTTGTGTCCATCTGCATTTTGGGGCTTTGTTGCATCTTTGAATTTATGTTTTGTTGTTTTTATTTCGGTACTTGGACTGATCCATGGTTACAAGTGTAACAACCCAATTATTTGGGTAATTTTGAAACTTAATTCGGAGTATGGAATATTAGATTTCTCACTTGGCTTGCCCAGCATTTCCAATTCATTACTGAGTTACAGTCCCGTTGAGACAATCATATCCCTTCTAATTCATTTATCTTCATTCGTCTAAATTCAACTGGTTTTCTTTTCTTCTTCTTTTAATTATTGATTTGGAATTCGAATTGGGTATTTATTTATTTATTCTATTTTGAAAACAAACATTGATATTAGTTTTTTTTTTTGGTTGTTGTTGTGCAGGTGTACCGCTATTTTGGCGTATCAGGATCATGAGGCACTTATTCAATACAGAATTCCCATGACAGTTATCTTGACGTTTGCGGTTAATGCGCAGAAGTTCCTGGATACGTATGTCCCAGCGAATGAGGATGCTCGGAACGCTCAATCTCGGAGCTTGAAGAGGAATTGAGGGAAGTTGGCAACATGGCATGGAATTTTGGCCAGTCAAACGTTATTGTGGTGGTTTCGATCTCTGTTTTAGTTTTTGCGATTTGGTATCAGTATCTGTAGTAGGTTATGGTTGTGTCCATCTGCATTTTGGGGCTTTGTTGCATCTTTGAATTTATGTTTTGTTGTTTTTATTTCGGTACTTGGACTGATCCATGGTTACAAGTGTAACAACCCAATTATTTGGGTAATTTTGAAACTTAATTCGGAGTATGGAATATTAGATTTCTCACTTGGCTTGCCCAGCATTTCCAATTCATTACTGAGTTACAGTCCCGTTGAGACAATCATATCCCTTCTAATTCATTTATCTTCATTCGTCTAAATTCAACTGGTTTTCTTTTCTTCTTCTTTTAATTATTGATTTGGAATTCGAATTGGGTATTTATTTATTTATTCTATTTTGAAAACAAACATTGATATTAGTTTTTTTTTTTGGTTGTTGTTGTGCAGGTGTACCGCTATTTTGGCGTATCAGGATCATGAGGCACTTATTCAATACAGAATTCCCATGACAGTTATCTTGACGTTTGCGGTTAATGCGCAGAAGTTCCTGGATACGTATGTCCCAGCGAATGAGGATGCTCGGAACGCTCAATCTCGGAGCTTGAAGAGGAATTGAGGGAAGTTGGCAACATGGCATGGAATTTTGGCCAGTCAAACGTTATTGTGGTGGTTTCGATCTCTGTTTTAGTTTTTGCGATTTGGTATCAGTATCTGTAGTAGGTTATGGTTGTGTCCATCTGCATTTTGGGGCTTTGTTGCATCTTTGAATTTATGTTTTGTTGTTTTTATTTCGGTACTTGGACTGATCCATGGTTACAAGTGTAACAACCCAATTATTTGGGTAATTTTGAAACTTAATTCGGAGTATGGAATATTAGATTTCTCACTTGGCTTGCCCAGCATTTCCAATTCATTACTGAGTTACAGTCCCGTTGAGACAATCATATCCATTCTAATTCATTTATCTTCATTCGTCTAAATTCAACTGGTTTTCTTTTCTTCTTCTTTTAATTATTGATTTGGAATTCGAATTGGGTATTTATTTATTTATTCTATTTTGAAAACAAACATTGATATTAGTTTTTTTTTTTGGTTGTTGTTGTGCAGGTGTACCGCTATTTTGGCGTATCAGGATCATGAGGCACTTATTCAATACAGAATTCCCATGACAGTTATCTTGACGTTTGCGGTTAATGCGCAGAAGTTCCTGGATACGTATGTCCCAGCGAATGAGGATGCTCGGAACGCTCAATCTCGGAGCTTGAAGAGGAATTGAGGGAAGTTGGCAACATGGCATGGAATTTTGGCCAGTCAAACGTTATTGTGGTGGTTTCGATCTCTGTTTTAGTTTTTGCGATTTGGTATCAGTATCTGTAGTAGGTTATGGTTGTGTCCATCTGCATTTTGGGGCTTTGTTGCATCTTTGAATTTATGTTTTGTTGTTTTTATTTCGGTACTTGGACTGATCCATGGTTACAAGTGTAACAACCCAATTATTTGGGTAATTTTGAAACTTAATTCGGAGTATGGAATATTTGAGAGTGCCTTTTGTTTTTCAATTTTTTAGATTAATTAATTGAGTTACTAGTAAATCTAGATGAAAGACGATGATGTTGGGTGAAGTTTTAATTAAGTAATTTGATTATCTATTATTCCAATTAGAGTTGGCAAAATGCTGGCCCGACCTGATAAACCCGCCCAGCCCAGCCCGACCCATGGCCCGATTGACCAAAAAGTCAACAGTCCAACCCGCAACTCGACCAACCCGCAACCTGCCTGTCCAACCCGAATAACCCGATTGTCATAATATTCAGTGCTTCAAATATCAACATTATGTCATTATTGAAGATATAAAATTTTCATCCACTCCTGACTTCACCAAGTTTATTTCCAAAACAGTTAAACTAAAAACAAAAGCAAGACCTAAAAATATCATAAAATGGAAGTGGCTAGATATAATAAATTAGTCCAATCTTAAATTCTAGAACTTAAAAGCTAAATTATATTAAATTTCATTTTATTTATTATAAGTATATGTAATTTATGAAAATAAATTATTATTTTTAATATATGAACAGTCCTACAGCCTACAAGCTTTAAGCCTACTATGAATAAAAATTTAATATTTTTTTAAATTATTTATCACATAAAAAAATTATAAATTTTTTTGTAAATTGTAGTTGAGAGTTGAGACTAGTAATCCGTGGGCAACCCGAGACCCGCCCGGCCCGTGACCGATGAACCCGCGACCCGATAAACCTGCGACCCGACTGACCCGCAACCCGGCAAACCCGCAACCCGACTAACCCGCAACCCGATGAACCCGACTCGTGGCCCGCCCAGCCCGCCATTTGACAGCTCTAATCCCAATATATAATCAAATGCGGCGGTGGGGTCGTCGGTCGGTGGTCGGAGATGGTAGTTTAAAAAAGGGAAAATATCACTTTTGCTTCCTCTACTTTGCCAACTTAACAGATAGATCCATTACTACAAATTGCTCTTTTTACTCCTCCTACTTCAATTACTTTGCCGTTTGAGTCATTTTGTTCCGATTTTCGGTGGTCGGGATGGTAGTTTAGAAAAGGAAAAATAGAACTTTGGCCCCTCTACTTTGCGAACTTAACAGATAGCTCCATATACTACAAATTGCTCTTTTTACCCCTCATACTTCGACCACTTTGCTGTTTGGGTCCTTTTATTCCAACTTTTGTCTTTTGTACCGTTAAATGATGTGCATTCGGTACACCATGCTAGCTCAAAATAGTCATGTATTAGCTTACTAAGCATTTTCTAAGTCGAAATGAGAATATGTATAATTAAAGAGGTTAAAATCGACGAACAAAATGTGTGATTTTAAAATCCTTCGTACTTCACCATTCTCTCCATGATACATCCCCAATTTACCTCCCTAACTAACTCTTCATCTCCTACCTTTGATATCTCTCTCCGCGAGGTATGGATGTGTCCATATTTAACATTACGAAGACAAAATTTGGAACAGAATCACCCAAACGACAAAGTGGTCAAAACAAAATGGGTAAAAAGAGTAATTTATAGCATAAAGACATTCAATCATTCATGAATTATATGTCATTAGTGTTTGTCATTAGGGATCTACTACCATTAGGACACCCCTTAGTGTCCTCATATCAGGACACCCCTTAGAACCGTAGGATTAAGGAATAGATCTGATGGACCATATTAAAATGGACAAAATAGTCATTTGGAAACTAGTATATATAGTAAATAATATTAGGGTTTTCCCACAAACCCTAAAAAAATACAATCAGCAAAAAAAGTGACGCTCTCAATTTCCGGAACCCAACCGCCGCCACCGTCGCTCGTCCTCCATGCTCTCACCGCCGCATCCCCTTGTCGTCCTCACCACCGCTTCACACCCCTACCATCAAACCATCACGTCTCACCCCTTGCCGCCCTCACAGCCGCGTCGCACGCTAGGAACAACCGTCGCACCACCCATGGATCAGTCGTCGCCGCTGCCGTGCCGTAGCGCACCGTTGATGGAGCTCGTATCCAGGCCGCCGCCGCTCGTATCCAGGCCCGCTGCCGCCGCTCGAATCAGATCTGCCGCCACACCGCTCGAATCCAAATCCGCCGCCGCCGCTCGAATCCAGATCCGCCGCCACCGCCATTCAATTCCAGATCCACCACCGCGTTCGATTCCAGATCCCCCGCCGCCGTTCATATCCAAATCCACCGCCGCCGTTCGAATGCAGATCCACCGCCGCCCTTCGAATCCAGATCTACCGGCGACGTTCGAATCCAGATCCACCCCGCCATTCGAATCCAGATCCAGTCCCGTCGTTCGAATCCAGATCCACTGCCGCCGTTCGAATCCAGATCCACCGTCGGCCTTTGATGGAGACTGACGTCGGTCTCCACAACTTCCCCTCTTATTACGTGTTCCATTTTGATGATTTAGGAACATGTTTGTATTGTTCCTATTAGTGTAAATTAGAACATCAGACTAAACGTTCCGATTAAACTATGCAGATTAAATGTTCCGAATTTCAATAAAAGGAACACTGGACCTAATGACGAGCACATTAGCATTTATTGTAAGAATTAACTATCAAATTGTTCGAATCTGAAACAGGAACACTAGCAATAACACTTGAAACATGTCCGAAGCAATGAAAAGGGAACACACCACAGAAAAATAACTACTGCTGCCGTTTGAAAGAAAAAATGCCGCCTCCGCCGCCTGGAAAAAGAACACCGCCCATAGCCAACCGGAAAAACAACACCGCCGCCTGGAAAAACAACGCAGCCACCATCGATTATATAAAACAACCGGAGATCGGGAGCAACCGCCGATGATAGAGAAGAAGATGAAGAAGAGACTAAAAAAAGGTAATAAATTTAATAAAAAAAATAAATGGAGCAAAAAAAGGAATAAAAAATCGGCACATTAACTTCAAAATCCAAAAAAAAACCATAATTATAAAAAAATATATATTTTAAAAAAATCTGCAATAAGTAAAACCTTGAAATTACCCTTATATCCATTTAATGTTGGTCATCAGATCTGTACAATTAAATCCTATGGCTCTAAGAGGTGTCCTCATATGAGGACACTTTGGTGTCCTAATGGTAGATTTTGCCAACTATATAACTATATAGACTAAAATAGCAAAAAAAGTGATGAAACAAAATAACATGTAAACGTATTGAAGAACATTACCAAAAAAAATAATTGAATATCGCAATTGATTTATCCACGAGAACAACCAATCCATACGAGCTCGTTTCAGGGCCAAAATCACTCGTCCGCCCCTGCCTTCCTCTAGCCACCCATCTTCCCCACCGCCACCGTCGCAGAACTTTTCCAATTCTGTTGCCGTCATTCTTTCTCTCTCCACCGTCAGCAACCGGAAGCTACATCTACTTCCGGCAATCTCATCATCATCATCATCTACTACTCTGCCCCACCTCGTCATTAGGCATTCCCCTGATCCAATCCCTCTTCCAACGACCCGCAAATTCTCGATCCGACGGAGATCATCAGTGACAAGAGGCGGATTTGCCTCCAGCAAAATCCTCCTCCGGTGCCCACCACAGTGGTTGGCGCCGCCTTCCCAAATAAAAATATTCCCATTGTCGTACAAGAAAAAATATGTGTTGTCTTTGCTTCCGATGCCCAAACAATACCCGGACTCTCTGCCGCCGACGAGGAAGTATTTGTACCAACCACCGCCATTGCGGTGGAGAGTGTACATCCTAGAATCTCTGAAGGCGACCATGATCCTCCAATTGGGAGTAGTCGGCAGATTCGAGAAGTATAATCTCACTGACCCGGGACGACCCGGGTTGAATTCGGGCAATTTGATGAAATTTCCGGGCCAAGAAAGCAAAGGATTGAAGAATCCGAAAACTCCGCATTGTGAATTCCAGAGAAGCCACCATCCGCCCACCTTGCCGTAGACGGTTGCGTTGTTGAATTTGGTGACGAGGTTAGCGTCGAAGATTTGTAGAATTGGACGGATCTGTTTGGTTCGTCGATCGAAGATAACTCCGCCGCAACTGAAATAGCGAGTCCTTGATTCTCTTGATCGAACTCGTCGCCAATTCTTGCAAACTAAGCTAAAGTTGGTTGCGGCGACATGGTTAGGCTGCAACTTCCGGTAGATTAAGGTCAAGAGATCTGGATTCAGCTCCGCCCATAAACCACGATGAATCTCTCCTCCACACATTATTATTTTTTCTTCCACTCACAAAATTAAGGACTTATTCCAACACCAATATATGGATTTCATTACTTTGAGTGTTAACTATTTTTGTGTTAAATTTGTGGATATCGAGAATTAGTTCACAGTTCTCTTCCTAAGTTAGTGCATCATCAACCACTTAATCATACTTGTTTAAGTGTTCTATTATTTTCTTTTTGATGATACGTACAAATATCTTATCTCGGTTAATTATTGTATTTATCGTAACAATGAAATCTTAATCGATCTAGACTCATTGGCATATTAACATGTCGTTTGGTAAATTTCATTCTAAATGTGATTCAAAATACATGGTATTCTTGATGGGCCAAGCCCTGTTAATCTGGCCCAAGCTTGATGGTTGGTATGGACAACTCTGAGGTTGACCTGGCCCAAGCTTGATGGTTGGTATGGACAACTCTGAGGTTGACCTGGTCATAGTGATCGAGTAGCTCAAAGCATGATTGATTGGATTTAGCCATTTAGGCCCTTACTCGATCTCTAGTCCACCTACTCATCCAAACCCGAAATTATAAACCCGTCACCTGATAGTCTTAAACCTAACCCACCTCTGGTACCCCGAAATTTTGAATCGAATACTGTCCTACGTCCACCACTTCCACACCGCCACTACCATTCCTTCATGTTGTTGCTACCCTTCCAGTTCCTCTTCTTTGAGTATTTGACTGGTGTCCACCTCCTCTCGAGTCTTCACTAGTTTATGAAATTCATCAATTATTAACCTAACTAGTCAACTCCTACCTCTAACAGTTCAAATAACTTGTAAGGGTGGAACTCCTAACTCTTGGGTTCGGGCAGAATCAGATTGGAAACAGACTATTTTGAGCTTTACCCAAAAACTCCAAATGGTGTAGCTAATCAACTCGATCCCGACCCGATTCATCTTGGTCTAGCCTTCCAAGTGTCTAGACCCAAATTTAATCGATCTGACTTGAAATAAATTCAATATGTTGAGTACTATTAGGCTTTCTCATCCCGAAAAATGAACATGATGACTTTTTCTCACTTTTTTTTGACCCACTTGAACCAACCGAACCGGTCGACCGCCAACCTTTGGCCACATGAATCAACATAATTGGTGGATTGTGGGCTGTATTCCTTTTGTCCCCCCATCACGGGTTGAATTATATTAAGGCACAAACCCACTAACACTTCATCTACTTGTTCAAATTATAGTTGTTTAAATTAAGGGAAAATATCACTAGCAATCTTCTATTTTTTCCAACTTAACATTTAGTCCTTGTACTATACATGATCACTTTTACCTTCTTTTACTTCAAAAACATTGTATTTTGGGTCCTTCCGTCCCAACTTTTATTTTCTTAATGTTAAATTGGACACGTCTGCAGACTGATAGAGATAAATCAGAGGTAGGAGACGGAGAGTTGGTCGGGAGGTATTGTGAAAAGCGGTGAAATATGAAGGATTTTAAAATGACACGTTTTATCGATCAGATTTATCCTATCCAATTATATATATTTGTATTCCCAATTAAAAAATGTTTAGTAAGCTAATATGTGACTGATGGAGCTCGTGTGTTGTGCTAAATGCACATTAATTAACGTCATAAAGATGAAAATCGAGACGAAATAAATCCAAAATGCAAAGTGGGTTGAAGTAGGAAGGGTAAAAAATGATTCATAGTGTTGTAAAGAACCGTTGCATCAAAATAACTCGAGTTGTTGGGAGAGGATTCTGAATGAATCTTATAGTGTTTATTAACATGCCCCCCTCAAACGAAAACTCATGTAAGGGAAGAAGCCATGAAAGGAGATAAAAGTTTGCAAAGGTCCACCAAGTCTTATGCAAGACAAATTGTTATATTGGGGGCTACCGGGATTTGATGCTAAGACCTTTCAGTCATCAAAGACTCTGATACTATGTCAAGAACTGTTGCATCCCAATAACTCAAGTTGTTGGGAGAGGATTCGGAATGGATCTAATAGTGTTTACTAACAGTGTGCAATGATCTATTTGTTAAGTTGACAAAACAGAGGGTGCAAAGTGCTATTCTCCATTGTTGTAATTAATCAACATCAAAGTTTTTATTGTTTATTAGGATATGTATTGCATACCTACAAAAAGACAGCAAATCTCCATAATGCAAAACGAAGAATCACCCGATGCTTCCTTGACTGATCATGGCCTTATAAGTATCAAACTCCTCAAATCAAAGCATCATATCAAACCAATCTAAAGCATCGATCAATCTTTCTAGCATACTCATCAATGGCGATCACGACTACTCTGTCGACTCTGGTGATGCTAGCGATGTTCGCAGCCATCTCGAATGCTAACTTCAACGAGCATTTCAATGTCACTTGGGACACTACCATGCTCAGATCATGAACACCGGTCAGGAGGGTTGTTTAAAAAAGGGAAAATATCACTTTTGTTTCCTTTACTTTGCCAACTTAACAGATAGGTCCATATACTACAAATTGCTCTTTTTATCCCTCTTATTTGCCCCCTCTACTTTAACAACTTAACAGATAGCCCCCTATACTAAAAATCACTCATTTTACCCCTTCTTCTTCGATCACTTTACCATTTGGGTCCTTCCGTTCCAACTTTCATCTTCGTAACGTTAATTCATGGGCATTCGGTACACCGTGTTAGCTCCAATAGTAATGTATTAGCTTACTAAGCAGTTTCTAAGTGGGAATATAAGTATATAAAAATAGATATGATGAAATCGACGAATAAAATGTGTGAATTTGAAACCCTTCGTAAATCACCATACTCTTCATGATACCTCACCAATTTACCTCATTGACCAACTCTTCGTCTCCTACCTCCGGTATCTCTCTCTTGAGTGCGGATGTGTGCAAATTTAACGTTACGAAGACAAAAGTTGGAACGGAAGGATCCAAATATATTTGTCACAAATTTTGGGTTAGATTTCTCACAAATTTGGGTTAGATTTGTCACGAAATTTCGGTTAGATTTGTCACAAATTTTGGGTTACATTTGTCACAAATTTGGGTTAGATTTGTCACAAATTTGGGGTTAGATTTGTCACAAATTTGGGGTTAGATTTGTCACAAATTTGGGTTAGATTTGTCACAAAAATTTGGGTTAGATTTGTCACAAAATTTCGGTTAGATTTGTCACAAATTTTGGGTTAGATTTCTCACAAATTTTGGGTTAGATTTGTGATAAATTTTGGGTTAGATTTGTCATAAATTTTGGGTTAGATTTGTCATGAAATTTCTGTTAGATTTGTCATAATTTTGGATTAGATTTGTTACAAATTTTGGGTTAGATTTGTGATAAATTTTGGGTTAGATTTGTCACAAATTTTGGGTTAGATTTGTCCAAAATTTTGGGTTAGATTTGTCACAAAATTTCGGTTAGATTTGTCACAAAATTTTTGGTTAGATTTGTCACAAATTTTGGGTTAGATTTGTCACAAAATTAGGGTTAGATTTGTCACAAATTTTGGTTAGATTTGTCCAAAATTTTAGGTTAGATTTGTCACAAAGTTTGGGTTTGATTTGTCACAAAATTTCGGTTAGATTTGTGGCTAAATTTCGGATAGATTTGTCACAAATTTTGGGTTAGATTTGTCACAAATTTTGGGTTAGATTTGTCACAAATTTTGGTTAGATTTGTCCAAAATTTTGAGTTAGATTTGTCACGAAATTTTGGGTTAGATTTGTCACAAATTTTGGGTTAGATTTGTCACAAATTTTCGGTTAGATGTGTCACAAATTTTGGGTTAGATTTCTCACAAATTTTGGGTTAGATTTGTATAAATTTTGGGTTAAATTTGTCATGTATTTTGGGTTAGATTTGTCACAAAATTTCAGTTAGATTTGTCACAAAATTTGGTTGATTTGTCACAATTTTGGTTAGATTTGTCACAAAATTTGGGTTAGATTTGTCACAAAATTAGGGTTAGATTTGTCACAAATTTTGGTTAGATTTGTCCAAAATTTTAGGTTAGATTTGTCACAAAATTTTGGTTAGATTTGTCACAAATTTGGTTAGATTTGTCACAAAATTTGGTTAGATTTGTCACAAATTTTGGTTAGATTTGTCACAAATTTTGGTTAGATTTGTCACAAATTTGGGTTAGATTTGTCACAAAATTTCGGTTAGATTTGTCACAAATTTCGGATTAGATTTGTACAAATTTTGGGTTAGATTTGTCAAAATTTTGGGTTAGATTTGTCACAAATTTGGTTAGATTGTCAAAATTGGTTAGATTGTCACAAATTGGTTGATTTTACAAATTTGGTGATTGTACAAATTTTGTAGATTTGTCACAAATTTGGGTAGATTTGTCACAAATTTTGGGTTAGATTTTCACAATTTTGGTTAGATTGTCAAAATTGTAGATTCAAAATTTGGTTAGATTTGTACAAATTTTGGTTAGATTTGTCAAATTTGGTTAGATTTGTCACAAATTTTGGTAGATTGTCAAAATTGTTAGATTTGTCAAAATTGTATTTGTCACAAATTGGTAATGTCAAATTTGGTAGATTTGTCACAAATTTGGTTAGATTGTCCAAATTGGTTGATTGTCCAAATTTGTTGATTTGTCACAATTTTGTTGATTTGTCCAAATTTGGTAGATTTGTCACAATTTTGGGTTAGATTTGTCACAATTTTGGGTTAGATTGTCACAATTTGGTTAGATTGTCACAAATTTTGGGTTAGATTTGTCAAAATTGGTAGATTTGTCAAATTGGTTAGATTTGTCCAAATTTTGGGTTGATTGTCACAAATTTGGGTTGATTTCACAAATTTTGGTTAGATTTTAAAATTTGTTTAGATTTGTCACAATTTTGGTTAGATTTGTCACAAATTGTTAGATTTGTCACAATTTTGGGTTAGATTTGTCACAAATTTTGGTTATTTGTCACAAATTTGGGTTAATTTGTCACAATTTGGTAGATGTCCAAATTTGTTAATTTGCCATTGGTTAGTTTCACAAAATTCGTAGTTTGTCACAAATTTTGGTTAGATTTCAATTTTGTTGATTGTCAATTTGGTAATTTTCAAATTGTTAATTCCAATTTGGTTAGATTGTACAAATTTGGTAGATTGTCAAATTGTTTTGTCCAATTGGTTATTTACAAATTGGTTAATTTCACAAATTGGGTTAATTTCACAAATGGGTTAGATTGCATTTGGTAGATTGTCACAATTGGTAGATTTGTCACAATTGGTAATTGTCCAATTTGGTGATTGTAAAATTTTGTCACAAATTTTGGGTTAGATTTGTCCAAATTTTGGTTAGATTTGTCACAAATTTGGGTTGATTTGTCACAAAATTTCGGTTAGATTTGTCACTAAATTTCGGATAGATTTGTCACAAATTTGGGTTAGATTTGTCACAAATTTTGGGTTAGATTTGTCACAAATTTGGTTAGATTTGTCCAAATTTGGGTTAGATTTGTCACAAATTTGGGTTAGATTTGTCACAAATTTTGGTTAGATTTGTCACAAAATTTGGTTAGATTTGTCAAAAATTTGGTTAGATTTAGATTTCTCACAATTTTGGTTAGATTTGTCACAAATTTCGGTAGATTGTCACAAATTTTGGGTTAGATTTGTCAAATTTGAGTTGATTTGACACAAATTTGGGTAGATTGTCACAAATTTGGTTAGATTTATCAAATTTTGGGTTAGATTTGTCACGAAATTTGGTTAGATTTGTCACAATTTTGGTTAGATTTGTCACAATTTGGTTAGATTTGTCTCAATTTGGTTAGATTTGTCACAAATTTTGGGTTAGATTTGTCACAAATTTCGTTAGATTTGTCAAAATTTAGGTTAGATTTGTCACAAATTTTGGGTTGATTTGTCACAAATTTGTTAGATTTGTCACAAATTTGGTTAGATTTGTCACAAATTTCGGTTAGATTTGTCACAAATTTGGGTTAGATTTGTCACAATTTGGGTTAGATTTTCACAAATTTTGGGTTAGATTGTCCAAATTGTTAGATTTGTCCCAAATTTGGGTTAGATTGTCACAAATTTCGTAGATTTCAAAATTTTGGGTTAGATTTGTCCACATTAGGGTTTGATTTGACACAAATTTTGGGTTATTGCAAATTGATTGTCACGAATTTGGTTAGATTTGTCACCATTTGGTTAGATTTGTCCAAATTTTGGTTAGATTTGTCACAAATTTAGGTTAGATTGTCACAAATTTTGGGTTAGATTTGTCAAAAATTCTGTTAGATTTGTACAATTTTGGTTAGATTTGTCCCAAAATTGCTAGATTTGTCCAAAAATACGCTACATTTGTCCCAAAATGCGCTAGATTTGTTCCAAAATGCGCTAGATTTGTCCCAAAATGCGCTAGATTGTCCCAAAATGCGCTAGATTTGGCCCAAAAATGCGCTAGATTTGGCCAAAAGTGCGCTAGATTTGGACCAAAGTGCACTAGATTTGGCCCAAAGTGAGCTAGATTTGTCCCAAAATGCGCTAGATTTGGCCCAAATTGCGCTAGATTTGCCAAAATGGCTAGATTTGCAAAAATACGTTAGAATTGACTCAAAATGCGCTAGATTTGTCCCAAAGTGCACTAAATTTTTCCCAAAATGCTTTAAATTTGCCTCAAATACGCTAGATTTGTCCCAAAAATGCGCTAGATTTGCCAAAATGTGATAGATTTGTCCCAAAATGCGCTAGATTTGGCCCTAAAAATGCGCTAGATTTGTCCCAAAATGGCTAGATTTGGTCCAAAATGCGCTAGATTTGGCCAAAATGCGCTAGATTTGGCCAAAGTGCGCTAGATTTGCCCAAATGCCTAGATTTGGCCAAATAGCTAGATTTGGCCAAAGGCGCCTAGATTTGGCCAAGTGCGCTAGATTTGCCCAAATGCGCTAGATTGGCCAAATGCGCTAGATTTGGCCAAAATGCGCTAGATTTGGCCCAAAGTGCGCTAGATTTGCCAAAATGGCTAGAATTGCCTAAATGCGCTAGATTTGGCCAAAGTGCGTAGATTTGTCCAAATGGCTAGATTTGGCCCAAAATGCCTAGATTTGCCAAATGCTAGATTTGCCCAAAATGCGCTAGATTTGGCCCAATGCGCAGATTGCCCAATGGCTAGATTTTTTCCAAAATGCGCTAGATTGGCCCAAATTGCGCTAAATTTGTCCCAAAGTGCGCTAGATTTGTCACAAAATGCGTTAATTGACATAAATGCGCTAGATTTTCCCAAAGTGCCTAAATTTTTCCCAAAATGCTTTAAATTTGACTCAAACTAAGGATTTGTCCCAAAAATGTGCTAGATTTGTCCAAAATGCGGTAGATTTGTCCAAGATGCGTAGAATTTGTCCCAAAGTGCGCTAGATTTGGCCCAAAAATGCGCTAGATTTGTCCCAAAATGCGCTAGATTTGGCCCAAAGTGCGCTAGATTTGGCCAAAAATGCGCTAGATTGGTCCCAAAATGCGCTAGATTTGGCCCAAAAAATGCGCTAGATTTGGCCAAAAGTGCGCTAGATTTGGTACCAAAGTGCACTAGATTTGGCCCAAAGTGAGCTAGATTTGCCCAAAATGCGCTAGATTTGGCCCAAATTGCGCTAGATTTGTCCAAAATGTGCTAGATTGGCAAAAAAAATCGTTAGATTTGCCAAAATGCGCTAGATTTGTCCAAAGTGCACTAAATTTTTCCCAAATGCTTTTAAATTTGCCTCAAACTACGCTAGATTTGTCCCAAAAAATGGCTAGATTTGTCCAAAATGTGATAGATTTGTCCCAAAATGCGCTAGATTTGGCCCTAAAATGCGCTAGATTTGTCCAAAATGGTAGATTTGTCCAAAGTGCGCTAGATTTGCCAAAATGCGCTAGATTTGCCCAAAGTCGCTAATTTGGGCCAAAGTGCGCTAGATTTGCCCAAAATGCGCTAGATTGCCCAAATGCGTAGATTTGGCCCAAAGTGCGCTAGATTTGGCCCAAATGCGCTAGATTTGTTCCAAATGCGCTAGATTAGCCTAAAAGCGCTAGATTTGGTCCAAAGTGCGGTAGATTTGTACCAAATGGCTAGATTTGGCCCAAAACCTAGATTTGGCCAAGTGCTCTAGATTTGTACCAAAATGCCCTAGATTTTGCCAAAATGCGCTAGATTTGGCCAAAATGCGCTAGATTTGGCCAAAGTGAGCTAG
Organism: Linum lewisii; assembly: GCA_034768395.1. Lineage (NCBI taxonomy): Eukaryota > Viridiplantae > Streptophyta > Magnoliopsida > Malpighiales > Linaceae > Linum > Linum lewisii. Next base: position 52,249,027 of record CM068304.1, read on the forward strand.
ATTTTTTCAAATGCGCTAGATTTGGCCCAAATTGCGCTAAATTTGTCCAAAGTGGCTAGATTTGGTCACAAAATGCGTTAGAATTGACAAAATGCGCTAGATTTATCCCAAAGTGCACTAAATTTTTCCAAAATGCTTAAATTTGCCTCAAAATACGCGATTTGTCCCAAAAAATGTGCTAGATTTGTCCAAAATGCGGTAGATTTGTCCAAAATCGTAATTGTCCCAAGTGGCTAGATTTGGCCCTAAAAATTGCGCTAGATTTGTCCCAAAATGCGCTAGATTTGGCCAAAGTGCGCTAGATTTGGCCAAAAATGCGCTAGATTTGGCCAAAAAATGCGCTAGATTTGGCCCAAAATGCGCTAGATTTGGCCAAAGTGCGCTAGATTTTGGGTCCAAAGTGCGCTAGATTTGGCCCAAAATGCGCTAGATTTGGCCAAAAATGCGCTAGATTTGGCCAAAAATGCGCTAGATTTGGCCAAAAAAATGCGGCTAGATTTGGCCAAAAAAATGCGCTAGATTTGGCCCAAAGTGCGCTAGATTTGTCCCAAAATGAGCTAGAATTGGCCGAAAAAATGCGCTAGATTTGGCCCAAAGTGCACTAGATTTGGCCCAAAGTACGCTAGATTTGTACCAAAATGTGCTAGATTTGGCCCAAAATGTGCTAGATTTGGCCCAAAATGTGCTAGATTTGTACCAAAATGTCCTAGATTTGGCCCAAAATGCCCTAGATTTGGCCCAAAGTGAGCTAGATTTTTTCCAAATGCGCTAGATTTGGCCCAAAGTGCGCTAGATTTGGCCCAAAGTGCGCTAGATTTGGCCACAAAATGTGTTAGAATTGACCCAAAATGCGCTAGATTTGCCCAAAATGCACTAGATTTGTCCCAAAGTGCACTAAATTTTCCCAAAATGCTTTATATTTGTCTCAAACTACGCTAGATTTGTCCCAAAAATGGGCTAGATTTGTCCAAAATGCGATAGATTTGTCCCAAAGTACGCTAGATTTGGCCCTAAAAATGCGATAGATTTGTCCCAAAATGAGCTAGAATTGGCCGAAAAATGCGCTAGATTTGGCCCAAAATGCGCTAGATTTGGCCCAAAGTGCGCTAGATTTGTCTCAAAATGCCTAGATTTGGCCCACAGTTTACTATCATCGAGGAGAATAAATGCGCTAGATTTGGCCCAAAGTGCGCTAGATTTGTCCCAAATAAGCTAGAATTGGCCGAAAAATGTGCTAGATTTGGCCCAAAAGTGCGCTAGATTTGGACCAAAATGCGCTAGATTTGGCCCAAAGTGCGCTAAATTTGTACCAAAATGTCCTAGATTTGGCCCTATAATTTGGCCCAAAATGTCCTAGATTTGGCCCAAAGTGCACTAGATTTGGCCAAAGTGAGCTAGATTTTTTCTAAAATGCGCTAGATTTGGCCCAAAGTGCGCTAGATTTGGCAACAAAATGCGTTAGAATTGACCCAAATGCGCTAGATTTGCCCCAAAATGCACTAGATTTGTCCCAAAGTGCACCAAAATGCTTTATATTTGTCTCAAACTACGCTAGATTTGTCCCAAAAATGGGCTAGATTTGTCCAAAATGCGGTAGATTTGTCCCAAAGTACGCTAGATTTGACCCTAAAAATGCGCTAGATTTGTCCCAAAATGAGCTAGAATTGGCCGAAAAATGCGCTAAATTTGGTCCAAAATGCGCTAGATTTGGCCCAAAGTGCGCTAGATTTGGCCCAAAGTGCGCTAGATTTGTCTCAAAATGCGCTAGATTTGGCCCACAGTTTACTATCATCGAGGAAAATATTAGCCATTTTGAGTATTTTCCAATTTTTAGGAGCAGACGTAATTGGGCATATATTTCAGGCATTTCCTACCATTCAGGCGTAATTGTTCTATGACTACCCGCCACTGCCGAATGTACCGCTTGTAAGTAAGGGGGAAGAAAAGGGCTGAACTAAACGTTACCGTTTTGGTGTAGTTAATGGGTGAATTTAAGGGTCGTAGTAAATTCTCAGTATCCATGAATTTAACACAAAAATAGTGGAGATTAAAAGCGATGAAATCCCCACATTTAATCACGATCATCTTATCTTTGTGAAGAGTTGTATATCTAAAAAATACTCTCTTTAGAAACAGAGTGAGAAAAAAATGTGTTGAGGAGAGATTCATCGCCGTTCATGGGCGGAACTGAATCCAGATCTCTTGACCTCAATCTACCAGAAGGTGCTCGTGGACGGAACAATTGGGACTTGTATTTTGTGTTGTTATACCGATTTATGTGTTTGTTTTTCCGATGTTCATATTATTAATGATCTAAATTTCAATTCCACGTAGTTGATTCCCAAATAACTAGGCCAACAACTTCACCAAAAGAGAGTACATAACCAGACCCGATCGTTATCTTGTGTTGGGCTGAATTTAAACACAGGCCCACATATTTTGACGGGCCTGGCCCAATGTCAAACTCTAATGACTTGCTCCATTTAGGTTGTAATGAAAGATAATAAGAAGGAAGACTTTTAGGATGTAGGCTAATAAGAGGAAATTGATGATCGACCTAGGCGTATGATTGTTGAATAATAATCAAGTTGCTTATCATCCTAAGCATATATCTCGACATTCAAAACTCGAACTAGAAAGCTAATTATGGTATGAAATCGAGTTAAGAAGAATAGGAGAATTGTAATTCGTGTATCTTATTAATCAACTACTTATAGGGACAAATATTCTACGTAAATGGGCTTCCCGTCTTATAAGGCGTGACATATTTGCAAGCCAACTCAGCTCGGTACGTAGCTCGATGAGTAAGACTCACAAGCTAGCTCGAATAAAAGTAATATCATATGTAGGGGTGGAAAAGGTTTGGTTTTTGGTTAACCAAAACCGAAACTTAGGTTAACCGAAACAAAAAAAAATGAAGAAAATCACTAACCTAGACCTAAACCAAATATATTTTGGTTAACTTAAACCGAAACCAAAAATTTTGGTTTGGTTTTGGTTACCGTAAACTAACCAAACTCTTATCAAATATAACAAAATATGAATTAATAATATAAAGGGTTATTATAATTAGAAAGCAGCAACTTTGGCCCTTTGTTTTCAAAATGCACAAACTTTTCGAAACCCCAAATCTATCCCAATTTTTGACAACCTTAACGCCGTTAGGCCCATTCTGAGTTTTTTTTTAATGATAGTGACCAAATTGCTATTTTCCAATCCACATTGGCTGCCAGGTGTGTTGCTGACTGTTTAAGAATTAAAATAACATTCAACACAATTAAAATCTAATTTCCACCTCCCTTCTTCATCTTTTTCTTCGTACCTTCTTCTTCAAACCATTGCGGCATCGCCGACGACACTCCAACCAACAACCTCCGCCGCCGACACTCCAACCAAAGACGGCAAAACCTACCACTTCTTTCAAGAGCTTGAAGCCTTCGATAGCCACCTCTCCGCCGCCGGATCTCCTCGGCAACAACCGCCTCCTGCTCTTACGCCACCGTCGCAGCCGTTCAATTGCAAATTCAATATGTCAATCCACCTTCTGCTCCGCCGCCGCAGTAGAAGCATAAGCCGGCTGTCCGATTACAAATTCCAGCTGTCAATCCAGCACTGACTCCGACTCATCCTCACACCACTGTTCCATCGACAACCGTCGCAACCTCAACTGTTCTCCCGCCGCAGACTCCAGCGGCAATCAACACTACTGCGGCTCCTTCGATTGCTCTGAATCAGACTCCGTATCCTCCGTCGTTTTCAGATCTGATGTCAAATTCGAACTCCACGTCCTCGTCGACCTCGACTTCGTCTGAGGCGGAGATCCACGGCGGAAGGAACAAGAGGAAAAGGAAGTGGAATGATCTGTTCGAGCGGCTGCTTACGGAGGTGGTGAATAAGCAGGAAGAGATGCAGAGGAAGTTCCTGGAAGCGATTGAGAAGCGAGAGAAGGAGCGGATCTCGAGGGAGGAAATGTTGGCCGGAGAAGGAGGCTAAGTTGGCCGGAGAAGGAGGAGGAGGAGAGGATGGATAAGTGGGGAAGAAAGGGGTTGGGTGGGGTAGTGGCAGCGGTGGTGGGAGGAGAAAAGGAGTTTAGCAACACACCTGGCAACCATGTGGATTGGAAAATAGCAATTTGGTCACTATCGTTAAAAAAAAACTCAGAATGGGCCTAACGGCGTTAAGGCTGTCAAAAATTGGGATAGATTTGGGGTTTCGAAAAGTTTGTGCATTTTGAAAACAAAGGGCCAAAGTTGCTGCTTTCTAATTATAATAACCCTAATATAAATTCAAAATTTTGTAAATAACATCTTTAAAGACGTAAAACTATAGATATATGATCCATCACAAATCCATTACACATAATATGAAGATTCAAATACATACTTGTAAGTTATAACTGAACTAAAATATGCATATACTTGCAACTAAATAAGTTAAATCGAGAATGTTGTGAAACAAAACTCCTAGATTTTACATTTTGGAGTTCACAATTTACTAATTACTTTGAAAGATTGAAACCATGAGCATGAAATATAAATCATGAGTTAGAAAACTCAAACCATGAAATATTGAAATGAGTTGGTCACTTATTTGTTGTGTATTGAGCCAAAATTGTCAAATTTGTATTATGATTTTATATTTTGATTTTTTGGTTAACCAAAAACCTAATATTTTAGTTTTGGACTAAACTAAAAAATCAAAAATTAATTTCCAGCCCTAATCATATGGAAGGAAAATTTTATGAAACATGGGGAGGCATGTTTAGAGAAATTTGCAGTTGGCAAAAGACAAGAGATGAATTTTTTTTTTTAAGAAAATTACAATTTCTATTCCATCAACGAAAGAGCAGGTACAACTTGGAACAAAGGCCAAGCCAAGGTTACAATAAGGACATCCAGTTTGGCGCTAGGGAGCCGAGCCTAGTCGATTTAGCTACCCAATCGACTCTACTGTTACACGATCTGGGGTAAAACTAACATTAACTAGGGGGAAGAATTAAGGATGTTAATAATTGAACCAAGATAACCGAAGTAGTCCCGGGGCCATCAGTGTTTTGGGCCGAACAAGCAAAGTACCAAAGCTTGGCAATCTTAGAGGATCGTGCAACCGAGAGAAGCAGAGCTGGCAATGGAGACCGCTTCTAGGAGGGTGCGGGCTTCTGCTGCAATCGGGCATGAACAGTAGAAGAGGCCAGATTTCCCAACATAAACATGTCCGTCGGAGTTAGAGATGACTACTCCGTAAGCCGCCTGAAGTGAGTCCGTCACGGAGGAGGCGTCACAGTGCACCTTAATGTGAGAAGTGCGTGGCGGTGGAGCATGGGATGATTGGGGATGGGGGGTCGGCCTTGAAGGTAGTGGGGGGATGCTTGTGCGATTGATCATCTTCCAAGCATTATAGTCTCTTGTGGCATTCTCGACAACCACTGAAAGGTGGGGCAGTTTGTTCCTGAAGATGAGCGCGGATCTGACTTTCCAGATATTCCAACAGGTAGTCGTCCAGAGATTCATCGCTGATGCTGGTTGGGCGGCCTGCACAGTGAACAACCATTGGGCAAATAAAGTATAAGAGTGGTCTGTAGGGATGATCCCTAGTGTAGTCCAGGTGTTTCGTGCCTGGTCACAATTGAAAAGACAATGAGCTAAGGATTCTTCCTGATTGGAGCAGACGGGGCATATCGGGGATGATGCACATCCTCTTTGGTGGAGGTTCTTTGTTGTGGACAGGGTGTCGTGGGAGCAACGCTAGAGGAAGAACCAAATTTTTGGGGGAAGTGATAGGTTCCATAGCCACTTCCACTTATGTGTTTCTATCGAGCGGAGGTTTGGATTGAGAGGTCGCCGGTGAGGTATGTTCTCATATGTAGCATGGTAAGCAGATTTAACCGAGTAAGAACCATTCTTTGAGTATTTCCACCGCCATTCGTCCTCCAGGTTCTGTGGGCCGATCGGGATTTTGATGATTTCGTTGAACTGTAGGGGCGTGCAGTGTGCCCGGAGGCTTATTACTTCCCATAAGGCCCGAGGAATTTGTATGGTCAATTATAAAACTTGGCAGAGACGGGATCCAAGGATCCGAGTTGAAGTCTGTAGTCATTCCATTTCCTATGATCTTAATTGCTCCTAGGGCGAGGGTGGCCCTGGCATCGCATAGGCTCGCCCAGATCCAAGAAGGTCGGTACCCCTTGCGAGCTGTTCTGAAGGAGTGATTAGGATAGTATCGACTTTTGACGACCCGAACCCAAAGAGGATTGGTCAGATTGGACAGCCTCCATGCTTGTTTTACAACCAGGGCAAGGTTAAAAGACCCGAAATCTCGGAATCCAAGCCCGCCCGAGGCTTTATGAGAACACATAATGTCCGCATGAGACCAGTGTATGGAGCGTTTATTTTGGTCCCCAGCCCAGAAGAAATTACGTAATTTCGAATTCATCTGGTTTGTTGTGTTCTTCGGGAGGAGAAACAGGCTCATAATATATGTCGGAATTGCTTGGATGAATGATTTGATAAGGGTTTCCTTGCCCGCTGATGAAAGAGTTGTGCTTTTCCAAGGCTGTGCTACCTTTTCCATACGATCCAGAAGGAAGACAACTTTTCGTGACAAGAGATGATAGAGGTAATGATCAGTGTTGTCTGTGTCGTAGTCCTCTGCTTTGAGAATGAAGAATGACCTTTTGGATTTATTTATTTATTTTATTAGTCAATTTCTGCTGTGATCCTTGTACAGTAGTAGTGTTGTTCTTTTTCTGTGAGGACTGATGGCCTTTTGGACAGACTAGCAGCATGTCAATTGTCAAAGCCAAAGCAGACAGATGGGAATTAAAAGACTTGGGATTGGAAGAGAAAAACTAACCTAAACGATGCTTTCAACCTAGCAGCAGCTAGTGGCGGCGGCAGAGAGAGTGGGCCGAGTTGATGGAGCTGCACATGATAGGAAGCCCGCTAGGACTGAGGACCCAAGGGGAGGGATTTTTTGGGCCTTCGGATCTTGGGCTTCAGCAAACTCAGCCTAGTTGGAGTGAGCAAGGAAGGGAAGATGGGTCATCAGGCTTCGGATTCCAGCAAATAAGGAGCAACTTCAGGGAATCATGTCCTTCTTTTCAGCATGGATCTATGGTTTTAAGTGCTATGAGCCCATGGGGAGGACTTAAAGGGAAGAATCAAATGGGCCATAAAGCAAAGAAGAAAAGGAAAACACAAGGGGTTGTTATTACGGAATGGGATGGGGCCGTCCAACCAAGGGAGGAAGAAGGGGATTCTGCAAATGGCCAAAACATGGTGTACAACTACTACCAATTGGGAAACTGCCCGCCCCACTACACCCCAATGGAGTCCATGAATGGCACAGACTGGAGAAATTACTACGGAGTTGAAATGGAGCAAAGGGGAATGAGAATATGGATACTACTGAAGGTTTGGTGGCTCCCCATAAGCCACCCAACGATCCATGACGACCTTATGCTGGAATTGTAGAGGAATCGGTCCTTCCTCTACAAGAAATTATTTAGCGGACCTTATCCGTAGATTTAATCCTTCAATAGTATGCCTTATGGAAACAAAAAATAGTAGAGAAATTTTGGAAAAAGAAAGAAAGCGAGCGAGATACCCTAATTTTTGTTATCAAGATCCAGTGGGTCGTAGTAGAGGGATTTCGCTTTGGTGGGTAGGAAATTTCCTTGTTAATGTTCTAGCTTGTAACGAGTTCTTCTTGGATATTGTTGTAAGAAGTAGTAATGGTTTGGAAGACTACTTTATGACCTTTGTGCATGCGCCTAATAACCCCTATTTTAGAAGCCAATTTTGGGGCGAGATCAGAAACCTTCACACTTCGAGTGTCGATTCGTGGATAATTATGGGCGACTTCAATGCTATTTTAAATAGTAGCGAGAAAGAAGGAGGTTTACCTCTTCGGAGGGAATCCACTGAACCCTTCCAAGACTTTATATTCAGTAACGGACTAATCGACGTGGGATTTTCTGGACAGACCTTTACGTGGGACAACAAAAAGATAGGTGATGCACAGATCAGAGAAAGATTGGATAGAGCCATATGCTCCATTTCGTGGCGCGACTTATTCCAAGATGTTGAAATTACTCACGAACTAATAATTAGATCGGACCATTGCCCCAATCAGATTAACCCTACACCATTTCAACCACATGGATATGAACCGCGCCCCCTTTTTAGTTCGACCAGAGATGGATAGAAGAGGTGGTCTTGAGGCCATTATCAGAACGTGATGGGAGAAAGGGAACACTTGTGACTCAAGACTGTATTCGTAGGTTTAATTTTAGGATGAAAACTTGTACTGACCTCTTAATATGTTAGGACGAAGATCTAGATGCCATCTTTCACCTCTACTCTAAGGTGAAATATGAATCATTAACGTGCAATCCCTCTTCTGTATCCACCACGAAGCATTTCCCATTAACCCAAACTCCAGGTATAGTTCTAAAAGGATAATCCAAACTAACAGTGAATAGCTTGGTCCAAGTCCGACTCCCGAAATTCAGCCTCTCATTGCCCAACATCGCCCATATCGAATACATTGAATACTCACTTGACACTCTCCTACAGCTGCAGTTTCTTTCTTCTTCATCTGATGATGAACCATCACCCTAGCCTTATATCTACAAGGACTCAAAAGTTGTTCATCGCCATAAGTTACAACCATAGTCTCCTTCACCATGGAAAATGTAGCACCAATTTGAAGGTAATGAGGGCCAGGGTAAGCCAAATTCATCTCCATATCGCACACTTCATTGGCCAGGGTGGAATAACTTACTAACCTTCAATTTTTTTTGCTCAATCATCTTCCCCTTCCACTTAATCCTTCTCCTCAGGGCTGATTCCTCATCACCCTTGTACCCTTCCTCATTAGCCATTGTTTCAACCACATAATTAGGACTACTCTCAGATCGGTGCAATGCGGGAGACATCACAGAACTAGGGCCTGCCACGTCATGCATATCCTATGGAAAAGAATAAGAAAAAAAAAAAGGTTAACTAAATACAAAATAAATTAAGAAAAAAGTAAATGTGATTTAAATACTAACCACAAGATTCCCATGAGCCAGACGATCCAAAGCTTCCATAACCGTCAGGCTCACTAAAGCCATCCCATGCTCTATATGTTCTATTGTTGCCGGCCGTACACTCCCTTCTGTATTTGCCTCCATGATTTGTTTAATGGCAGCCACCATGCCATCTTGGTGGAATTTGAGGTCTTTCAAAGCTTTTTCTTCAATCTTCTTTGATGTAGACCGCTTCTTCATGCCTCTAATTAAAGGATCAAAAGCCAAATCAACTTGCCCGTCAGGAGTTTCTGGGACATCGTCCAAATGCCGCTGAGCAAAGGCCAGACCAAGCAATAGGAAGAGCATTGGCTGCCTTGCCCAGACTGGAGTAGAATCATCTTGAACAGCAACAATGGTTCCACACCTGAAAAAAACAAACGAATTTAATTAGAAAAACTTTCGTTGTAACAATTTGATAGAAAAAAATTCTAATAAAGAGAAATAATCACTTACGAAATCCATGACTGTGTAAACCCAAAATCGATTGGGAACTTAGCAAGTTGTGACACCAAAACCGAATATAAGGGCAAAAGCATCATGAATATAGCTTGGATCGTACCATCTTCAGTGACTATGGCTACAGAATTTATAGCCAATGCAAAAGCAATTGTTGAACAAAGGATAAGATATCTCACCAAGGTGAGGTTCATAAAGTTAATGAGCTCAGTGGAATATCTTCTACCATGTAAGCAGACATGGCGAAAAACGAAAAAAAGTGGACTATATGAGCTATTGCTGCATATGTGAGGTTCTTGTTGACACCCTCATCAACAATGAACGAAAACAGGAGGGAAATGCATAGAGTCACAACAAACGAAAAAAAACGCAATCCAACCATAATGAACGAACAGAAAACCTCTAAGAGTATCATCCCTAGCGATCTCAACAGGTATGTTATGACTAGAGAGCTCAGCTAGGAATTTCTCAAGAAGTTCTTTCAGTTTATTAAAAATCATTTTGTTGAAAAGAAGAAGAACTACAATAAGAGGGATGAATGTTGAAAACCCCATGAAATCTTAGAATGTATTATAAGTGAAAATTCAAATAAAAACAACCCATACAACACAACCAAATTTGGCATAGTTGATAGAACATTGCCATTGTACAAATGAAATTAGACCTACTTTCAGAATCAGAGTATAAGAGGAAACACCACAAGCTTTGAGAGAAGGAGGAGAAAGAGGAAAAATAGACATAAGTAGTAGTATTTTGACTTTCAAGGGAGAGTGAAAGAAGACATGATGATCCGCTACTATGCTCTACAATGAGACTATATGATGTATGACAACTATTATTTTATAATTGTTATCCCAAGACGTTAAATAACCTGGCTTTGGAAAAGTAATGTATTAATGCTATATTTTAATGTAATGTTCCCGAGGGAGGGAGGGGGAGGGGAGGGGGATGGGTGAGAGGGGGAGGGGGGACACTACAAAAATCCGGCACTTTAGCGTCGGTCAAAATCGAGAGTTATAGCGTCGGTTGATGACCGACGCTAAAGGTTTTAGCGTCGGTCAGAAAAGCGACGCCAATTTCACCGACGCTAAATTTTAGCGTCGGTTGTTTAGTGACCGACGCCAAATCCTTTTCATAAGCGACGCTAAATTATGGTCCGACCAGTCCGGCCGAGAACCAAACCAATTTTTAGCGTCGGTCATCAGGCGACGCTTAAAAGTAAGAACCGACGCTAAATTGGTCAACCGAAGACCAAGCAAGCGTTGACTGCGTCCTTCTTAGCGTCGGTTATCAACCTCCGGAGGGTGAGATGGAGCGGGAGAGGGAGGGGGAGGGAGAGCGGGAGAGGTTTCCTTCCTTCTTTTTTTCTTCCTCTTCCTTCTTTTTTTCCGTATCGGCTTCCTCTCCTTTTATTTTTTTTAATCCTCCGACTTGCCATGGTAAGTAAGAAGGGAGGAAGACGCACACTTGGAGAGCGCGTACAACGGAGAGGGAGAGCGAGAGAGGGGGGGGGGGAGGGGAGAGGGGGAGGGAGCGGAGAGGGAGGGGGGAGGGGCGGGAGAGGGGAGGGGAGGGAGAGGGGAGAGGGGAGGGGGAGGGGGGGGAGAGGGGGAGGGAGCGGGAGAGGGGGTGAGGGGGAGGAAGGGAGCAAATCAAATGTCATACTTCTGTCCTTTGTAGCGTGTAATAAATAAAAAGAAATATTTGTGCATGCAATGTAATCAACTTCGGGACACATAATCTCAGACTATCTTGAGACATGTGTTTACTTTAGATACCTTATCAATTCAATTACAATCATAAATTATGTTTAGTTTCTAGTTGGTTTAGTTTGCATTTAATTTCTTTCTAGCTACAATTCTAGTTTTAGTTTCCACTAATACACAAAATGGTCACATTAATTAGTTAGTTCCCTATACACAAACCCGATTTCTGTTACTGTTGTGGTCGTATGGGGCATACCATATCCTACTGTGCTATCCGATTGGCCAATCCGGAGTTCTTCGAAGACAATCCCACTAAATATGGAAGCCACATGCGCATAGGAACACCAAGGCAAGTGGAACGTCGTCAAGGCCCATGCCATAAAATCTCATCGCCGGCGGATAGCTCCGCCTCTTCCTCTAGCCACCGTAGCCTTTCGACGAACATGGAGTTTACCAACGAACTGACAACCCGAACAGGTACGAACCCCCAAAACCAAACCATGCTCTCTGCCACACGCCATCTCCCTTACCACCCTGAAAATTCTGACCTCAATTTCCCTCACTCCACACCTAGAATCCAAAAACCATGGGACCATCTAAACCGTCCAACCCTCTCCAAAAACTCCAATGTCAAACATACCTCTTAACCTAGTTGCCGACCTTAATCAGCTCAATCAGCACAAGGCCTTAATCTCACAACCCTAATGGACCAACCCAACTGTACTGAAGCATTGCGGGTCTTAGCTATCTATCATTCAAACCTACCTTACGAAAGAACTCAAACCATGCCACCACCCACATAACCCATTACCTCTTGAAACTCAATAACCGACTCATAACCGAGGCCATTTACCACATCTTGTACCCGCCAACTGATAAATCAAATAACCAACCCCCTTTTCTGCGTAATAACCAAACTGTCCACAAATCAATTACCCACTTCCAACCTCATTTGCTTCCACATCAGAGAGTGAAAGAAGGCCCTAATAACACATGGAAGAGGAAAGACTCTCAATCCAACTCCCACCCATCACCTACAAAGCGTTTCAAGAACAACATTACTCCACCATTAAAGATCGATGAGAAATCTCAATTCGCAACTGGTGAACAGCCCCCCCCCCCCCCAAGAGCCAATTGACGAAAATTTAAAACTATAAATTGCCAGACAACCAAACCTCTCGACCAATCCTCTACCTCTGACGACATGGTCGTGGTGGCAAGCCGATTACCACCGAACTCACAGTGATCCTAAGCTGGAATTGTAGGGGCCTAAGGCAGCCCCCTACAGTTTTGTATTTGCAGGACCTCATATGCAAAAACTGCCCTTCCATTGTGTTTTTTATGGATACCAAACAAACTCGTCAAGCAATGGAAATGATCAGGAAGAAAATGAAATTCGCTAACTCGTTCTATGTTGATCCGATCGGAGCCCCTGGAGGTCTGGCGCTCTGGTGGATCAACGAGGTGGACATCAATATCTTAAGAGCTTCAAAGAACTTTATTGATGTCGATTGGCAGGAAAGACATACCATGTCCTTCACCTTTGTCTAGGTGCCCCAGCCCAAAGGGACAGAGCTACAGTTTGAGAACGAATTTGAGCTTCAAACGCGACAACAATCAGCCTTGGTGCCTTATCGGCGACTTCAACGCACTTCTTCATATTGAAGATAAGGAAGGTATTCACCCTCCCAACGCCACGTCATGAGGGAGTTTAGAAATTTTATTTCGAAGCTCAACTCATGGAAATCCCAAGTGAGGGACCAAGATACACTTGGAGCAACAACAATAGGCAGGGAAATCTTACTAAACAGAAGCTTGACAGGGGGTCTTGCAACTTTGTTTGGAGTGAGCTCTTCCCTAAGGCTCTTGTTTCTACCAAGCAGAGATACGCCTCAGACCACTCCCCACTTGTTCTGCTTGCTGAACCCGATGGCAATCAAACCCGTCGTAGATTTTTCTACGAGGCTGGATGGATTGGTAAAGATGACTATGATGCGATGATTGAGGAATGATGGCAAGTCGGACAAAACTCTAACTCCAATCTGAAGAGATTCGCTACCAAACTCACCCATTGGAAACACAACAACCTGGGAAGAAATAAATCCCGCATAAATCAGCTTCTTGACAACCTTCACCACCTTAACCTCCGCCCCACCACCCCCACCACCAATGAAGAGGAAATTCACACCAGTAGAGAGATTTCCCTACTGTGGCAGGATGAGGAAGTCTACTGGGCACAACGAGCTCACGTAAATTGGCTAAATCTGGGAGACAGAAACACTCGTTTTTCCCCAACTCGATAATTCAAAGACGTTGCCGCAATCAAATTACTTCCCTCAAGGGTGAGCGAGGAATTTGGATCGACGAGGCTGCAGAATTAAAGACGCATATCAAGGATTTTTTTCATTATTTGTTCTCAGGAACAAAGAATGTCACTAACCTCTCTATTTTACAGGATTTCCCGGCGATGGTTACTCCGACGATCAACTCTAATCTGTGTAGACCTATATCCATTCACAAAGTTAAATCTGCTGTGTTTCAGCTTGGACCCCTTAAAGCCCCGGGGCCAGATGGTTTTCCCGGTAAATTCTTCCAACAACACTAGAACAAGGTTGATCTGTTTAATGATATTAAGAGTTTTTTTTACTCCTCTGTTTTCCCACACGCTTGGAATGACACAAATATTGTACTGATCCCGAAGCTCCATCATCTCGAGACCATCTCGCAATTCAAGCCGATTAGCATCACCAACTTTAAGGCAAAGATTATCTCCAAAGTTCTGTCCACCCGACTCAAACCCTACATGCCGATGCTCATCTCGGAACTCCAGTCAGCCTTCACAGGAACTAGATCAATACAGGACAACGTGATCATTGCCCATGAGGTGATCCATAAGCTGAAGATGGGCCGCAACTATGATTTCTTATTGAAAGTCGACATGATGAAAGCATTTGACCGAGTCTCATGGGATTTCTTGCTTGCGACTCTTGCTGCTATGGGGTTTTCTTATATATGGATAGAGTGGATTAAGGCTATCATCACCACGGTTCGTTTCTCAGTGCTCATCAATAGAAAAGCCACACAGTACTTTGAGCCGACTCGAGGCCTTCGACAAGGTGATCCCCTTTCACCATTTCTCTTCATTATTGTTTCTAATGTGCTCTCCTTTCTGATTAAGAAGGATTTGGATGCGGGACTTCTAAAGGGGATTAAGCTTAATTATTGGTGTCCTACTCTCAGTCACATCTTGTTTGCAGACGACACCCTGGTTTTTGGCAAAGCAACTGTTAAAGAAGCAATGCAGATTCAACTAATCTTTCCGAGATATAGCTATATTTCTGGACAGACGCTTAATGAGGATAAGTCTTCTCTCATGTTTTCAACGAATACTCCAAACAACATCAAGGATGAAATCTCTTCAATCCTCAATGTTGCTCATGGAAATCAGTTGGGGAAATATCTCAGTATGCCTGTTGAATGGGGTTCTTCCAAAGTCGATACCTTCTCCTTCCTCCTCGAGAGACTTCACAATAAGGCTCAATCTTGGACTAGTCTGCTGCTCTCACACGGAGGAAGAGAAATTCTTTGCAAATCTGTGTTGCAGGCCATTCCCTCTTACATCTTCTCCTGCTTCTTGCTCCCCGATAAGCTTCTTAATAAGATGGACTACCTTGTTCGACGATACCGGTGGTCGGGTGACCCAAAGCGCAGAGCAATTCATTGGTGTGCTGCGAATAGAATGAATGCTGCAAAATCTTGGACTAGGATGTACACTCTCCGCCGGAATCACTTTGGTTGGCACAGCTACTATCTCGTCGGCGGCAGAGAATCAAAGTATTGTTTGGGAATTAGAAGTAGAGACTGCACATGTTTTTTTATTGTACGACAACGGGGATATCTTAATTTGGGACGATGATGGTGACTGCCCCAGTTTGCGCCAAAGGAGGATTTTGCTCGCGGCGAATCCGCCTCTTGTCGCTGATGATCTCCGCAAGATCGAGAATTTGCGGGTCGTTGGAAGAGGGATCAGAGCAGGGGAATGTGTGGTGACGAATTGGGGTAGAGGAGATGATGATGATGATGTGATTGTCGGAAGTAGATGTAGCTTCCGGTTGTTGACGGTGGAGAGAGAGAAAATGACGGCGGCGAAATTGGAAAAGTTCGTCGACGGTGATGTGAAAAATGGGTGGCTAGAGGAAGGCAGGGGAAGAGTGATTTTGGCCCTGAAACGATGTCGTAAGAAGTAAACATAAGAACACAGAGTATCCCAAAATATCTACAGCACAAAGTTCACTCATTTCTTAACTAGAGCAGCACCTAATTCTCTTCAGAACTGACCCATCTTGCTTACTAACATCAATGGTCTCTCCCTTCAGAGGCACGGCGCTAGTGGTTCCGTCACCGGTTCCCTCGACAGCCCTCTTGCTCACGATCTTGTAAATGTGGCTCAGCACCTCGGTGAAGGCGGTCTCCACGTTCGTTGCAGTAAGAGCCGATGTCTCCATGAAGTAGAGGGTTTCTCTCTCGGAGAACGCTCTGGCTTCCTCGGTTTGGACGGCTACCAGGTGCCTGAGGTCCGACTTGTTCCCGATGAGCATTACTACGATGTTGGGATCCGTGTGGTCCCTCAGCTCCCTCAGCCACCTCGCGGCGTTCTCGAATGTGGAGTGGCGTGTCACGTCGTAGACGAGTAGTGCACCTACCGCTCCTCTGTAGTAGGCGCTGGTTATGGCTCGGTACCTGAAATGGAAAAGACCGATGATGCAATGGAGTTCATCATTCTACATGGTTTATTCGATTAACTCGAAAGGCCACTGATAAGATTCAACAATCAAGATACGACTTCTATGGAATCAAAGGAGGAACAAACTTAATATGAACAAAATAAAAGCAAGAACAGTTCTTTGCTCTAGTTATCACAATCAACCATGGAGACAGGGCTCAATAGTATCTCAAAACAAAGCAAAATTCAGACTAGGAAAAATTGTTTTACTATGGAGACTGATCTTAAGAATGCACAATATCGGGATGTCGATGTGTAACAAGCACACCGGGCAAGAAAACCCTATGTCTATGCTTCTCTACAAGTACAGTCCACAATCCAAGTTTTGATCTTGGTTGTATATTCAGTTCCTTCAAGACAATCGAATCGACGGGTAAGATTTACTATCTAGGACCATATGCAACAATGGTAAGCCAAGATCTTCCTCAGTTACAAACATCAAACAACAAAGAAGCGAAATCGATTATGGAATCCAGATAAGGAGATGCTACAGAAATGTGGAAGAACTCGCAAGGACACAAGATCTCTTCAACCAATTAACACAAAACTCAGATAACTGTGATTAGATTAGATATGCATCCAATTCCAAAGTCAAACTTCCCGAACTCAGATTACCAAAGCAAGTTCAGAAATCAACAAACATAATCAACCATGCAAGAACAAGCATAACAAGCACTCCAAAATCATCTCAGTTAGTTCATTTTCTTGTCCCTAATTCCTAAGATGCATAATTCCAATTAGCAGCTGTAAGCTATCCAATAAGCTCTAAATTCACCAATTAGATTACACTTAAACCAGATCAATGAATCATGCATCCTGAAGAACTTGCAAAGAACTCATAAACACAGCCCAGTTTCCCATTCAAGATCTAAACACAAACCCAGAACCAAATTCATCCCTCCAATTACAAAAAGCAGCAGAATCAAAATTCAAAAGGAAGCAAAGATAAGCTAAGAAGAGGAAAGAGATACCTTTCTTGCCCAGCAGTATCCCAAATCTGAGCTTTAATGACCTTGGAATCGATTTTGATCGTCTTGGTAGCGAACTCGACGCCGATAGTGGACTTGGACTCGAGATTGAATTCGTTCTTAGTGAACCTCGAAAGCAAGTTGGATTTCCCAACTCCTGAATCGCCGATCAGAACCAGCTTGAACAGGTAGTCGTAGTCGTCTTCAGGTCTGTATCCCGCCATGTTTGCCTCTGCAAGTTCAGGAAAAAATGGAGCTTTTGAGCTTCTTTTTTACACAGCTTCAGAACTTCGGAGATATCTTCTCTTTCCTTCTTCAACATTCCACGGTTTAGATCCTTCAACTCTTACTTATTTCCCGTTTAGTCACTGGAGTTTCAGTCTTAGTTTAAATGAATGCAAAGATATGGACCCTTGAAGTTTAAACTATTGACAATATGATCCAAAATGTTTCGTTAAATAGCAAAATGGACTAGAAAGAGTGTCCTCAGAATCATTGGAGCTCAATGGAAGCTATTTGGGGACTCGGCAATGGCGGACTGCAGGGATGGGGATGGAACAGCAGTAGAAACAAGAAAAGGAAGCCATGCCGG
Organism: Linum lewisii; assembly: GCA_034768395.1. Taxonomy (NCBI): domain Eukaryota; kingdom Viridiplantae; phylum Streptophyta; class Magnoliopsida; order Malpighiales; family Linaceae; genus Linum; species Linum lewisii. The sequence continues at coordinate 52,266,608 of CM068304.1, forward strand.
AGAGGAAGCTCCAATTCACCGAGCTCAGTGAACGCGGCGGCCGGCGGTGGTTTCCGATTGCCGTTGAAGCAAGCCCTCACGGCGGGAGCTCTCGCCGTCACCGGCGACGCCATAGCTCAGCTCAATGAGCACTGGAGAAAGCACAAAGCTGCATCCGAATCAAATCCACAGGAGGAAATCAGCTCTTCTATTGGATCCGAGAAGGCGGCTGTAAGTTGATTAGTTCTTCTGCTATTGATTGTGTGTAGTTCCGTCGAAACTAGCTCTAGGGTTTTGACCTTCCTGAAATTGATTCAGAATTAGGGATAATTCATAATTTATTTGAGAAGATAGCTGAGTTGAATCAATGCCACTCTAGTCTGTTGTATGAGAAGGTAGCTTTGAATTTTGATGCTTACCGTTTCAAGGATTCCTGCAGATGATCCTTAGCAACCATGATTGGCTTCGTGCTCTGAGAATGGCGTCTTACGGGTTCCTTCTGTACGGACCTGGTTCATATGCTTGGTACCAGTTACTTGACCACTGTTTACCTAAGCAGACAGTGCAGAACTTGGTGCTGAAGGTACTTATCTATGAATATCTGCTAATGTTAGTAACTCGATTGGAGAGAAGTTTCGTGATACGATTCAGATAATCGAGAGTATAATTCGACATTTTCTCTTCCAGGTTGTTCTGAATCAAGTGATACTAGGTCCATGTGTGATTGCTGTTGTGTTTGCTTGGAATAGCTTATGGCAAGGGAAGCTTTCACAGCTTCCTGGGAAGTATCAAAGAGATGCTCTTCCCACACTGTTTTCTGGTAAAACCTTTAAGCTTTGTACAGAATCGAATCACGGGTCTTCGATTTCTTCGTGTTGTTTGAACTGATGTTGATACTTTGGCTCAATGCAGGGTTTAGGTTCTGGATTCCTGTCAGTATATTGAACTTCTGGTAAATACTTCTATCCCTTCTGTTCATATAGATAACTGTTGCTCGCTTCTTATTCGTGAGATTATGTGTCGATCGATAAGCCTCTCCGACTAGATTCTGCAGAAAAATGTCAGCTTTATATCTGAATTGCTTAAACCACTGCAATATCGCTTCCTCGTGGGATTATGTGTTAGATCGATAAGCCTCTCCGGACTAGTTTCTGCAGAAAAATCTCAGCTTTATAGCTTAAACCACTGTAAATCTTCTGAATCCTTTATGGTGCGAATGGCTGAGAGAGAGTAACCATGTTAGCTTAGCGACTATTACAGAGTCTTTCTTCGGTATTTTACAGTGATGCTAATCAAAATGGTGTATCCGAAATGCTTAATGAAGCTTCTGACATTCTTTGTAGGCTGATCCCTCTTCAAGCTCGTGTTGCATTCATGTCCATGGGTTCTATATTCTGGAACTTCTGCTTATCATCAACTATTAGCAAGTAAAGATCCATCGATCAACAACGACAATCTGTACTGCATTCTGCACAAGGTATCTCTGCTAATGTTTGATTCAGACTTCTGAAACCAGAAGCACACACACATGATGAATCTGGGTTCTTCTTAGCATAGTTTCAGATCATGATCACAGAATCTGTTATTGCTTACTGCAGATTTGAACTTTTTATCTATTAATTTGATGATGAATATCATACAAGTTGTTCCCAATTCATCCCTTGTCTCATCAATCATTCAAATCGAATAGCAGGACCTGTTCTTCTTCTTCTTCTCCGATCAAACGGAGCTACTCTTCCGCGATCGGAGCTCCGTCATCGTCGTCAACAATTCTTCTTACGATTGATCGACGAGGAACCCAGATCATATAATCCGATATCCAGGCAAGGTAATTTGTTAATCGATTTATTCGATTTCAAATCCTTAGGGATTATTGGTTGTTCTTGAATCTTAATCAAGTTTTCTCCGACCAATTTCACGGCGACGGATGGTTCGTCTCGGTTCAGGGCGGGTTATTTTGGTTGGACCGGGTTATAAGGGTCCGAAATTTTACCCGGACTTGAGTTCAATTTGGCCCATATAATTTGGGCCAGGCCTGCAATGCCTCCGCTTAAAAGGCCCAGTCGTTATCCAACTTTGGGTGTGCATTTTCAGACGTTGTTTTGGAAGGACCCAGCTCCGACCGGTTTTTGTGGGCTTTTGAAAAATCGCCTGACCCGACTTCGGTTTGGCCCAAATATTTTGAGCCCATCCCGCAGTGTCTCCGAACAAATGGGCTAGGCCCTTTACGGCCTTTGACCCGACCCGGCAAAAACCGCCGACCCGGAAAGTTTTACGCGTGTCGTACACGCGCGCTTGTCATCCACGCGCGAGTTTTGCGAGTGGCTCTCCACGCGCAGTTCATCCACGCGCGCGTGCGGCCTACTCTCCTACGCGCCTTACGCGCGCATGTAAGATTCACGCGCCTGGCGTTCCTTTCTCTGCCGTTTCTGTCGCTTTTATCTCCCGATTCGTCTTCTCCGCCGGCGACGAATCATGGATCCCTTTCCTCCTCTAATTCTTCCGGTGTGGTTGTATGCTTACAGAGATTAAACTATCAAGGATACAGAAGGAGTAGATCAGGAGAACCAGCGATTAAGGAAACGGACGGTTGAGAATGAATCCGGTGACGATGAAGCTGAGATTTGCAGCGGCGAAGTTTCCGATCACCTGATTTCGTGTCAATGGTGGCGTCCACGTGTTATGTTGACAGGTTCCAGAACTGGGTTGCAGAGTTTCAGTGTTCATATCATTAATCGAACATGGTTCTGTCTTAGCAGAAATGGGATTAAAGGGGAATCGGATTCGACTTCGATTAACGGTTCTTTTCTTCCGTCTAATCAATTCCTTCGAATCATTCTCCCACCATTGAAGCAAAGAAGAAAGGGACGAACAAAGCTCCCTTCTTAGCCTTCTTTACTAATTAATCGATTGAAAAATCAGATTGAAAGACAAAATTATCTGGCAAAAGTAAAACAGAGCATCACCTATGAGCCACGGCGGGCAATTCCGGGGAGATTGGCGGGCGCTGCCGCCCTCTCTCTTAGAGCCTTACCTCTCCGGCGGCGGTTCTAACAGGCCGTTTTATGGCCCACCACCGCCGAATTTACAGCTGGTAAGTAAGGGGAAGAGAAGACTGGAGCTAAGCGTTTTTTTTGTATAGTTGGGAGATGATTAATGGTTTGTAGTAATGGATGCAGGTTCCGATGACTAGAGGGACGGTGGTTGATCCGTTCTGGCTACCGGCGGCCGAGCCGAGGATGATGATTAGAACTCGTCGGGTAATATCTGGGTATGTATGTTTGAATGATTCAAATTTTTGAATCAACGATTGATCTGTGAAATTTAGGCCTCTAATGTGGCTTCTGAACTTGTTACAGAATTTCGGCGACGGCGGCGGAGCCGCCGCAATCCTTCTCACCGATGAGGCTAGAGTTATCTCTTCTCAACGACGTACTCCGTCCGTACACCTCCACCCTAGCCCTACCGCCGACCATGCCAGGAACCCTAAATCCGCCGTCCACAGCAGCCGGCGGCTCCAAACTAACAGAGGAAGAGCAGAACAGAGCAATTAGCAAGCTGAGGAAAGAGGCGTACACTCCGCCGGCGCCGCCGTTGGGCAGCCGGCTCTGCCTCTATTACAGAGACCGATTTGCCGACGCGGTGGCGGCGGGGAATTCAAAATCGGAGGAAGGAGGGAAGAGATGTGCGATTTGCTTGGAAGATTTCGAAGCCAAGGAAGAGGTGATGTTGACTCCTTGCGATCACATGTTTCATGAGGATTGTATCGTGCCGTGGGTGAAGGCCAACGGCAATTGCCCTGTTTGCCGGTGCTCGATCTCCGATCGCCGGCGTTCTGACTTTCACGGCGGAGCTTAACGGCGTCGTTTGGCTTGTGTGTGGAGGAGCCTAACGGCGTCGTTTTGGCTTGTGTGTGGAGGAGCTTAACGTCGTCGTTTTGGCTTGTGTTTGGAGGGGTAAAATGGGGAAAGGCTCTATCTATATGATGTACTAATATGGAATATATTTATGTGGAGATAGAATTAGTGATGTATATGAAATGGATGGATCGAACCGGTTACAAACTGGATTAATCGAGTTGAATTATACGTTAAGGAGAATAAAATCGTATAGAAACTAGTGGAGCTGAGCGGAGAAGACTGAAGAGTTAAATAAATTGCAACTCGAATAACACAATCCCAAGACCAAGGAACGAGTATGTTGTTGGGAGAATGTACACCAAAGTCTTGCAATCAGAGAAGACGTTGACAAAGACGTCAGACTGGATTGCTAGGACGATAGATTCATGAAGAGCATAAGCTCCGAACGCCACAGAAGAACATACAAATGTCGTACCAGCTTTACCATCACAGGAATCAATTATCACGATTCCAGAAGTCACTGACAGGGTCTCGTGAAGGAAAAATCTAGCTACTAAGTACAAATGTCAGTGACTAATGAGTACCGACTATCTAATACGGATAACTATTTCCAACTTGCACGATTATAAGCAGAGCCGTTTAAAAGCTAACTTGACTCAGTCCAGTCACGATTTGATCGATAATTTAAAATAATTTAAATAGCTAATATTTAAAAACTAAAATAATCAAATAATTGAACACCGCAAAGAAAATTGAGAGAGGGAGAAATCGGCACGCCAAGATGGCTAACACAGTGAAATATCCAATTTCGAAAGAGAGCTTTCTTAGCCATTGAAATTCAGCCACGCCTTCTCAGTTCTTCTTCTTTCTCCTCAGCCACATCTCTTCTCCTTCATTCCACCTTCAAATTCCGCCTCTTCACCGTTTCTGTTCTTTCCCTCCATTGAAAAAACCGCAACTTCAAGCTTCCTTCCTTTCCCACCAAGGTAAAGTTCATCTTTCCTCCCTTCAAGTGGTTTTTGTGGTTCTCTGCTGCTTTGATTCTTTCTGGGTTTTCTGTTTCGCGGCCTGCCCGTTGATTGATTTTGACGAAATGGGGGAACCCACTTGTTAATTTGGTAGTTTGTTGTGTCTTAGTTTGGGGATATGGAGCTGGAAATTTCTTTGTAGCAGTGATTGGAGATAAGGTTTTTGAAATTAGAACTGTAGCAGCTGCTTGAATTGCTTATCAGTTTTCTGATTCGAGCCGTACCCATTGATTTGTTTGACGAATTTGGGAACCCAGTTGTTAGATTGGTAGATTGTTGTGTATTAGTTAGGGATTCAAAGTTGGGATTTTTTCTCTGTAGTAGTGATTGGAGATGAGGATTTAGAGCTGTAGCAGCTGCTTGAATTCTTCCTCAGTTTTCTGTTTAGCGCCCTACCCATTGATTGATTTTGATTAGATTGGTGGATTATGTCTTAATTTGGGGATATGGAGTTGGAAATTTCTGTGTAGTGATGGTTGATAAGGCTTAAGAACCCTAGCAGCTGACAGTGAATTCAATCGTGGTTGGTTTCCAGTTCTGCTAGCTTCTTCTCTGCAAGTTCTGTATAGATTTCCCCTTATCTCCCTCGTTGAAATCCACTGAATCTTGTGATTTGGCATAAGAAGCTGTAATTTTGTTTCTCTGTAGCCTGTTTCCTTATAAACAGTCGATTGATCTTTCAGGTTTCTGTAGTTATGAGCTGCTTTGATACAGTTTAGCAACATATTGGATACACTCATTTGATACATTTCACTTGTACTTGTTATGCCAGATGTCAGCCACGTCAGCTTGTCTTCTCGGAAACGGTTTATCAAGCACGAAACTCTGCAAGGATTTCCATGGCAGACACCTTCTTACTCCAACTCTTCCTTCACTAAGTAAGAGATCAAAGCCATTGTTGATCAAGGCTTCTCTGGACGGAAGAAAACGAGACTTCCTGAAGTTGATGCTGGGAAACGCGGGACTCGGAGCAGCTACATTACTCGGAAATGGGAAAGCTCTTGCTGCTGATGAACAGCAGCAACAAGGAGTTTCTTCTTCCCGGATGTCGTATTCTAGGTTCCTGGAGTACCTGGACAAGGATAGGGTGACCAAGGTGGATTTGTTCGAGAATGGCACGATTGCAATTGTCGAGGCGGTGTCTCCTGAGTTGGGTAATCGGGTTCAACGTGTTCGTGTCCAGCTTCCAGGGCTTAGCCAGGAGCTGCTACAGAAGTTCAGGGAGAAGAACATCGATTTCGCAGCTCATAATGCTCAAGAAGACTCAGGTTCATTTCTGTTTAACTTGATAGGGAACTTAGCATTCCCACTGTTGTTGATTGGTGGGTTGTTCTTTCTATCTCGACGATCTGGTCCCGGAGGAATGGGCGGTCCGGGTGGACCCGGGAACCCTCTGGCCTTTGGTCAGTCGAAGGCCAAGTTCCAAATGGAGCCGAACACCGGTGTCACATTCAACGATGTAGCTGGAGTCGATGAAGCGAAGCAAGACTTCATGGAAGTAGTCGAGTTTTTGAAGAAGCCCGAGAGGTTTACTTCGGTTGGAGCTCGAATTCCGAAGGGTGTGCTTCTTATCGGTCCTCCAGGGACCGGGAAGACCCTTCTGGCTAAGGCTATTGCTGGTGAGGCTGGTGTGCCATTCTTCTCGATATCCGGGTCAGAATTCGTCGAGATGTTCGTTGGTGTTGGTGCTTCGAGAGTGAGGGATTTGTTCAAGAAGGCGAAGGAGAACGCTCCTTGTATAGTGTTTGTCGATGAAATTGACGCAGTTGGAGACAGAGAGGTGCCGGGATCGGTGGTGGAAACGACGAGAGGGAGCAGACCTTGAACCAGCTTCTGACCGAGATGGATGGTTTCGAGGGGAACACTGGCGTTATCGTGGTTGCAGCTACTAACAGAGCTGATATCCTTGATTCGGCCTTGCTTAGGCCAGGACGATTCGACCGACAAGTAAGTTAATCAATGGCTGATTCTCAATTACCGATTTCTGATTTCTGATTTCCTGATGTTCTTGGCGTGCATTTGCAGGTGAGTGTTGATGTTCCGGACATCCGTGGCAGGACAGACATCCTGAAAGTACATTCGAGCAACAAGAAATTCGATTCAGATGTGAAGCTCGAGGTCATAGCAATGCGTACCCCTGGTTTCAGTGGAGCTGATCTTGCTAACCTCCTGAACGAGGCGGCCATACTAGCTGGACGACGTGGGAAAACAGCCATTTCTCCCAAGGAGATCGACGACTCCATTGATAGGATCGTTGCTGGAATGGAAGGAACGGTGATGACTGATGGCAAGAGCAAGAGTCTCGTGGCGTACCACGAAGTCGGCCACGCCATTTGTGGGTAAGCAAGAAGAAGAAATACACTTGAAGCAATCTGCATTACTGTGAAATTGTCAATATTAATGGTGTTCTTCATATCCAGGACTTTGACTCCTGGACATGATCCAGTTCAGAAGGTAACCCTAATTCCCCGAGGCCAAGCACGAGGGCTTACATGGTTCATTCCGAACGACGATCCTTCCCTTATCTCGAAACAGCAGCTCTTTGCGAGAATCGTTGGTGGGCTCGGTGGCAGAGCTGCCGAAGAGATCATCTTCGGCGAGTCTGAGGTGACCACTGGTGCAGCTAGTGATCTGCAACAGATCACTGGGTTAGCCAAGCAGGTAACTTCGAATTTCGCTTTCTCGAACTGTTGATACATCATGCCACATTGCTCCGATAAACCTGACCGAGTTGTGCGTGTTTTCGATGCTTATAAACACTAGATGGTTGTCACATTCGGAATGTCTGAGATCGGACCGTGGTCACTGATGGACGCGTCAGCACAGAGCGCGGACGTGTTCATGAGAATGATGGCGAGGAACTCGATGTCGGAGAAGCTCGCAGAGGACATCGACACCGCGGTGAAGAAGTTGTCCGATGGTGCGTACCAGATTGCGTTGAGCCAGATAAAGAACAACCGCGAGGCGATTGACAAGATCGTGGAAGTGCTTCTCGAGAAGGAGACGATGTCTGGGGACGAGTTCAGGGCGATCCTCTCGGAGTTCATCGAGATTCCCGTCGAGAATAGGGTTCCTCCGGCGGTGCCGGCTCCGGTGGCTGCTTAGAAATGTGTGTTACGTGGGTGTCAAGCAACCAAACAACCAACCTGTTTGTAGTACATTTTGTTGGGGAATAGTTTGGTCACTGTAATTAGATAGTGTGACAAGAAAGTACTAGTACACTTTGGAGATAATATAATTACTTCTTAATCAAAACTACTTCAATTGCTTACAAATTCGTCCTAAACTTTTAATTCGTGGTCATATTACTACGTAATGGGATACAGAGTAGTCCTATTAACGTCAATGGTATATCGTTGTCGTCAATAGGACTACTATGTAACCCATTTCATAGTAATATGATCATTTTGTAATTAATTAAAATTATAGGACGAGTTTATAATCCAACCTATAGTTCCGGTATTTGACTATGGAAAATATTACAATTAATGCTAATCAAAAGGTTAAGAAAAGTAAAAATGAGTTACCAAATTGATGATGTGGCATGATGACCTGTTAATTTAACGGATATTTTGGACGGAGAATTGATGGAATTACCAAATTCTTACAACTACACAATTAGTGACATTTTAATTACTTTTAAACGTTAATGATCAATTTGTTACAACCTCATAGGTTGATGGCCAAAATGGATATTAGCCTGGGATCTACACAATTTTTGGTTAATAGCCCAAACCAAAACCGATCCAAACCAACCCACGAACCAACCGAAACCGATTTTCTGCTCTGTAAGCTGAACTCAAACAGCTTCTCCAGTTCATCTTCTCCAGCTCAGTACTGAACCAGAAGACTAAAATTGTAGCAGCTCAGCACCATTGTCGCTAAGCTAATGGCATGAATCAGCTCAGCATCTCCCACCGTTTCATCCGCCGAAGTTTCTCCTCTTCCAGCTCACCAACCTTCCCATTTCACGAATTCAGAGCTCTCTGCTATGGCGGACGAATCAAAGAAGCCTTCAAACAATTCAACTCCGTCATATGGGAAGACCCAGATCTCTTCTCTCACCTCATTCTCTCCTGCATCCAATCCAAGTCACGAATCATCGGAAAGCAGCTTCATTCTCTGGTCCTCACTTCGGGCTACCGCAAAGAGAAGTTCGTTACGAATCACCTCCTCAACATGTACTCCAAGCTTGGCGATCTGGATTCAGCTCGTCTGTGGTTTAATTCTCTTTATAAGAGGAACGTTATGTCAGGTAACATTTTGATTAACGGGTATGTGGGAGTTGGTGATTTGGAGGGTGCACGGAAGGTGTTTGATGAAATGCCTGAGAGAAATGTTGCAACTTGGAATGCTATGGTTACTGGTTCGATTCAGTTTGAATGTAATGAAGATGGGTTGAAATTCTTTAGAGAAATGGTTCAATTAGGGTTTCTGCCTGATGAATTTGCTCTTGGGAGTGTTCTTAGAGGATGTGCTGGATTGAGAGCTTTGCATACTGGTAAGGAAATCCATGGCTATCTGATGAAATCTGGGTTTGAGTTTAACCTAGTTGTGAACAGTTCTTTAGCTCATATGTATATGAGAAGTGGGAATCTTGTTGAAGGAGAGAAGATAATCAAATCAATGCCGATTCGAACAGTTGTTGCTTGGAACACACTCATAGCAGGGAAATCACAGAATGGCTTCTCAGAATCAGTTCTGGAAATGTACAACATGATGAAGATGTCAGGTTCCAGACCTGATAAGATCACGTTCGTAAGCGTAATCAGTTCCTGCTCCGAAATCGCAACTCTCGGTCAAGGCCAACAGATCCATTCCGAAGCAATCAAATTCGGTGCAACTTCCGCCATTGCAGTAAGCAGCTCACTCATCAGCATGTACTCGAAATGCGGGTGCCTAGAGGACTCATTGAAAGTGTTCCAGGAACGATCCGAGGACGGAGACAACGTGCTGTGGAGCTCGATGATTGCAGCTTACGGGTTCCACGGAAAGGGAGAGGAAGCCATTAACCTCTTCCACGAGATGCAAGCTCGAAACTTGGAGGCTAACGAGGTGACATTCTTAAGCTTACTCTATGCTTGCAGCCATTGTGGATTGAAACAACAAGGGATGAACTTCTTCCACCAAATGGAAACCCGATTCGGGCTCAAACCAGGCGTGCAACACTACACATGTATGGTCGATCTCCTCGGCAGATCAGGCCGATTAGAAGAAGCCGAATCAATGATCAGATCAATGCCAGTAACCCCAGATGCAGCAATCTGGAAAACTCTGCTATCAGCCTGCAAACTCCACAAGAACTCCCACGCAGCACAGAGAATCGCGGAACAAATCCTTCAGCTCGAACCAAACGACGCAGCATCCTACGTGCTTCTCGCCAACGCACACGCATCGAACAAACAATGGACAGAAGTCTCCAATGTCTGGAAACAGATGAGACACAGGAACGTGAAGAAAGAGCCTGGTGTGAGCTGGATAGAAGTGAAGAACAGAGTTCATCAGTTCTGTATGGCTGATAAGTACCATCCTGAATCGGACCAGATCGAGTCGTATCTAACCGAGCTGATCGAGGAGATCAAGAGGGAGAAAGGGTATGTTCCTGATACAACATCTGTTCTTCATGACATGAGTGTTGATGATAAAGCAGATAACTTGATTCATCATAGTGAGAAGATTGCTGTAGCATTTGGACTGATGAACACGAAGCCTGGGATGATTATAAGGATCATGAAGAATCTGAGAATCTGTGGGGATTGCCACGTGGCGATTGGATTCATATCCGAGGTTAGAGATAGGGAGATTCTTGTTCGGGATGGGAGTAGATTCCATCATTTTAGGAATGGGGTTTGTTCTTGTGGAGGTTATTGGTGAGGGAATTTTGTTTTTTTAATTGACTCATATTGGTCAAGTTTAATGGTTAAATCGATTGGTTCGTGTTTCGGTTAAGGAAGTGGAAGGGAGTTGGTTATCGGTTAAATTGTTGGTTGATTGATATTAATCGATTTTGATTGGCCCTGAGCTCGTCTGGCTTCGGCCTGGTGCTCGTCTGCCTTCGGCTCAACGTCGGGGTCGGGGCTGGTATCGGGGCTGGCATTAACGGTCACAGTCGGTATTAGCATTAGCACCCTCGGTCTTGTATTGGTGATGTCGCGGCTCGGCATCAGCGGGTGGCTGCTCCAGTTCTTGTTGATGGCGCGCTGGGCATCAGGCACTTGACAATGCTCGGCATTAGTGGTAATGCCGAGTAGGGCTTGGTTACGGCAACCGAGCATGGCCACGTCAAATCCCTTTGCTTTGCGCCGCCTTCTTCAGGTCTGTTAACCTTTGGCTGACTGACCAAAATTGAATTAACCGCCTCAGAGCATGTTAACTCAATTTATATTCATTTAAAATTGGTTAAAATCATATTTGACGTAATTGACTGATTAATAATCGTTCAGTCAACCAGCAGAAGGGTCAGTCATAAATTAAGGATCAATTCACCAAATTTCAGTCACTTTTTCTAGTTTATTTTTCGATCGATCAGTAATTAAGCCTTTTTTTCAAAGTTGGTTAACCTTTGACCGATCAACCAAGGCCAATTATTGTTTGAAAATTAACCGACTCCCAGCCCTATATCGTAGGTATATAATTAGATTTTTTAATTTTGAGAGCTATGGTAAGAATAAATTTACTTGGTAAAGCGTTCACACCGGAGTTAACTTTTTTACCAACTCACAGTAATTTTATGTATAAATAACCACAGTTAAAAATTGTAGTAGTAAATTAAATTTACTGCTCTTCAAACATGAAGCTTTGGAAATCCTCATGGTTATTCTATGTCTTGTTCTTTGTTATCGGTTTTCATTCGAGAGTTACTGCTCAACCAGCAGGGTAAAAATCTTAGCTCGAAATTTTTAAATTTTATTATCTTTTCTCGAAAATTAAATATTTATGATTGGTTTCAGAGGGGCGGCGAAGAGTACAGCTCCGGCTGGAGGAGTGAAAGTCACGTCTGATGATGCTCATGTACACATCTAATTTCTCATTTTTTTTACTGTTCGGATACTTGTGGTTGATTACACCGATTTATGTTTTTTTTGTAGGTGACGATCGACAATGGACTTATGCAATTAACTTTGACGAATCCAGGAGGGATATTAGCGAAATTATCGTATCAAGGACAAAATAATCTACTCGAAACACATGAACCTAAAATATATGGAGGGTTGGCCTTTTGTTTTAATTCCAATTAATTCTAAAAGCATACTCATAAATTCTTAGGGGTCGTTTGGTTGATGGAACTGGGTCTAAGAATTGGAACCTAATTCTCAGCCCAGTGAGAAATTTAGTACAATTATCAACCAAACCACCCCTTAATTAATTTTTCTTAATTTAATCATGAATTGTCACATGAAATTTAGGTACTATGATGTGGCATTTCAAATCATTCCAAGCAAAGAAGGGAAAGTAGAAATGTAAGATTTAATTTGTTCATCAATCTCTACTTAATAAATGATTATTTGTTAATCAATTTAAATATTTAATTAGTATATAAATGATAATTTTACAGAGTGAAGGGAGAAAAGTACACAGTCATGACCGAAAAAGAAGATATAGTAGAAGTTTCTTTCAGTAGAATATGGACTCCTAAATCAGCAGATTTTTTGGTTCCACTTAACGTAGACAAAAGGTAATTATTTTCAAAATAAAATTTATTACTTTATTTTTATTTATTTTACTCATTTGTTACGACTGTAATTTGACATGTTGTCGTAATTTTCAGATTCATCGCACGCAAAGGTGTTCCGGGATTTTATGCTTACGTTGTGGTGGAGAGAACAAAGGGTTTCCTGATGTGGACATGAACCAACATCGATATGCTTTCAAGCCAAATAAAACATTGTAAGTACCTAAATTAACCATCTTTTAATTAGGAATAAAGAAAATTATTCCCATGTGAAATAGAACATTTACTTATAGGGGTGGGTGTCGGTTAATTTGATCATTAACTGATCACAATCGGTTAACCTTAAACTTATTTATGTAAACTAACTGTGCCCTTTTAACACCTGGTTTAACCAAAGTTTTTACCAAAATAATCCTGTTTTGACTGATTTAATCATCTTTGACTGGTTTAACCTACTTTCAACCTTAAAATACACCATCTGAATAATCATCTCCATCATAACTCATTATCCCATCATTATTCCCGTCAACGTCCATTAACCACATTTCAACCATCGACCAACCCACTACCCACTCCTTACCCGACCAACCAATTCCAACCATTAACCCAAACCAAATTCCCCGTCACATATTCATTAGAACTCCATGTAAACAAGCACCTCCATTAGAACTCATTGTTTCCCTCAAAGCTAGTCAACGCCCCATTAACCGTATTTCAACCGTCGACCCACCCACTAACCAACCAATCACTCAACCGATTCCAACCATTAACCCAAACCGAACTCCCCATCACAAGTTCATTAGAACTCCATGTATACAAGCACCTCCATTAGAACTCATTGTTTCCCTCAAAACCCAGTCAAACGCCCATTAACCGCATTTCAACCGTCGACCAACCCGCCCCTTACCCAACCAACCAATCACTCAACCGATTCCAACCATTAACCCAAACCGAATTCCCCAATCGCAGATTCAATTACATGGCCCTAACAGACGTCAATAACATCAACCGCATTTCAACCGTCGACCAACCTGTTAACCAACCAATCAGTCAACTGATTCAAACCATTAACCCAAACCGAATTTCCCGTTAGAACTCCAAGTAAACAAGCACCTCCATTAGAACTCATTGTTTCCCTCAAAGCCAGTCAATCAACGCCCACTAACCGCATTTCAACCATCAACCAACCCGCTAACCAACCAACCAACCACTCAACCGGTTTCCAACCATTAACCCAAACCGAATCCCCTCGTCGACAGGTTCAATTACATGGCCCTAACAGACGAAATACAGAGAATCATGCCTACAGAAGCCGATAGATTAGCTAGAACGCCATTAGCGTACAAAGAAGTTGTGCTGCTGAACAAAGGCGGCGTAGACGACAAGTATGAATACAGTATGGATAAGAAAGATATGAAGATCAAAGGTTGGATTTCCGACACTGCAAATGTCGGATTCTGGATGCTTCAGCCTAGCGATGAGTACGTGGCTGGTGGGCCCAAGAAGAACGAGCTTACGTGTCATTGCGGGCCGACGGCTACTATGGTACGTTAACCGATTGGGGTCAAATACTTAATACGTCATGGAAATTATATGGGTTTGGATTGTAGAGTGATCTTAGAATTTTGATGTGTTGTTACAGACGGGTCCGGAAACTTTGAGCCCGGTCAGGTATCATATCCGGTCATAAAAAATTAATATTTTATTAGTTTTTTGATGACATGTGAGTGGGTGACGTGGCAAAATGGTACTCGCACGTCGGGAAAATATAATATTTATAAAATTGTTTTGATGACCGTGTCAGGGGTTGATGTGGCAAGATGGGTAGAGCTTTGTTAGAGACTGGTCACGAAACTTTTAATCGTGTTACGATCCAGTTCTGCATCATATTCCGGCCATTTTACCATGCCACGTCATTAAAAAAATATTTTATCAATTTTTTTATGACATGTCAGCGGTGATGTGGTAAAATGGCACTGACACGTCTTAAAATATAATATTTTTACTAAATTTTTTATGACGTGGCAAAATGGTCGGAATATGATTGCGCCGACGACTGCATGACTGGAACGCGACACGATTCAAAGTTTCGGAACCAGTCTGTAACATTATGAAATTTCAGAATGTATCAAATATTTGACACGATATTATTTCGTATTTTCGTATAAAATTGAGTTTATTATTCACTAGTTACTCACATGTTTTCTTGTACATGAAGGCTTTCACTAGCACACATTATTATGGATTAGATATGCTCACTGAATACAGAAATGGGGAGGCATGGAAGAAAAATTTTGGACCTATTTTTATTTATCTAAACTCTGGTGACCGAGCTGCAATGTGGAAAGATGCGAAAGCACAGGTATATATTACTATAGTGGTCCTGAAACTTCGAAATGTTACAGATTAGTCTCCAGCCTTTGAATTGTGTTAAGATCCAGTGTTGCAGTCGTCGGCGACAACATATTCTGACCATCTTGCCGTGTCACCACTGATAGGTCATCAAACTATAATATTTTATTATATTTTGTATGATGCGTGATAAAATGACACTGGCACGTCAAGATGGTTGGAATATGGTGTCGACAACGAGAGCAGAACTGGATTGTGACATGATTCAAAGTTTGGGGAATAATTTGTAACATTTTGAAGTTACAAAATCACTTTGTAATCCGACTCAAAATTTCAGGATGTATTAAGTATTTGATCCTTAGACTAAAACAATCTCATGATTTTGTTCTTTGTTGAATTAGTTGGACAAAGAAGTACAGAGTTGGCCCTACGATTTTGTTCAATACGAAGATTATCTTCCTGCAGCGAAACGAGGAACAGTTTCTGGGCAGTTGTTCGTGGATGATGAGTATGAATCTTGCTAATTAAGTAATTAAAACTAGGGAAAATAGTACTTTAGCCCCCTCCACTTTGCCAACTTAACAAATAGCTCCTTTACTGTAAATGAGTTAATTTTGATGGTATATTTGCATTCAGATACTTAAGTCCGTCTCCAAAAGAAGTCGTCCAGGCACATGTCGGTTTGGGTGTAGTCGGTACAAGAGACGATGAATTTCAATTCGACGTCAAGGTTTGTTTACTTTCACGGGTCGAACTGAGTTGAGTTTCAGTCACTGGGTTGGTTCGGTCTGGTTTTAACAACAATATTGATATCTAGCTATCCTTCAGAGTAATCATTATGATACCTGTTTTCTGACATGGAACAGGGTTTAATTTCTGGGTGGAGGGAGATGCAAAGGGAAATTTCGTGATTAAGAATGTGAGACCAGGAGATTACAACTTATATGCTTACGTTATTGTCGTTGTCGGTACTTACAGACATTCACAACTTATCACTGTTAAGCCAGGTATTTCCAAAATTCTTTTTTTTTTTTTGCTCTTATATCATAACTTATGGACAAGTAACTAACTAGAGTATTCATCGTGTGATCAATTACAGGACAGGAAATTAAACTGGGTCGAGTGACATTCAAGTCTCCACGATATGGGAAATCGGTATTCCAGACCGTTCTGCTAACGAGTTCTTCGTCCCGGACCCAGACCCGAAATACGCAAATCCGTTGTTTCTCAACTTGCCTCATGATAAGTATAGACAGTATGGATTGTGGTCTCGATACGCTGAGATTTACCCGAAAGAGGATCTCGTTTTCAATGTTGGTGTTAGCAAATTCGAGAAAGATTGGTTCTTTGCTCATGTTTTGAGGTATACTCCCAGAATAATAGCACTTTGGCCCTCTATACTTTGCCCATTTAACAAATAGCTATACTATAAATTGCTCATTTTACCTCCTCCTATTTCGACTACTTTGCCGTTTCGGTCCTTCCGTTCCAACTTTCGTCTTTTTAACACCAAATCTGGATACATTCACACACCGACAAAGAAAGATATCGGAGGTTAGAAGACGAAAGTTAGAACGGAAAGACCCAAATGGCAAAGTGGTCGAAGTAGGAAAGAGTAAAAAGAGCGATTTATAATATAGGGAGCTATCTGTTAAGTTGCCAAACTAGAACGGAAAAATGATATCTCCCCTTTTTAAATTCATACTTGTTTCTATATGATCGCCGATTTTAGGGGCCGTTTGGTTGGTGGAACTGGTTCCAATTCCTCGCCCAAATAATTATCCTAAAATTCTCAGAGGATTGGGAACTGGAATCCAATTTCAGACCCAATTTCATCAAACAAACGACGGCCGATTAAAATATTCTTATTTAATTTAATTAAATATTAGGTCTGATGGAAAAACAAATAACCCAACAACTTGGAAGATCAATTTCGATTTACCATCCGTAGAACCGGGAGCAGGAGATTACACGCTACACTTAGCCTTGGCATCCGCACAAACAACAAACACATACGTAAGTTTTTCTTTTACTTAGGTCAAATACTTGAACTTTTGGTCGGGTCACAAAGTAGTCCCGAATATATATATATATATTTTTTATCTTAGATAGCTCCGCGAGGAGAATCAAGGTAGTAAGCAGTAAAATAACTACAATCTACCCAAAGTAGTCTCGAAACTTTAAAATGTTGTAGACTGATCCTGAAATTTTGAGTCGTGTTACGATCCAGTCCTGCAGTCGCCGACGACATCATATTTTGGTCACTTTGCCACGTCATCAAAATATAATATTTTATTAGTTATTTGATGACATGTCAGTGACACTGACACGTCATAAAAATGTAATAGTTTATTAAATTCTTTATGACGTGTGGTGCCGTGACAAAATGGGCTGAATTTGTTGTTGTTGGCGACTGCGGAACTAGATCGTAACACAATTCAAAGTTTCGGGATCAGACTGTAACATTTTAAAATTTTAGTACCACTTAGTAATTTGATCCAGAATTTCAGGATGTGTTAAGTATTTGACCCTTAGATTATGACTAGTTTCGAAATTAAAAATAATATATTTACAATATTGCAGGTTTACGTAAACGACGTAAATGCCAAAAGACCACATTACATGACGGGAAACGTAGGAACAGACAATGCTATAGCAAGACACGGAAACCACGGACTCTACCGATATTTCAACGGAACTCTCCCCGGGAACTTGTTCGTGAAGGGGAAGAACACGCTCTTCCTTCGACCAGCAAAATCAACACCGTATATATTTGCTGGAGTCATGTATGATTACATTCGTCTCGAAGGCCCTCCTCCCGCACCCACACCAATTTATAAAGAACTTTAAATTAAAATGTTTTAATTATGTATTTTTAATTTAATAGAATACCATTTCATTCGATCTGGTTCATATCATGATTACTGCTTGAACATAGTAAGTAGGGTAATTAGCCTTAGAAGTCTCATCGTTCTAAGTTTGTATAAACGTTTAGAGTTTGTACAAAATTGTCCCATATCTTTAAAAATAAACCGACGAATTCCATAAGTTTTAAAATCGTACACAATCATCCCATCGTCAACTTTACCTTCTAAAACGCCTTGTCATCATCATGCCAAGTCAGCAAAAAAAAAAAAGTACAGCAGGAATGTCCAACTCAATTCTATTAACCCAATTGGTCATGTACCGTACTCTACCCAAACCAACTCAATTTTCGGTGTTTTATTTTATTTCCTCAACTGTTCGATACATGTACATTTTTTCTAACTTGGCATGTTGACAAGGTGATTCAGCCGAAAAAGTTGACGGTGAGATGATTTTGTATGACTTTAAAACATAAGGGATTCATCGATTAATTTTTAAAGATATGGAATGATTTTGTACAAATTTCAAACGAATAGGACTACCAATGTTAATTACCCGAGTAAGTAGCCTTGGATCATTTGGTCCATGGAAATCTGCAATTGCAGCCTTGTTTTGAATCGTTAGATTCATTCCAGAATCTGTACCCAGATTTTGCAGATTCATCTACGGAATTCAGAGCTTCTTCCAGAATTCCAGAATCCAGTACGATTTGAGATGATCATTCATTCAAATCTGCAGAGTCAAACTGTACCAATATGCAGAGTTGAAGGAATTCAGAGCAAATCCCAGATTCTGGTATGATCAGATTCCAGAGAATCAAAGCAGAAAGTGTGCATCAGCTGTTTGACTGTCCAGTTTCCCAGATTCCAGAGGATCATTCCAATTCCTGATCTGCAGAATCACAGAGCAAATCCCATTTCAAAAACACTGAGGAATCAAATGGCAAAAGCACTGTTCTTTCTTCAATAACTAGCTATAACATCATCATAATTCACTACAGAAACAGCAAACTCTGGCCCTGCTACAATGGACCTGCAAAATCATAAGCAAACCCATTTGAAATACACTGGAAATCTGGAATAATAGGCAAAACACTGTTCTTTCTTCAATAACCATAGCTATAAGTCTATAGCATCACAGTTCTCTTCAGAAATAGAAACTCTGGCTCTGCTACAATGGAGCTACGAAGAACTTTGAACCTGCAAAATCAAGCAAACCCATTTGAAAATCACTGCAATCAGTTGGAAAGAACTGTTCTTTCTTCAAAATCCCTGCTATAACATCATAATTCTCGGCTCTGCAAAATCATAAGCAAATCCCATTACAAAATCACTGGAAATCTGGATTCAAAAGGCAAATCACTGTTCTTTCTTCAATAACCTAAGCTACAACATCATAATTCTCTTCAGAAACATCGATTCTAACTCTGCTACAATGGAGCCACGAAGAACTTGGACCTGCAAAAATCCCATTTCAAAAACACTGTTCTTCAATAACCTTAGCTACAACATCACAATTCTCTTCAGTAACAGCAAACTCTTCTCTGCTACAATGAAGCTACGAAGAAGAACAAAAAGAAAAAGATTAATACAGTCTGGATCGCTGTGATCTTCTAACTACGCGACAAATTGCTCCCCCCATCGGCCATCACCGACTTGAAATCACATAATGTGAAACCACGTCATGAACCCTAAAATCAAATAACGCGCTAAGCAAGAAAACATTAACCAGGAGCAACCAATCACAAATCGCCAGCAAGGCCAGTCAACAAACAGTCTTTCTCTCCTATATAAGACAAAGCAAAGAAAACCCTTCTCCCAGCTGGCTAGCTGGGATATCTTCCTTTTCTTCCAGATGGATTTCCCCTTCTTCTTCTTCTTCCTCTCGATCTGTTATCTTCTCAATTCTCCTTCTTCCGCAGCTGTAGATTTAACCAATTTGATCTACAAAGGCTGCTCCGGTCAGAAATTCCAGGACCAATCAGGTACTTCAGCTCAAAATCTCAAAACCCTATTTCAATCTCTGGTCGATCTATCTTCCCAGAAGACGTTCTCCACCGCCGTCTCCGGCGACATCTCCGGTTTGTTCCAGTGCCGCGGCGACCTCTCTGTATCACAGTGCCACGACTGCGTTTCTGAAATTCCTCGCAAGGTGAGCAGGCTCTGCGGCGGCGGCGGCGGCGGGTCGGTGGCGGCGAGGGTTCATCTCACCGGCTGCTATTTGAAGTATGAGGTGTCTGGATTTAAGCAGACGGCGGATGAGGAGCTTCTGTTTAAGGTAACGGAAGAGTCCTAACGGCGTGGTATATATTGACTAAATAAAAAGATTCCTGACCAAAACGGCTATTATATATATTTACAATGTGGTGTCTGTAATACACTAATACTACGAAATGACGATATTGTCCCTAATGTTTGAAAGGTGTGCGGCTCGGCGGCGACGGCGGCGGCGGGAGTTGGATTCGAGCAGAGAAGAGACGCGGCGCTTGAGGCGATGGAGAGTGGACTGAAGTCGAGTAACAATGGAGTGTTCGTGACGGGGAGTTACCAATCGGTGTTCTATTTAGCGCAGTGCGAAGCCGATTTAGCGGCGGGGAATTGCCGGAGCTGCGTGAAGAGCGCCGTCGACGCCGCGAAGTCGCAGTGCGTCGGCGGGTCGATCTCCTCGCAGGCGTACCTGAACAAGTGCTACGTCAGCTACGCTTACTATCCTAATGGAGTCCCCGCCATCGGCAATTCCAATTCAGGTGATTCACGATTAGAATCGTCGATTAGCTGAAATTTTGACGGAGAATTCAGATCTGATAGTTTGTGAATGGTTTAGGGATCGGAGGAGGCGGCGGAGGAGGAGGAGGAGGGAAGCAGCATACGGCGAAGACGGTGGCGCTGGCGGTTGGAGGAGTGGCGGCGGTGGGACTGCTGGTGGCGTTTTTGTTGGTTGTGAAGTCGGCGGTGAAGAAAGGACGCGAAGGCGGCGGTGGTAAGCACGGCGGCGGCGGAGGAGGTTGGAACTAACGGATAATAATCTGTTTAATAAATATTTTGCACATTTCCTTTTTTTTTAATCATTTGTTTAATTAATATTATTAGGGAATTAAGCAGATTAATTAATGTTTTAGTATTTAATTAAATACAGTCCACGGGCAAAAATGTAATTAATTACTGATTAGAGATAGAAAGAGAATTGTTCTGTTTGAATCTGTTAATAGTTCTCTAAGCATGCACTTTACCTTGATGATTAACAATTTCAATGTTGGACCGGTTTAACCATGAATCGACCATCAAATCGGTCTGATACATACGAGATATGTCTCATTCGAGTTGAGTTGATACCCACTACTAGTGTTGATCGGAAAGCTAGATCCCTCGCTACCTATTTTACACGAATTCTCTATGTCTTCATTATTTTTATCGACTAAAGATCTGTCAAGATCTGAAGAAGCAAAAGAATCAGTAACAATAAGGAAGAATTAGCGACAAGAAGAGAGAAAATTTGGGGTTTATCAGTTCGAAGGAGGAGAGTTCATGTCTGGAGAGAAGAGAAACTAGTCTCAGGAGTTGCAATAATTAAGCACTTGGGTTGACAATCGAGCAAATGGGTTATGGGTCTGTTTAGTTCTATATGGGTTAGATCGTAACGTCAAATCGAATTGAACGAATAGTGAATATCCAACAGCTCTTCTCTTTCCACATCTTGACCCGTCGTGAGTTACAGATACTCGATACAACTGCAAATACCCAATATCAACACCAGGAATTTCCATCCAAAAAGGTCAATGACTCAATGTGTTACCTACTATAGTATAGTCCTTAATGGTTAAGAAAACATGGGCCACAACCAAATGATGGACATAAATGGCAAATAGTGAAAATTCAAAAAAGCATCTAAAGTATAAGGGAAAATGGTACTTTGGCCCCCTCTACTTTGTCAACTTAACAAATAGCCCCCTCTACTATAAATCGCTCATTTTACCCCCTCCTACTTTTACTACTTTGCCGTTTTGGTCCTTCCGTTTCAACTTTCGTCTTCTTACCATTAAATCTAGACACATCCACACACCAACAGAGAGAGATATCAGATGTAGGAGATCAAGAGTTAGTTAGGGAGGTAATTTGGGGAGGGATCACGAAGAGTATGGTTAAATACGAGGATTTTAAAACCACATTTTATTCGTCGATTTCATCCTATCTAACCATATATATACGTATATTCCTGATTAAAAAACGCTTAGTAAGCTAATACATGACTATTGGAGCTAACGTGGTGTACTAAATGCTCATTAATTAACGTTACGAATACCGAAGTTGGAACGGAAGGACCCAAACGGCAAAGTGGTCAAAGTAGGAGGGATCAAACGAGCAATTTATAGTATAGGGGCTATTTGTTAAGTTGGTAAAATAGAGGGGGCAAAGTGCTATTTTTCCTTAAATTAAATTAAAGCCTCAAGTTCTTGATTGCGACTCTTATTTTTTGTCACCTTTTAATGAAAGATATGCTAATCTGGCTCCTGATAGTGATGATGTTTGATCAAGAAAATAATTGCTTTTTAATCCCCCTTTATTTATTAGGTAAAAAGGGTGGTCACTATCTTTTATTTAATTGCCCTTTAGTCATAAGACTCTATACAAGTTGCGAAAAAGCTTAATTAATAGAATACCTTATCGCTTGTTGGGTCCTTTGAAGAGTTTTTTTTTAATGTGGTGCTGAACTTTCCTGGGCCGTTGGATTGTGAAATGGAGATGAACTTTCAGGACATAAACTATTTTCCCCTTTGAGAGTGTTGGGTATAATCTGTTGGTCCTTCGAGCCTCGAGGGAAGAAATGTGTTGCGTTGTTTACATGTGGCTCGACTCGTTTTAGATGGAAGCTTTTCTTGTTTTCTGGCTGGTTGTACAATATTAAACATTTCTCTTACTTGGAGAGTTCTTTCTCGGTTACCTAGTGGACAAGAGGTTCAATTAATACGATGTTTCTTTGGTGGAGGCTCTGGAAATCAAGAAATTATGTTGTCTTTTTCAAATGATGTTGGCGGGGCCCTTCAGAGGTGGGTCAAGATTAATGCTGATGCAAGTACTAGCACACGATAGTGCAATCAATATGGTGGTTCAAGATCACTATGGGAGGATCCTCGATAGTAAGGTGACGATATTTCTGCAAATGTCTGATGTTGCTAGGAACTTCTTTGAAAATTATTTCAGACCTCATGAGACGATGTTCTTCTAATTATCCTTGTGATTTTACCTTTTTGACATGTTTTTCCATAAACAGTAGATAAATCTAACTCAACTCTAAAAAAGCAAGCCAACAAAGCATCTTACTCTTTATTCTTACATCATTATAACTGTTACATCACAATAACGTCGTCGCAAGTCCAGAGCATATCATATCATTCTCTTACAACACACACAATCACCATTCACCAACCTCTAGATTCAAGCTCAAGAACCCTCTTCCATGACTCCCTACCACTAATATCATCCCACCACTCACTAACATGCTTCCTACTCTTGATCATGTACTCCTTCCCAATCGGACCGACCAGGTACTGCGTAAACGGGAGGTGGCTAAGATCGGCGAGGCTGAAGAAGTCTCCGGCCAGGTACTTGCTCTCCGAAAGCCTCTCCTCGTAGATGTCGAGCACTTTCGCGAGCTTGGCTTCGCTCTCGGTTATGATCTTCTCGTCGGAGGGAGATCCGACGGCTGGATTGAACATGAGGTGGATGGTTAAGTTGTAGACATGTGGGTTGTAGCTATGGCCTTCGACTTCTAGCCATTGCTCAACCATGCCTCTTTGTTCAATGGTGTGTCCGAGGAGTTGGGTTCCTTGTGAGTTGTACTTCTCTGCGTAGTACCTCATGATTGCTCTTGATTCTGTGTGGGTTTATAGCAAAAAAATTAGATTTTTTGTCCTCCAGATAGGGGTGGAAGTTTAGGAACGGAAATCGGGAATTCCCAAACCCATTTAAGTTTTTCCAAAATTTTACAGAAACGGGACCCCGAATCCCATATTTTAATTTCAACGGGATCCCATTCCCTTAAAATTTCGAGATTTCCCAATTCTCATTCTCAAACTTTCACCCTATTTAACACAACAATAACCATTTTTGTCTAACTTGGGAACCCGATTCCCGAATTCCCGTATTTAATTTTGGGAACGGGAACGGGATTTAAAATTCGGGAATTTGAAAATTTGGGAACAGGCTCCCGTTCCCTCCCAATTTCCACCCCTACCTCTAGATTAGGGGTGTTAAGGTAGGGTTAAGTACTGGGTAGTGGGTATATGGATAAACTCGCATTCGTGTGATAGTCAATTTATTTGAATGGACCGGGACGAATTGGGTTTGGAGTCGTGGGTAAGTCATAATAATCTGTTTGAGTAAAATGGGTACTCATACTCATACTACTCGTTTGATAGTGAGTATATGGGTAAACTCATACTTACTTTCTCTACTTAACGGGTATGAGTACTCATTTTATCCAAACGACTTGAACACATGATTCAGTTTAGAATCGTGGGTAACCCCTAATACCCGTTCGAGTAAAACGAGTACTCATCTTACTCATTCTGACGGTATTGATCAACGACAAGGTAAGTGGATCGAATGAATCGAATTGTCTCAAAGAACCAAAGAAAAGATTATTACCGTACAAACTGTAGTCCCCATCTTGAATCAAAGGAAGAGACCCAAATGGCTGCCCAAAACCATAGGTAATAATCAGAGATTTCACATGAGTCATGGAATTATAGATCGGGTTAAAAATTCGTTACAGGGTAGTCTTAGTATTTTGATACGAGTTACAGAGTAGTTCCTATTAACGCCCAACAGGTACTTTTCCAACCATTTTGTTACACCACTGTTGACACGTCTTAAAAATTACAATTTGAAATCCAGGTTAAACTGATTCAAATCCAAAACTTGAATCGGTCTAACTCACTAGATTTAGTTTTCAACCAAAATTTATGACCCAAATGTCAACATGATTGGAAAAGTACACAACTAACGTCAGTAGAATTACTCCGTAAACCGTTACACAATAATAGGACCAGTACTCTATAACAGCGAATTCAAATTTTAGTACTAGTTTGAAACCCGAACTATAGTTGTAAGACTGATTAAGTATTTGACCCGATTTCACATTAGAAGCTCAAAGGGGAAGAACAATCGAATGAAATCGAAATGAAAAACCTGCAACTTGAGGAACTCAGGAGCCTTATGCTCTGCTTTCAGAAGATCGATCGGAACCGTCTGAAACTCGATTCCCTTCTCGATCAGGCACGCGATCACTCGCTTCGGGGAAGCGTAGGCCGGTCCGTACACCTTAACCACCATTTTTCTGGGTTTGATTAAGCTTAGTGAGGAGATTATGAGGTGGGGAAGAATGGATTTAGCGTGCTCTGTTTTTTTTATAGGGGAGAAATGATCATTGGATTCTCAGAAAGAACTGTTTGATTTTGTCGGATGGAAATGAATCAAAAGTTTGTTTGTTTGTTTTTACAGCTGTTTTCGGAATGATTGGATGGTTTGACCGGTTTGATCGTGTATCATTTGTTGATATCGACTTGATTTCTAGCTTGAACTTCATTTAGTTATCGGTTTTGTGGTTTCGTGAACTTATGGAGAAAGAGAAACCTTCTTTCTGGTTAGATTCCAGTCTCGTCGTGCTTGGACTTGATCACAACAAATGATCTGACTGAAATATAACCAGAAAGAAGGTTTCTCTTTCTCCATAAAGAAGGTTCATCTTTATGGAATACAACCTTCTAACGTAGCGGATCAAATTCCCAACATCTTGAGTCGTTTCGTAAAGGTTGTAGACTCACGACCTCACTACAAACGGTTCTAAACTGAAGAGGGTCGGTTCAGAATGGGAATGGTAGCACGTGACTCAGAAGGACGAGCGGTGAGAGTTGCACATGGGGTGTACCCGGGGCTAACGCCGGCACAAGAAGCAGAGGCAAGAGGCATGTTGGACGCTATTCGGTGGGCGGGAAGCATGCAGTGGCCAAAGGTTGTGTTCGAGACAGACTGTCTAAGCGTTACCCATGGAGTACAACGAGGAGGGGAAAGTCACACAGAGTTTGGAGAGTTGATCGCCAGGTGTCAAGAAGCTCTCCGGCTGCAACCACAAGCTGAAGTGGTGTTTGTTAGGAGAGAGGGTAATAGAGCGGCTCATGCTGTTGCGAGGCGTTCTATTCATACAATAGAATTTGATATACGTTCTACATTTTCCTTATTGGTTTCTTGATGTACTAGCTGACGTTTGTACGATTTTGATTCATTAATGACATATTTTCCACTTTCAAAAAAAATTATATATATACATATAACAGACGTACACTTTCTTCTATTGTGTTTAACGTGTCTTCATATGAGATTTCACGAGAAGGTAACCAATGATAAGAAAAGAGGAAGTGAAAGAGACAAGAATAACCCCCGAACTGGATCAATTTAAGGTTTAAACTCGAATCATATAAGTCGTGACACGAAAAATCGATCGAAAACGTTACAACGTGCAAAGTTACGATACCGATTCAGTCAATGTCTCTCTCGGGAACACGCCTCTTCTTCTGTTTGGTTGTGCTGTGTATCCAAGAGAGCCTTTGTATTAATTAATATGCAATTTGTCTGCTAGTAATCGGTAATTAGTGAGCAAATCGGCAGTTTAGTTGGAGGTTAATAAATTCTTAATGTTTGAAAATATCAACTATAGGTAGTGTAGTTTGCCAACCTGACAATGCAAAACGGTGCCGTATTCTCATGTTTGTATGAAAACAACTGACTTGGAATGGTCAGACCGGTCGAAAAAGCGATTCAAGGATTTAAAGTCCAACCAAAATGTAACCGTAAAACCGTTATAAAGAATTGGTGCACTATTATTTTAGAAGTTTACGTACCAATAATAACATTACCTATAATTTATGTATCAAAATGTAATTAATCAACAAAAAAAGAGTATTAAAGTGTAATTAAAACTGATTTTTTTTTTATTATTATCTGTGAAAGATAGCTCAAACCGGGCAAACTAGGTCGAACAGGTTTTCTCTGATTTTCTCGGTTCAACTGATTTTCAAGCCTTATTTGGCCAGCCTTCCAATAAGCACAGACCGGATCAGACTGAGCCCCAGTTCCCTATTTACCCGGTCCGATTCTACCAACACTAGATGCAGCTGATGCTACTTATACAGATGGGTCATCATTAGTTGACGGCAAATGACAAATGGATTCAAATTTTGAGTAGCTATAAATAGTTACAATACAAGGGTATAAGATATAGAAATTTTAGGTGAAAAATAATTAATTAATTATTAATCGAATAAAGAGAGATTCTAAATATTGGTCAGATTATACTATGTGAATCATAATTTCAGTTGTGAAATCTTTTTCATAATTAATTTTGGGTTAATACACATTTTTACCCCTCTACTATGCAAAGTTAACAAACATACCTCTTTACTATTTTCTAACCGATTTAACACCTTTTACTTTAAATAAAAATTTTAACAAATATGTCCCTCTGTTTAAATTTTTCATCTATTTTCCATCCGATGTGTTGATTGTACGTGTCACGTCATATTATTTGTACACCCTATCGCTGTTTGGAATGTTCACAATCAAAAATTATTTAAATTAGAAAGAAAAATAAAAAAGGAATACCACAAACACCTCCATACATAATAGTGATTATAATGTGTTTTTTCTTTATCTTTTCGTTTTAATTTAAATATTTTTCACCTTGTGGACATCCCAATTAGAGATGTTGTGGACAAATAATATGACATAGCACGTATAATCAACTCATTTGACGAAAAATAGATGAAAAGATAAACAGATGGGCATATTTGTTAAACTTTTCAAAGTAGAGGGTGTTAAATCGGTTAGAAAATAGTAAAAGGGTATGTTTGTTAACTTTGCATAGTAGAGGGGGCAAAAAGGTGTATTAACCCATTCATTTTACTATTTGATTATAAACCAACACAAATTCTCTATAGATAAACAACTGATAAACAGGAGCAAGAAAATCAATCATATTAGAGGAGACTACTTTAATATTTTTATTATCTGTTTGGTCAACTTTTCAGGGTCTATAAGGAGTAAAAGACTGAAACCCCAAAAATACATGTATCAAATGACAAATATGGTCGAGAACGAGAAGTTTGCCAACCTGAGAATGGGGGAAACGGCGCCGTATCGTCTCATGATTAGTATGAAACGACTGAGTTGGAATGTGCTGCTGGCAACTGTGAGTAGGCCGTGTCGCTCTCTTCTTCGCATTCATCAAAAGCTATTGATGTTCCGCCGATGATTGGCTTCCTGCAGCATCGCACAAACATAATGGAATGGTATGGATAAGTGAAGAGTGATGACTCGCATTCATGTCACTCTGAGTAGCTTATTTGAATAGGGATGTGCAAAAATGGTTTTGGTTATCGGTCAAACCTGATTAACTGACCGGTTTGGTCAGGTTGCGGTTTGATCGAGATGAGTTTTGGTTGGTGGCGGTCATAGGTTAAATAAAGTGTTGGTCATCGGTCAAAACATGGTTAACTCAACGTTTAACTGACTCTGAACTGATTTACTGACTTCTAAGTCCTATCCCAGTAACCTCACCTTTAACCCTGTAACCACTAACTAACCAACGGATTAACTGGCCGTTTTTAGTTAGCTAATAGCTTGATCTAGACGATCTTCGGTTGGAGGTGGTCATAACTCAAATAAAGTGTTGGTCATTGGTCGAAACACGGTTAACTTATGTTTGACTTGACTCCATGTGTCTTAAGTTCTAACCCAGTGACTCACCCTGACCCAATAACCACTAACTAACCAACCAATAATCCACTTATGCACCTAGGCCCGGTCGATCAATTTATACGCAAGTCAAATTGTGCAGAATCAACCGAGGTTAATGACCGAGATCGAAGTCGGTCTACCAATTAACCATGCATAATTAATGAAATAAGTCAATGGTTAACCAACTATTCAAATTCGACTCTCGTTGGCCGACCGACCAGCCAACCCTACCCGTACACTCAAAATAGTGGTAAATCGATTAGGTAAAGACAAAAAAACCGAAAACTTACTTCTGGGCAACCGAGCTCTCTTCAGACAACGCTTTCTCCAGCCTCTCCTCAAACGGCGTCGCATGCCAACTAACCTTCTGGTCCTGCAATAACATAGTCATCATTCAATTGAGCTAGCTCCTAACGCATTCAAAGGGACACAAACCAAGTTGTTCAAAGTTACCTCTTTGTATTTAGTAGTGGAATTCGGGATGCCATTACCGTCCCACCATTTCGGGCGAGCTTCATTAGGCTCGTCCACGTTCCAGTGAGCAGCAACCATCCCGATGATCGGCCTATCTCCAGGAGTTCTACCAATGTGATGCTCATCTATTTTGGTCAGAACATCAGCTTCAAGGTTCAAGCTTGGTTCTGTGTTTTCGGGATGACCTTCGTCGTTCAGTTCCTGCCACTGGGAAGCATATTCAACAGGGTGCAAGACTGAGCAAACATATTGGGACCTGACCTTGCCATGCTCATCTACGTTTACCGGGAAGATGGTTCCGGGTGTTTGCATCTCGTCGGAGAGTTTAAGTGGGGTTGGTCTGGTTGAGAGCTTTGATACACTCATGTCTCCGAATTGGGCCGAGTTCTTCAGATTTTGGCCGCTGCTTCCGGATGAGGGTGTATCAGAGTCACACTGGAAGTGTACAGATTTGTTTCGTAGCTGAGTTTTAGTCGCTGTTACGAAAGGAGAAGAGTCGGTAGCTTCCTTTGGAAGCTTCACTGCCGTTTTCATGATTGTTCTTTCGCCGTCTTCGATGGAATGTGTAGAGATGATTCCGGTGTTCTGTGCATGGGAGATGCAGCTGAAATGCAGAAGGAAATCCAAGCAAATTTCATCAGGCGACCATAGAGAATACACTTTGGATCCTAATACTCCTAATCAGAGTAAGAATTATAGATGCACAGACTATTGAATTCAACGTCTTCATAAGGCCAATCATAGCAAGCAAAAGGAAAACGAGGGTACGATGACTTGCAGTCGCAGAACCTAGTGGTAGTGGGTAGTAAATTAGTTTACTGGACATGGAATTGAGCTCCAATATTTCAAGTCTAATTCCCATCCCCATGAGAATTGGACTGCAATTCCTAATGCGCAGCTTCCTAATTGAAACTACCGATAGGTTTTATTCAAAGGGTGGACTCATGCACTTGGTCGTAAGGCGTAACATATGTTTAACGAATTAGGAACAAGGCGATAAGATAGTGATTGAACCTGCTGGGAGCCTGGTCTGAAGAAATCGAATCCCTTCTAGACTCTTCAAAGCTCTTCATAGGGGTAGAGTGCTTATCAGCTTCCATGTCGGGCAACAACATTTCGGTTGATGTGGTTGGCATCCATGAATGAAACTTTGACTGTGCTGACCCATCATCAACAGATGGTGAACTCTTCAGCTTGTCAGATGCTTTCCGGAGTTCGCCAGGGGTCTCAGGCAAAGTTCCACAGGCTTTAAGAAAGCTTGCCTACACAAATTATTAGTCGAATCACAAAGAAGCAAATGCTCATTGTCATACCATCTCAGTTTTAAGATAAAAAACCAGTTCTTCCAACAATTTACGAAGCATTCATATACGGTAGCAAGTCAAATCCAATTCAATCATGAGCCTAAAGGAAATAACTAAATGAACAATGGGAGGACAAAGTATTGCAACTGAAATAGGAACCCTGGCTTTGGAGAGTGGATTGAATCTGATAAGTATATTGTTGTCCTCGCGCAATCAAAGTTCTATTGATGAAGCTTTGATTAAAGACAATCGCTAAATCGTTCTACACTAAACAGATCTAACACTGAGGAAGTGATCATAAATCAGCTATTCGCCATAAGTTCATAACGCAATCAGGCATACAAAATTCCCATTCTAAGAAGAATCACTAGAGATGCATACCTCATCCCTAAGCTCTTTTCTGGTCCGGGGAGACGCCCAAGATAGGTTTCCCCTGCTATCACTTGTAGCTGGAGAATCTCCTTCCTCTACTGAATGAATCAACACGAAAACAGAAACAATAGATCGAATTCACGTCACACAAACAATCTGAAGAACTGAAGACAGAGGCAAGCAGTAAGTATGTGTATACCATCGGAGATGAATAGCGATGATAAACGGTTCTTAGACCCCGCACCTTCCTGATTTCCACACCAGAGAAAACAATCAATCACAATCAGCCAAACAGATTCTCATTCAAGCTACTACTGAAGGCTAAACCCTATCAAAATTCGGAAAACAAGCATCGTTGCGAGGAAGCAACAGAACTAATCTAACAGGAATCTCCTCTCCAGCTGCCAGCTCTCTCTTCCTTCCATTTTTTTCCAAGCAACCAAACAGGTACAGAGAAACTACTGAAGGCTAAACCCTAACAAAATTCAAAAATAAAACACCGCAGAACTACGCTAACAGTAATCGCCTCTCCTTCTTCCAGCTCTCTCTTCCTTCCAATTTTTTTCCTCGAGCAGGTAAAGAGACTAAACGAACTACAACAATTCACCAATCCGATCACACTCACAAGCAATCACGAAATGCAGAATCGAACAAGAAGTCCTACCGTCGTGCGACCAGATCGAGAAGGTGAAACGAGTTGAGTACGGCGGTGACGGATTCCGATACTGTCGTCGTCTCCGACGCGGAAGCAGTTGAAGAAACAGGCCATGGCAGATGAAACAGAGAGATCCAGGAATCCGAAAAGAGATCTGCAAATGAATCCGACTTCACGCTTCAAAGAGGAAGCGCATATCATAGTACTACGATGATCGTCGCTCAATACCTTAAGGATTCGATCATTAAGCAAATCTCTCTGTGCAGAGCTAGCTGATGTTCGTCGAGTGTGTGTCTGAGTGAGAGAGAGTGTGAAGGTTGTTGGGGATGGTTTTTTGAATTTCGAACCTACCAGACGAGGGAAATTTAAGGCGCGTACAATTTCCAATTTCGGGAGCGCGTGTTGACAATATTTTTCGGTTTATTCAACTTTAAGTCCTTGTACTTTGATAGATGACAGTATTGGTCACTTGAATTGTGTTTTTTATGTGGAGGAAGTTTAAGTTTGGAATCATTAACAGCATGGTATTTCCGTCCTCATCCGTTTAAACGTATACATATGTCATAATATATGGGTTGGTAGAATAGTATCAAGTGTCTTCATTTACAGTTGGGTTCGATCTTGTATTTATAGTGTCTCGAGATCAAAATTTATGTGTATGTTGACTATGAATTGGTGACCCATATAAGACTGAAGCATGTCCATTCGAGCCTCATCAACGCATATAGGTTTCAAACCCCCTAGCCACGATCTTGGGCCTCCAATAGTCGTGTGTTTGAGGTTTGGACTTTCCTTACTGTTTGATCCAACCACATTTCTGAATCGATGAATGGTAGTGAATAATATAAAACCAAAACGGAATCCTCTTTCAACAACTCGAGTTTTGGGATGTAAACGATTCATGTCGCAAATGTGTATTAGTGACAATCAAGCCTTAAGAATATGGAAATTCCATGTGTAAATGGGTAAAGGCCTATAGACAGTGAGAGACGGATAATTACAGTTAGTGTGCCCTTATGCCTTAGGTGTATACACATGGTATAAGCAAGGTGTATAGTATATGTAGGTAGAATAGTATCAAACTCTCTTATTGACTTATTGTCAACCTCCTGTTTATTGTATCTCCTCATCAGAGCCTATATGTACCATGTGTCAGCTCTGAATTGGCGACCCAATGTAAAATCAGATATCTGATACAACTACCTTTCTAGATCACTAAAACCTGCCCTGACCCATCAAGCATGAAAACCGAGATCCACCCCGAGCTCCCCCTAGCTACACCATCATGAGTATTGAGCAAGCCATTACACATCATCTACCACCTTAACTACGCATATTTCAATGTAAAATTAGATCTGATTCAACTACCTTCCTAGATCGCTGAAACCTGTCCTGACCCATCAAGCACGAAAACTGATATCCACCCCGAGCACCCCCTAGTTACACCTATGAGCATTGAGTAAGCCACCACACATCCCTTAACTACACATATTTCAATGTAAAATCAGATATCTGATCCAACTACCTTCCTAGATCGTTGAAACCTGTCCTGACCCTTCAAGTACGAAAACCAATATCCACCCCGCGAGCTTCCTCTAGTTACACCTATGAGCATTGAGTAAGCCACCACACATAAGTACACATATTTCTAAGTGGGATGATGAAATTAATTCATACTATACGCATGCATTGACTCCTTAGAAGACAATATCTAGAGTTAGGCACATACTTTATGTACATATCTTCCTTTTATGTTTATCTTCTTAGCATATTCACATTTAATTTATATAATATGCTTTTTATATAGCTACAAAGTCAATAGAATTTGAATTGGAGCATATAAGGGGATGAATGTAGGCATGGATGATGTCCTAAGTCCCACAATGACATTAGTCATGTGGACTATGACCTAATTTCAAAAGGATGATATTATATATATATATATAATATATATATATATATATAATATAACCATTAAATAGATTTTGGATGATTAATTTTTTTTAAATGTGATATATATAAATATATGCTAATTATTTTTAGAATTTAATAATAAATATAGAGATTTAAATGATAATAAAAATGAAAAAGACTATCTTAAAGGAGAGAAACAAAATTAATGTTGGTTAAGACTGGAAAATTAAGCGAAATTATGAGATAAGGTGAACAAATGCATATTCTGACGGAATAATATTGAAAAGAAAGAGTCGTGACTCTATTTAAAAAATATATGTGTGATCCAAATGGCCGTAAGTTTCTCAAGCAATTTGTAATTGATGGGTCCAGCTCCACTAAGAGTCCAAGCGACCAATACCTTTAGACACAAGATAAAACAGCCGTGCCTACTCTGGCCTACCACATGCAGCTCGAAACATCCCTCCCATTGGGGTTCAGACTCCCCAAGCGAATCTTGATCTTTCGCCCAACCAACAGTCCATATCGTTAGCTGGATGGGGCACTAATGTACAACAAAGGCATGGTGACCTGACTCGAATCTCCTGGCACTATAAATAGTCCCTACCCACAACATTGATAGCTTGATCATCATATCTCACTACAAATGCCCTTGGGCGTATGTTTGATAGCTTATATACACTCAAGGCCCCTAATCGCCCACGTGCAACCCCCAATACTTCTCTGTCTCCCACATATTTCATCCATACTCTCATTCTTTCTTACTACCTTCTTATGTATACGTTTTGCGAGGTACCATCATGTCCTCTTCAACTCAGCTCACATCCTCGATCCTACAAGTCGAATCACTCATTAATCACCCAACCGAGCGGAAACCACTCATTAGCCATGGGCATAAATATATGTCAAGATATTCTTATGTTAGATCCCACGACATTGCAAATATATTCCCTTTTGTCATATTTTGAAACCATGTGCAAGATTTTAAAATGTAGAATAATAATCCAAAAGCCAAACGGATTAGCATCTTCACAATACGTTGCGATTTTGATAAAATTGGCCAATTAGTATCTTTGATTTTGTTATTAAGTTATAAACTCAATATAATATATAAAACCTTATCCCAAAACATTAGTATTCCAAAGTTAAAGAATTAGGGTTTCTTAGCTAGTAATATATCATATATGTTGTGGTTTATTGTGCATGACAAAATGATGGACATGTTAATTAATAATATTTTGATGGGTTCAATGGGTGATTAAGCAGATACGGGTCAGACGGCTTGCCCGAGAAAGGAGAGACTTGTGGGTTGTCTTGAAGTCGCAGGTTGGATATCTGGTTCATGGGCGCAAGAAGTAGTTCGCCTAAGCCTAATAGAAGTCCTTGGATTGAACCAAAATAATGGGAAGAAGTTGTTATGGACCCTAGGTCGGGGGCCACATGATGAAATTCTAAGCGGCTAGGGTTCGAAGGCGCAAACTCGAGAACATACGTGGTCAAATGATCTAGATGGTTGCCTGCTAAAATATATGGCGTATTACCTCCGACCAATAGGAGGTGACCATCAATTTCTCGGAACAGACTATAAGTATGGCTCGCGTCCCATCACATGGGATCACTAACACGTTTGCATGAAAATATTCACTCGATACGTATCATCAACCCTTCCATTTTTCAATATCGTCGTTATCGCTCATATCACCCCTGAACTCACCACTACAACCCAATATTATTATATATACGATGTGCCTCATATCCGGATCAGGCAGCTCCAAGCAATGAAGAACCTTATTGTTCCCAACGATCATCAACAATATTCATGCTGACCTAAGATGGTAAGTCTTTCTCATAAACAAAATTTCAGAGTAAATTACGTTATAGGTGGAATAAACTGCTACACACTGAAGAATAAATTGACACTATTCTTATCGACAACTAACCGCAGTTTGACTAATAACCGATTTTCTTCCACTTTCTTAACCATTAACCGATAATTAACTAATTTTTATCAACTAATCAAGTTTTACCGATAACCGTAACCAAATTACCAGCCCTATCGATGTGTCATTGCCATAAATTAGAGGGGCACATGAGTGTTGGTTCCCACTTACAAATATGCCAATTAGAGAGACAATGGAGTGACACTTTTGTAATGGTGGGAGACAACAAGTTAATTAACTTAGTGGAAAAAAAACAATAGTGTAATTAGCTGTGAAACAAACAATTAGGTCCAATTATAACTAGGAAGAAGAGACGGTTGGAGAACTACTATATGTGCATTTTGTTTGAAATTGAAATTTCAATTCTAGGGTTCATGAAGTTTTTGAAAGATTATTTCAAAGTGGTTTCTCAATTGGTTTCACTTGTGTTCTAGTTTGGATGATGAAGATATGATCAAGGATGAAGAATATGTGGATGAATGGAAGACTAGGGAATTTGGGATTTAGGAATTCGGGGTTATTGAAAGTTGTCGATTGTGTTTTATTTTATTAATTCGTGTGGTTTAGGAATAATATTTCATTCATAAATATGCAGGGAGATTTGAAAAGTTGTCTTTTGTGGTTTGGGAATTCGGGTTTATTGGAAGTTGTCACATGCATGATTGTCTATTCAATATATATATGTTCAATTTCGACCATTCAGTCCATATTTAACATCCTGAAAGCAGAGACTTCAGAAGAGAGTTGTTGTGTGATCTATTGCATAGCTCGAGTCTAGTTGCACATGCACACTTATGCTCCAATGTCAAGGTGTCTTCTAGCTAATATATGTACTCATGTGGTCATAACCGTATACAATATGACAATGACGCGAGTATAAGTTAACGAATATATATAAACATGTATATTTCTTCACTCTATCAAGAACAATTGCATCCCAACGACTCGATTTGTTGGGAGAAGGTTCAATACTGGTTTTTTACTATTCATTAACACGCCCCCTCAAATGAAACCTCTTGGAACAGTCTGAGTTTGCAGTTTGCACATCTTCAATAAGCTCTGTGCAACAAATTGGGGGCTACTAGGATTCAAAACTAAGACCTCTCAGTCATAAAATGATATAATACCATGTCAAGAACCGTTGCATCTCAGTTCCTCGAGTTTGTTGAGATAAATTTAATAGTGTGATTCAAATATGAATACCCTTTTGGCCTTTGTTAAGTATAGAATCCCACTAGAACTAAAATTCATTCCTCATAGGCTCATAGCTATTGATTTCCACATCAAATCCTATGGATAATCTTAATTCTCTTTTAATTAATTAGAAGGATAATCTTATTTATTTTACAAGACAAAGAGATAATATAAATCTTGGGCTATTGGATTTATGCCTATTAGATAGATCTAAGGCTTACCAATTTGTGTGAGATTGGTAACCAAATTAAAGACATACCTTAGCAACTATTGATATAGTGGTTAATTAATTAATTTTATTAGGGTTTTTTGTGAAGGTATTTGTAATTTGGGTTCGATAATTTTAATTATTTTAAATTGAGAATTGAAGAGTCGGAACAATTTATAATAGCGATCATAACCTAGTTTGTGAGTTTTCACCTTGGTTCAACTAGGAGTATTAGTAGCACGTTATTTTTCTGTTATTATATGAATGAAGCATTCTTGCGTAGGGGCATGTTTTCACTTTGATTCAACTAGGATCATTCTCGTTCAAATCATGTTGTAGTTGTACTAGCTCTTCCCACATGCCATAAACGGACACACGAGTAGGAGGTACCCGAAAACAAATATAAGCGGTAGCTAACCAACGTCTTAGAGATAGATAAAATTTACTACAATCATGATCTCGATAGCTACACCACCCACAAAATTTAACGAGTCTAAAAATGCATGTGTCATATATTCCGCTGAACACCGTTCTTGCTAGAACTAAATGTCTTTTTCCTAATCTACTCAAGTCCAAACCATTTAGACCTAATTTCATCTCCCCCTGCTATAACTCATAAAAATACATTATTAAGTATTAACTCATCGAAGAGTGCCTCACAAATTCATGCTAGATGCAATGTAACGATTTATTGTGTGATTAGGAGAACATGAATCATGTTGTGCACTTGTTGGTACGTCGTTAGCTTTCCATAAATTTTACTTCTCAATTCCGCGTATGAGAACACCAAATTCTGCGTTCATTCCAATTCATTACCAGTAGACCAAAATTGGAACACCCAATCTCATCAACCAAACGAGACCTGAGTATTAATTCATCCAAAAATATTTTTTAATGAAGTTTAGTGAAAAAATACAATATTATATACAATTTGGTTTGGATCAAATGCGAAAAAGGAAACCGCCAAAACCATTCTCCATCACACATTTCCTCTCCTTCTTCTTCTTTAATTTTTGGGAAAATAGCACTTTGCCCCCTCTACTTTGGCAACTTAACAAACAACCCCTATACTATAAATCACTCATTTTACCCCTCCTACTTTGACCATTTTGCATTTTGGGTCCTTCCATTCCAACTATCGTCTTCATGACGTTAATTGGTGCTCATTCAGTATATCACGTTAGCTCCAATAACCATATATTAGCTTACTAAGTATTTTTTTAATTGAGAATATAAGTATATATAATTACATAGGATGAAATCGACGAATAAAACGTGTGATTTTAAAACCATTCATATTTCATCATACTCTTCGTGATACCTCCCCAATTTACCTCCCTAGCCAACTATTCATCTCCTCACCTCCGATATCTATGTTTTTCGGTGTGTGGATGTGTCCAAATTTAATGTCACGAAAACTAAAGTTGGAATGGAAGGATCCAAACGGCAAAGTGGACAAAGTAGGAGGGGTAAAATGAGCGATTTATAGTATAGGGGGCTGTTTGTTAAGTTGGAAAAGTAGAGGGGCCAAAGTGATATTTTCCCTTAATTTTTTAATTTTTAAAATTAAAATTTAAACCCATCCCTCGTTCATTCCCACTCGTTTATTAGCCAAACACCTCCTTCAATCTTCATCCTACACACTCTCCTCCGTCACTCAAATCTCCGATCAGATATGGCCGCCGGCGCACTCCTCTGGGTAGTCGGTCCAACAGAGAATGCAACCATGGCCTCTTCCCTCCCCAACCTCAGAACCGGATGGAATCGGAGGCGGCTGAGAATTCCGAGCAGCTGCTGTGCGGTGTACACAGGCGCTGCTGCAGCTGTGCCGACGAGATCTTCGGAGGAGAAGGTTTACGAGGTGGTGCTGAAGCAGGCGGCGCTCGTGAAGGAGCTTCAGAAGAGGACTGCGCTGGAGGATGCGATGGCGGGAACGGAGATGGATTCGGATCTGTTGAATGAAGCTTACGATAGGTGCGGTGAGGTCTGCGCCGAGTACGCCAAGACTTTCTACTTAGGTATTTACTGATTTTGAATTTTGTTTTGAATTTTTTGTTTTCTCTCCGTTTCCGCGTTCCTTCCATGTTCTTAGATATTGCGTTTGTTGTGTGCGATAAGATCTTTCTTCTGTGTGTCCGTTGATCTTGGACAGTGGTGATGGGCTTAATTGAATAATTATTTATTAATTGTTTGTTAATTAGTTTATTAATTAGTGTCAGAGATGGCGCCCTGTTTCTTCCTTTGTTTGACAAGAGGGAAAAGGGGAAGAACTGTGAGATTCATGAGCTCATTTCGGTTAATTCGATTCAGGCTGTGTATCCAAATTGAATTTAGATCATCTAGCTCACAAGACTGGTTAATTGGGTTACTAATTACAGCCTCACAGTTCAATTTTGGTGAAGAACTGATCAAATTACTGATCAATCAAGTGATAATTTACTTGGATTACAGGGGTTTTCTGATTTTTTTATGCATGGATGATTTTAAATTGTAGGTTTCTGATCATTTAGTTTATTGGTTAGATTAAACTGAGTTGGGTCAGCTGTCAACGGCTAAGCATGATACGTTATAGATGAACTGGTGTGCTGTTTGCTGAGCTGGAGTTTCTGATTTGCAGGAACGTTGCTCATGACACCTGAGCGGCGGAGAGCTGTGTGGGCGATATATGGTATGTTTATTGAAACTCTGTTGTTTTGTTAACTTGGTCAAGTTTTGCCACCTGGGTTTAAGCTTATAGTGACAGTTGTTGTTTGCCGATTCGTCAAAACTTGACCCGATTTAGCCCAGTTTCAACTCGATTCAGTCTGATTGATCGGAAACCTAATTAGATTAGGCTGAAAGACATGCAGACCAAGTGAATTGTGTTGTGATTAACCTGTAATATGATGAATAAGTGACCTGGTGAACTTGTGATTCATGATCCGACTAACTCAATTCGTGACCCGTCACCTGACTAACCCAACTCGTTACTCCTCAACCCATCTGTTTGATAGCTCTATGTAACGTAGGCTGACTCGTCCAACTCTAAAGTTTAGTGTTCGTTCCGGCCTCTGGGACGTAGAGGACGAAGTTATCTCGATACAATCAGACTCATTAGACATTTTATATCACTAGTTTCATATATAATTTTTGTGTAAAACCTCGTTAGGTCCTAATAACTCAAGTTATAGAGAAAAAATTCTGAATGAATCATATATTGTTCACTAACCGTGAGTGCTGATTTGTAAATTTCTGCATTTGTAACTTTATAATCTCTACCATTGACTGAATTCTTCAATTCCAGGATCAAACAAATTGAATCTTTTGCCTCTCTATCTATTGCTTTTTGGTTGCAAGTTTGGTGCAGAAGAACAGACGAGCTAGTCGACGGCCCAAACGCAACACACATAACACCAAAGGCTCTCGACAGATGGGAGACGAGGCTCAACGATCTCTTCCAAGGCCGTCCATACGACATGTTCGATGCCGCCCTATCCGATACAGTCTCCAATTACCCTGTCGACATCCAGGTTAGCTGATCAAGCTTCCTTTCTCGTCGACCCTTTTCGTTCCGTCTCGAGTTTTGATTATCGATCCTGTGTTTCGGCAGCCGTTCAAGGACATGGTGGAAGGGATGAGGATGGACTTGAAGAAATCTCGGTACCAGAACTTCGACGAGCTGTACTTGTACTGCTACTACGTTGCTGGGACTGTGGGGCTGATGAGTGTTCCTGTAATGGGGATCGACCCGGGCTCGAAAGCTTCGACTGAGAGTGTTTATAATGCTGCATTGGCGTTGGGGATTGCGAATCAGCTTACTAATATACTCAGAGACGTCGGAGAAGAGTAAGTTTTCTCGATCGACCTCTCTTCTTTACCGATTATTTTTGATGCTCTAGCGGTCTTAAAAACAGAGTACTCTGCCTCATTATAGTACACACCCGGTTAGGATGGTTTGGCTCGGGTCGACCAGTTTTGGGTTGGTGGTACCTGACTCGTGATTAGGTTATGATGCGGGTTTTTTTCGAGTTTGTTCGATCCTGATATTTAACGGTTTTGGGTTGGTGGTACCTGACCCGGACTAGGTTACCATGTGCTCTTCTTTTGATTTTGCTCGGTACTATCTCTTCTCGATAACTAAAATTGTTGGGAGAGAGTATGTACGAAAAAACTCGACTTACTAAGCTTAGTGGTCGACTAGATTGGCTCTCAATTTCACTAGCTTAGAGTGAAAGTGAGTAATTACATTGTTTAGTTATCGATTACTTGATTTACCCGGTGAACTAGGGGTGAATAGTCGGTTTTCAGTCAAGGAATTTTCAAGTTTCTTAAATCGAAATGAATTTGGTTGGTTGACTCTGCACGATCGGTCAATTTTGGTCAAAATCGAAAAAATTGCGAAAATACGAAGGGAGTTGGTCAATTTTGGTTGATTTCTAGCTGTTTCGGTTTGGTCAGAAAGATAGAAATCAACCATAGTCGATTGTTTAGAGCGGTCAATTTGGTTTAGAGCGGTTGATTTAGTGAATTGGTTGGTTGTTGGTATTTGGTTCGGGAGTCTGTCACTCACGGTTTAACCATATTTTAACCGATAACCAACTTTGATTTTAACGATTAACCACCCTCGACCGACAATTTCCTCAATCAAACCGATTTTTAACTGAAACTGGCCAATTTCTGGTTCGCTTCCTTTTCCTACAGTGCAAGGCGAGGAAGAATCTACCTACCGCAAGACGAGCTGCGCAAAGCCGGCTTATCCGACGACGACATATTCAGAGGCGAAGTAACAGACAAATGGAGACAGTTCATGAAGGGGCAGATCAAGAGAGCAAGGACGTTCTTCGACGAGGCGGAGAGAGGCGTCGGAGAGCTGAACGGAGCTAGCCGGTGGCCGGTGTGGGCGTCGCTGCTGCTTTACAAGCAGATCCTCGACGCCATTGAAGCTAACGATTATGATAACTTCAGCAAGCGAGCTTACGTCGGGAAAGTGAAGAAGTTCGCTTCTTTGCCGGCGGCTTACGGGAGGGCGATTATGGGTCCTTTGAAACGAGCTGAGTTGGGTCGGGGTTCGACCCGGGTTTAGAGAAATGGGTGGATCGGGGTTCGACTCGGGTTAAGTGTGTGAAAAGGGTGGGTCTATGGTCTATTTTCGTAGGGTTTTGTCGTTCTAAGATTGCGATTTGGCTTCAGTGTTGATGGTCAAATTCGTTTGTCGTGTTGTATAGGTGTTGTTTGTTTGTGGTTAGTCGTTACTCGTATGTTATTCCTGTATATCCATTAACACATGAATTTGACCGATCGTAAACAACAAACAAATAACACTTATCTGTCACGACAGACGAATTTGGCTATTGGCATAGAAATTGGATTGCTAATTTAGAGGCTTGCCCCTAAGTTTGATAAAATCGACCAATAGATCATGAGTGATGAACTAGGTTGATCCATTCCAGTTCCATGTTGATTGTTGCTCAAAAGTCGTTATAGATATGAATTAGGTGCTTTATTTCGGGAACTATTTTTCATAAGAAAAATAGTTTTTTTTTTATATGATAGATATATTTAAGGGGTCGTTTGGTTGCAGTGATATTGATATTGATAACTGCAGATATCATGATATTCAGGATATCATCGTTTTTTCTGTCCTAAATATCATGATATCTGAGGTCAAAAGTGATATCAATATCACTCAACAGATATATTTGTTTTTCTTTGTGTGTGCTCGGTATGCTAGCAATTGATTGACATGTCGATCACACCAAACTTCGATTTTGCTTCATGGAAAGGTGGTCGTAAAAGGATGATTCATTCACTGTCTTTATCATGTGGATAGTTGTGTGATAGGGTAAGCGTAGACCTATTAAAACTTTGTAAGATTTAACAATAGTATCAGAGTGGTGCAGCAGAAGCGTGGTGGGTCCATAACCCACAGGTCCCTGGATCGAAACCAGGCTCTGATATTTTATTTTATTTTGTGCTCAATATGGTAGCAATGGATAAACATGTTGATCACATTAGTTTGATCTTGCTTACACCACAATATCCTTGCCCCCACAAAACCAAGCCAAAGCCCCTTACAAATGAAACTCTATGTCTTTATCGGGTTCCAAATTAAACTCACTTCCCACCACCACGCAGAGTAGCTATGTTTAAACTCGTGACATATGTGTACTTATGGCTCATTAGTCTCCCTTATCAATTAGACTAGGTACCTCAAGTTCATTCTTGACTCTACGAAATGGTTGCAAGCTCGTGGTATGACAAAAGTCATCACATAGATAAAATCACTTGAAACTTAGATTAATCTTTAACCAATCTTAATCTTAATCTTAAAATAGTCTATAGCAGATTAAGGGCTTGCTGCTGCCACATCAGCTTTTCAAGCAAATCTGAGCTCCCACCTCACCCGTTCTAAACGCTGGCGTTTTATTTTAGTGATAAATGTCTTTTTCTTTGATCTTTCCTTTCTAATTACTTTTCCCCTTAGCTTCTTCGTGATTTCTAATTTGGATTAGTCTTCTCTCTCCATCTTCTTCTTTACAAAATCTTACCACACCATTGTTTTGGGAAGACAAAAGGTCTCCGATATTGATTAATACGCAAACGAATGGAGAAACAACGAAAGTATGTAAAGAACGGCATACTGAAGTTTTCGGCTTTCTCTCTTGATCCTGGAGGGTGTATTTTTTTTCTTTTCGGAATCTGCAGTCTTATGTAACCTCTTTGGAGAACCACGAACTCCAGGAGCTGCATAACGAAACAGCAACAAACCGAGGTTGGAAAGGGTAAGGTAACTCGATTCAAGTGCTAACTAATTATGAGGAAAGGGAAAACCCATCTCTTTTTAGTCAATCAGTTCTCTTCTTCTGGTGTTTAACATTCAATATTGTCTCCTTCTTTGATTGATTCAATCCTTCACTCAGGTATCGTAAAGTTTTCAGGGTGATGAAAGCGGCAGCTGTCCTGCCAATTCCCGAGAGCAGTAGAAGGTCTCCACCTCTCGCTGCCGCTGTC
Organism: Linum lewisii; assembly: GCA_034768395.1. NCBI lineage: Eukaryota > Viridiplantae > Streptophyta > Magnoliopsida > Malpighiales > Linaceae > Linum > Linum lewisii. The sequence goes on from CM068304.1 coordinate 52,310,205, forward strand.
GGAACCCAGAAGGAGGTTCGCTCCAAAAATAGGTAATCATCATATGGTTCTAGGTCACCTCCTTCTTCTTCTTCTAATTATGGGAATTTCGAGCTGTTTCTCATCCTCCTGTTTTGCTGCTCTGAAACCGAATTTGATTTGTGATTCTTTCCTTTATCGAGAACTTTGTTGATTATGAGAAATAGAGAAAAGTTGGAGCATGAAATGCTTTTGCTATCTGGGTTTTGATTAATTGATGAAAGGATAACATAAAACCTCTTTGTACTTGGAAATGATCATACTTGGATTTTGCATGTAGATTTTGAACTTGGCTGCGATTGCTACTTCTCCAAACCCAACCCACCACCTACCTCTGTCGTCCTCTTCCGTAGGTCGGTCTTTGAAACAAAATCTCTCATTCTTTTACTCTTTACTGAAATCTCAAGTCGATAGTGGAAATCTAAGCTCAAAGTTAATTTTTTCGCGTCAACTGCTGCAATCCGAATTGGTACCTAATGATCTTAATCCTCTTCAAATCTGTTGGCCACTAAGATTGGGGCCTCTCAAATCCAGACCTATTTGATCAAATTTTGTATTGAGTGCATCGAGAGTTAAGATATTCTCAGTTCTCTTCCTTGAATTCAATCAGTTTCAGAGCTGGTCTGCACAAAAGTTAGTGTTTCTTGCCAATTTCACAGGTGCCGATATTAATCACGTTCCCTGTTGATTTGCGTTGCAGTTCGGAGCCAGTGCAAGTGAGCTCCGTGGGCTCATTTTTGTTAACCAACATTGCAGAGTTGTTAGTGCTCATAGAAGTCTGTCTAAGTAAGGCTGTTAACATAATTTTACCATGTCATTTGGCTCATTATGCATCCAAGGATGACTCTTTTTTTCAATTTCTCCCTCCATTTTCATGTTCTATTCTTTCTTATATGATTTGGTTCTTCAACCGGTGGAAACGTTATCTATATGTAGAATATCGATCCATATTGTAGAGAAATAGTTTGAATTAAAGCTCCTGGGATGCCTATGTATAAGTTTGGTATGGTAATGCTCCTCTTCACATAATGGGGGCATGTTGTGGATATGATTTGTGGGGTGTGTTGTGTTTTGTGACCATCAGCTTTTGTGTTTCAGTTGTTAAAGCAGTTGCTTCCAGTGATAAAGAAACTGTCACTACTGGAGTTACAACTAGAGGGGGGTTGCGTGGCAAACTAAATAAGGTTGTTTTAGCTTACAGTGGTGGGTTGAACACATCAGTCATTGTGCCGTGGTTAAGGTACATCTCTTCTTAATTAGTGTTTTCTTTTTTCTGTGTGCTGTGATTTTCGTTCAATTTGGTGGATTCAGAAACAATATTTGACTTTGGACTGGAATATTAGGTGTGTCCGTTGGGAACTTCTTAGTTTTTGGGAGACCCTTATCTGAATATGGTCTTTGTGATGTGGAGTAAGTTTTGGTGTTTTACATGGTAGATCGTACTTGCCCCCATTGTGGAGTTTTTCTTTGTCAATGGAGTAGTAATTAAGTAAATCTTTCATGGTGATATGGCAGCTTCCAGTACCTGTAGATGGGAAGCAGATAGTCTGTATAACTCACATTTACTGTATTTAATTTATCTAAACCAGGGCAGCTGAAGTGGGTTTTGCTTAGCTAATCCAGTTCCATTCCAATACTCTCAGTTCATGATTCTCATTGTTTATAATCCGTAATCTTTTATTATCAGAATTCCACATCAAGCTATCTGCATAGTTTTGGGGAGGGGGGTTGTGTTCCTAGGTTATTTGATGTTGGTCCATTAGTCATAACTAAATCAATAACCAAGCTTAAAGCTGCTTAATTTGAATGAAGTCCAGTTCAGGTATTCGTGTTTAACTGTAGTACTAATTAGTTGATGTTGGTCCATCATTCATAACTGAATCAAGTTCCAAATAACAATATTATGACATTTTCAGTTTGACATGTACTGCAGGAGTTTGTTATCTAGGGTTATTGCAGGTTGTCTGTATAATTGACATGTATTGAGTTTAATTCATCTCAATCATTTGAGTGTAATTGGTGTTTGGTTTAGGGGTGTTTTGACTTGGTCGGTAGACTGATCTGTGTTGTTGCTTTAGCATTTCGGCTGTTTGCGTATTGCTCCTGGCGATGTTTTGTGTTCTCTGTTTGCCCCATATTTAGTTGATCTGTTTGTGTAATGGTTCTGGAACGTACGAGTAGTTCACATAGAAGAACTTGAAGGTAGTGAATGTTGTGTCTTTTCCCCAGAAATTTAGATTTGAGTATGTGAGCTTTGGATTGAAACCTTTTATGTACAAATTCAACTCTTTATACTTTTCTTTTATTCATAATGTGTACATGAATTTTGTAGGTTGACAGCCCACCCTCCACCACCATCTACAACAGTTTCTGAAGTATAAAAGAATCAAAGACATTGGTTCCTTATACCAACTACGAAGTGTACCAGTGCAGAGGATCTTTTTAGTGAGAATGAGTTGAAGGGTGGTCACGAAGCTGAAGAGCAATGGTCTGATGAAGAGATAGATCATCAACAAGCAGATACAGAAGAAGGTTTAGAATCAGAATCATAAGAACAAGCAGAAGCAGATGCATTAGAAGCAGAAGCTGATGACTGAGTTCTATTTTCCTTTGCAAATACTAGCCTTTTCCTTTCTCAGTTTTGTCTTTGATGTTCCTTTGCAATAGTTAAAAACTTGAATTCTTTGGGGTTCTTAGTTGATTTTGATATATATGAAAGAGTTTGATGTAGTTGAAGTTAAGCCATAAAATCAACTTCTTTGGAGAATATTGTCTTGCTGTTGATGTGTTTGACATAAAAACTAAAAAGGCAGTTGAATGTGGCCTGATTATTTAGCTTCCCTTCGTCTGAAAATAATAAGATTCAATATATCACAAATTCTAAGGCTAATTGGGGTGGTTATTATTACTCAAACCCAAAACTACAACAGCTATATTGACACGAACCAAACTATTACCAAGCCGGAGTCTTTAAATACATATTACACTCAACCAATTAACTAAATTGTTGTATACAAAAATTGATAGTCATCTAAACAAAAACTCGAAACCTAAGCATTATGAACTACACACATAACACTATCGTAAGCTTAAATAATAATAATAATGTCATCTTAACTATAATCATTACAATACTCCACTATCATAAACGGAAAAATTAATCATAATCATGTGATAACTAAATGGGTAATAGTACTAAATAAACATAAAACAGTGAAAAGTTAAAAACGGTTATACTAATAATGAACATTTAAAGGACTAAACATATCATTTTAATAACTTTTAAATAATATCATTCCATGACTAATTGTGTGCAACCGTTGCCCATCTTAATCATGGAAATGTGCGGAACCATTTATGTATAATTGTGTACTAAATTTATACACACACCCACCCAACCATATCAGTTTCATAATTCTCATAACAACAACGTCTCCATCTACAATATAAACACAAGCAAAAAAAAAAAAAACTACCAACATAACAAAATGGATCGCTCATAACACATTCGATTACAACTTACTAACACTCAAACCGCCCATAGGGCGGGTAACAAAAACTAGTGTCTCTATATACGTCGAAAAGAATAAGAATGTTGTTGCAATTAAAATCAAATCACTAAAAATCAATTAAAATCAAATTTATAAGTTGAGGGACTAAATAGCAATTAATGATTTCTATCAACAAATTGAGAACCGGATCCTTCCATCTTTGATTCTCGCATCTTTCTCTCAAACAAGCGTCACAAGCCAGAGAAGCCCAAACGAATCGCCGGAAGGTGATCGGAGGCTCGCACGCTACACTCTGGTATAACTACTCCTGACTCCTCCAAATTAGCGGGAGAAGAAAAAAATGGTGAAGAAGAGACAGAAGAACTCCTCCTCCCGTAGTAGTAGTCAGTGAATCTACTAGCATACAAATTGGACAAGCGCTGAGACAGTTTCGCGATTCGGATGATCAAGGTTTCCATTTCCAGATGTTCATCTCGCATTTCTTGTTCTTTGAAGCTATTGTTTGTGTTTTTTTTTTACTTCTGTGCTATTTTTATTAGGTTTTGCACTTGGCATAGTTTGTAATCCGAGTCGGTCTTGTTGTGTTTTATTGATTCTCTTTAGGGAGAGTTGGAGGAAATGATGAGCTGATTAAGTCTTGTGCTCTGTTTCGATTGCTTGTTAGAAATGTCCATGAATCTTGAGAACTATGGCCTCAAAGGTTTGCTTGATCAGCATTGGGGTTTCCTAACATGGTTTTTGATTAGTTTACTCGTAGGGATTTTAGTGTTGTATCCTGTTTGTCGATTTCGGTAGGTGAGGATTGGATTGGATTGTTGGCATATATGCAAGAGAGAAAGAGTGATTGAGAGCTTGTATTTTGATTCCTTCTTCATTTGTTTGAACGTAGAGGCTTACAAGTGGAAGCATTTAGTTCTTCCAGAGTGTGCTAAATGTTTTTTGGTCGTTATTTTGTGGTTCCAGAGGAGTTATTGCATTGATAATATTCCATTTTATTGCCATAGATTGATAAATGATAGTTCTACATGAAATGCATTGGCCCTGCTGCTGTTTTTCTGCATAAGTATGGAAACCTTGGAGCTTGTTCGGTAGTTAATGCGATAAGTTTGCTTGAATGTTGCTTGCAGTTTTCACATTTGAAGCTGTCTTGTCGGACAAAGACCGTGCCTTGGTGCATCAACTTTCTCGGAAAATGGGGATGAAATCTAAAAGTAGTGGGTGTGTTCTCGAACTCTGATGTTCTATTGCTCTTTTAGTTTGGTTGGCAATGATTGTTATTGGATGTTTTGGATCAAGTATTTTCTTTGCAATCTCAATGTTTAGATTCCGTGAATCATCTGAATTTCTTGCAGGGGACTACTTTATGGCATAATTTCTTACAAGCTTGAAAATATCTGTAGGCATGGCAATGAGCGACGTGTTTCTGTTTACAAAACTCCGAAGAAGGCAGAGGGAAAAGGAAAGAATGAACATTTAAGCGGTTTTACATTTTCGGAGGATTCACAAATGATCTTACATGATTTGTTTTCACGCTACCCTCCTGAAGATGAAGAACTTGGTACAAGATCGATTCAGCAGAATAGAGGTAAAGCTGAGAAGAAAAGAGGGAGAGATTCTATGTTCTGTTTGCCCTTATTAAGCAAAGAGGAGATAAGGAAGAAGCTGGAATTGCTTAGTTCGAAGGTGCAAACGGATCCATATTTCAGACAGGTACAATACACCCCTCTGTTTTTAACTTTTGATTCTGGTGCTTAGGCACCATAACATCATTTTCCGTTCTCCATGTACTTTAGCTCAAGCCACCCTGCAAAAATATTTGTAACTATTGCAAATGAATTGTGACAGCTAATCTTATAAGGTTCTGCTCTTTGTGCAGACTGTTGAAGCAAGGTCTAAGCTTCCTATTGCAGCCTTTAGTGATGCCATCAAATCTACTGTTGAATCTAATCAGGTAGAGATTATTTTTTCAAGTTTTCCCATTTGGGATTGCTGCTCAACTTTTAGCTTGATCTGTCATTATCCCCTTTTGCAAACGCATGTTGGCATAGTGCGATGAGCTTTATGTTTCTGAACCTTGATCATTGATCTCATCTGACTGGAATTCTGCTTGCATGCTTCAACAGGTTGTTCTCATATCCGGGGAGACTGGTTGCGGGAAAACTACGCAGGTCTATAATCTCCTGCTCTCTGTCTTCTAACTCTTGTGGACTCAGTGCCTGAGCTGAATGATTGATCTTTTATTATTGTCCATGGTTCTGAACCGAATTTGGTAGTTTAAATCATAAAAAACCCACTGCATACCACTTTAATATTATCTGGATTTTCCTTCTCATTTGCAGGTCCCACAATTTTTGTTGGACCATCTATGGAGCAGAGGTGAGGTGTGCAAAATAGTATGTACACAACCTCGGCGTATCTCTGCAATGTCAGGTGAATTCCTATTTTCTTGTAATATCAAATTCCAATCGTTCTGCCAATTGGAAAAGTACCTATACTAATTATTGTGCTCTTATTTGTTTTGTCTAGTTGCTGATAGAATCTCGCAAGAAAGGGGGCAGGTAACTGGAGATGATGTTGGATACAAGGTAAGCAGTATGGAAAGCAAGGGTGGAAAGTAAGTTGAGAGATTCTAATTTCTAGGGTTCAGAATTTCTGATTTATGAATTTGTTGTACTAGATTCGGTTGGAAAGCAAGGGTGGCAGACACTCATCAATTGTTTTTTGCACAAATGGAGTTCTACTGAGGGTGCTTGTTTCCAGTGGCACAAGCTTATCCAGTTCTTCAAGCAAACCTGATATTGAAGAATTATCTGGCATAACTCACATTATAGTGGTATTTATTCTTGTCCAATATTATTGTTTATCTGTATTGTTTGGTATCATATCAGTTTATCTTCACATTGCTCACGTTTCTTACATTTTTTCAAGCAAAGAGGTTTATATTTTCTTTCGTATTTTACTCTATATGCAGTTGTTATTTGTCCAGGTTCTTGGCACTTGATTTGGTTGGCTAATATTTTAGGTTCCTCGCGTGTTGATTTGGCTTAGTTAATCTCAACACAAATTGCAAGCATGTTTGATATGTTGCCTTGTGTTTCAGCTAGAATCAGTGATCTTTATGGTCTGCTGGATTTCTTGTATCAAATGATGAATACATAGAAGAAAAGAATAAAAGTTACACTATTTCTACATTTGAGAAGCAGTTAGGTTCATGAAACAATAGATTTATAGGGTTATTTAATTTATGCTCCATCATGTGCATAGAAGTAACATACTTGCTAGTTGTGAAGCATTCTGATGACAGGATTTGAACTATGTAGGATGAAATCCATGAGCGGGATCGTTATTCAGATTTCATGTTGACGGTTATCAGGTACATTTAGATAATGGCAGAATACACTTGCTTTTATGCAGTACAAACTCCTATTAGATCTACTTGCATAGGGTTATCGATTCTGGCTGTTAACAAGGCTGCTACTTTCCCTGTGTTAAAAATTACTCACACTTGTTTTTTTATTCATAACAGAGACATGCTTCCCGCTTATCCTCACCTCCGACTGGTTAGTACAGATGCTGACCCCATGTATAGAATAATGATTTTGTATTTGAGCTGTGAAGTTTTGATAGTAAACTAACATCTGCTACCATGAACAACACTACAGATACTGATGAGTGCTACCCTTGATGCCGAGCGATTTTCACAGTACTTTGGCGGTTGCCCGATTATTCGTGTTCCTGGTTTCACCTTTCCTGTAAATATTCTTCCACTTTGGCTAAAGGTCATTTTTGCTAACTTAGATGTATCTTGTTATAATACTATATTTTTCCTTGTCATTTAGGTTAGAACTTTTTATCTGGAGGATGTTCTTTCTATCCTGACGTCTTCAAACGACAATCATCTTGATTCCTCTATGCTACTTGCCCCAAATGGATGTTCTGAACTCCTTGAGGAAGATAAAGCTGCTTTAGACGAAGCTATTTATTCAGCGTGGTCAAATGACGAGTTTGATCTTCTCATGGATTTGGTGTCCTCTGAAGGTAGCCCAGCAGTTTACAACTATCAGCATTCTTCGACCGGGTTAACCCCATTGATGGTCCTTGCCGGAAAGGGCAGAGTGGGAGATGTGGTCATGCTCCTCTCTTTAGGTGCTAACTATCATTTAAAGGACAAAGACGGCATGACTGCATTGGCATTGGCTGAGAGAGAAAACCAGCTTGAAGCTGCCGAGGTAATAAAAGGTCACATCAGAAGCGCCTCGTCTGAACCTGCCGACCATCAGAATTTGCTCGATAAGTATCTAGCAACGGTCAATTCAGACCTTGTTGATGTTATTCTTATAGAGCATCTATTGAAGAAGATATGCAAGGACTCCACAGAAGGTGCTATCATTGTCTTCCTTCCAGGATGGGAAGATATAAACAAAACTAGGGAGAGATTGCTTGCAAACTCGTTTTTTGCAGATGGGTCTAGGTTTTGTATAATCTCTCTTCACTCTATGGTTCCGGCAGGCGAGCAAAAGAAGGTTTTCTCTCGCCCGCCTCAAGGTTGCCGTAAGATAGTCCTTTCGACTAATATAGCAGAGAGTGCCATCACCATTGATGATGTTGTCTATGTCATAGACAGTGGTAGAATGAAAGAGAAGAGCTATGATCCTTACAATAATGTGTCTACTCTTCAAACTTCATGGACATCGAAAGCAAGTGCAAAGCAAAGGGAAGGACGAGCTGGTCGATGCCAGCCTGGAATATGTTACCATCTTTACTCTAGACTTCGAGCAGCTTCCTTACCCGACTATCAAGTCCCCGAAATTCGGAGGATACCAATCGAAGAACTTTGTCTGCAGGTAAATATCTAAACCAGTACATTCTTCTCCCTTGTGCAGTGCATAGAAAGGATAAACTAGTATGTATATCTTAATTCTTGGCTTTAAATTGCCAGTTCTATTTATGATTTAGTTTCTATGCATTATCACTTACAGGTGAAGTTGCTGGATCCCAATTGCAAGATACAAGATTTTCTGCAGAAGACGTTGGACCCTCCAATTACCGAGTCTATCAGCAACGCAGTTGGTGTTCTTGAAGAGATTGGTGCTTTATCAGCTGATGAACAGTTGACAGAACTCGGGAAAAAGCTCGGTTGCTTACCAGTCCATCCTCTAATCAGCAAGATGCTCTTCTTCGCGGTGTTAATGAACTGCCTCGACCCTGCTTTGACCATAGCTTGTGCTGCTGACTATCGAGATCCGTTCACCCTCCCCATATCGCCACACGAGAAGAAGAGAGCAACTGCTCGTAGACACGAGCTTGCTTCAATGTACGGTGGCTACAGCGATCACTTAGCGGTGGTAGCTGCTTATGACTGCTGGAGGGATGCTAAAGAAGGAGGCCACGCACCTCGGTTTTGTTCCGACTACCATGTATCTCCCGGCACAATGCAGATGCTCCACGGTATGCGGAAGCATCTCCAAGGGGAGCTTATCCGTAACGGGTTTATACCGGAAAACGTCTCGAGCTGTAGCAGCAATGCTCGTGATCCCGGCATAATTCGTGCTGTCCTCGTGGCTAGTGTGTATCCGAACGTCGGAAAGCTCTTGCCACCGAAAAACGGTAAGCGAGGTGTTGTACAGACAGCTGATGGTGCGAAGGTCCGTCTCCATCCTCATTCTCTTAATTTCCGATTAGCTACTAAGAAATCTGAGGACTGCCCTCTGGTAATCTACGACGAGGTGACTCGTGGCGATGGAGGAATGCACATTCGGAATTGTACCGTTGTTGGACCTCTTTCCTCGGCATTACTCGCTACGGAGATAGGAGTCGCTCCTGCAAATGGTGATGATGATGAGGGAAGTGATGATGATGATGATGCCGATACTGAAAGCGATGAAGAAGATGGAATGGAGGTAGACGAGCGTAACGGTGTTAAGGTCATGTCGGCTCCTGATAACTCGGTAGTCATGGTGCTAGATAGGTGGCTACTTCTCGGATCATCAGCCATCGATGTTGCTCAGATTTACTGCTTGAGAGAGCGACTCTCTGCTGCAATCTTGTTCAAAGTTAGTATTTTGCAGCATGAACTGGATGCAAATTTTTCCTCGTAATTCGTGCTAATTCTGTTTGTCACGATTTCCCAGGTAACCAATCCTCGAAAGGCTCTTCCACCTGCACTCGAAGCCTCGATGTACGCAATAGCCGGTGTTCTCTCCTACGACGAGCTATCTGCAATCCCCTTGCCAATCCAAATGCCAGACTCCGGGGGTTTCGAGGAACCTGATTACAGCCGCAATGGAAGGGGAGGAAGAGGAGGTCCGAGTCGCAATCATAACGGATCTCATAGGTCAGCTATGAACCGGTCGTCTTCGAATCATCCAAGGTACCATTACAGGACTTAGTAGCAACTAGATAATCGCCTCCTTAGGCGAAAAATCAGTTCTTTGATGTGTTGAACAAGTTTGTACAGAGTATGCTTTTGACAGGAGATGATCCTATAGGCACAAGGTTAGCTAAATAGGTTATAGTATGCCAGTAGAAGTGGAAGGTAAGTAAGTGTACCGGGTAACGGAGCTCGAACCTCTGCACTAGTTACGATGGTTCGATGATGTAGCTTAGGGATGGTCTGTGTATGATGTAACGTTGTAACTTGACTCGATCACTTGTAGCGAATTTCCGCCTTGTACCATACGTTTCGAAGTTCTGTTCAGTTGGTGACTGATATAGGAGGCTATTGTAGCTGTTATTTGTCCAATGTATCAATCCCGCCAATATCAGTGTTTTCAAAACCGTTCCAGTACAAATGTTCAACCGATTCGTCCATAAATTATAAACCACTCGTCAAAACAGTTTGGTTCTACCCTAGTATAACTATGATCAATCACAATCAAACTACAGTTTCGAGTGAACCATGATACAAACCGGTTTGAGGTTCACCATTTGTGATTTCGGGTTGATGCTCTTTGTTTGAGATTCGAGAACTGTGGCCATGGGATGTTATCAGCTATGAGAACTGTCTGGTATGAATTTCTCCTCGCAGAACTACCTATGTCGAAAAGAGATCGAAGTTGCTCATAAAATGACTCGACAGACTCTTAAATCTTTCTTCAGTCTCATTGCGCGGAATGAATTTCTCCTCACAAAGCTATCTATGTCGATTTAAAGATCGAAGTCGCTCTTAAATATCTCTCCAGTCGCACTGAGTGAATTGAATTTCTCCTCACAGAGCTATTCTATGCCGAAAAATCGAAAAAGGAGCTATAGAGTATAAAGATAAGAACAGTATAGTTAATCAACAATATTACTACATTCATTAAAACAGGCTTCAAGCTAAGGATCTTATCAGTTAGCAAGAAGATTCCTTTCTCTATAAACCCTCAAACACAAGATTCCATTTTGATACCAGAATCCAGAATCCTCCCATTAATCAGTCTCCTCCTCTTGAGTGTCATCCTCGGTAACAAGATGATTAAGCGTAACTCGTGCCCTCTTCGCCTCAGAAGATGCTGCTGCAACTTCCTCGTCTTCTCCCTCCGCTCCTCCTTTCCTCTTACTCCCGTCTTCCACCTCTGCATCTTCCATTGTCTTAGCAGGTTCAGCATCAGACTCCCCTGGTTTCTCTTCAGCAGATGGTTTGGATTCGGGCTGGCTAGTCATCTTCTCCTCAGCATTCGCGCCTTCTTTCTTTGATGATGCTTCAGACTCCTCCAGGAATGCACGTACTTCCTCGTTATCCGCGAGATCGAGAGGGGTCTTCCCTGCCTTGGTCTTCACATTGAGCCCTGCTCCTCCGCTTTTCTTCACCAGGTACTTGACTAGCTCCAGGTGAGACCCTTGAACTGCGTAATGAAGTGGAGTTAGGCCCTTTCGAGTGAAGGATTTAACGGATGCTCCCGCTTGAACTAGGGATCGGACTGCTTCTAAGTGACCCTTTTGGGCTGCGAAGTGGATTGCTCCCATGTCGTCCATGGCTGCAGCACCTGCATCGGCTTTATGGTTGCAGAGATAGGTTACCACTGTTTCATGGCCTGCCCATGCTGCCAGATGCAAACTAGATAATATAATGTGTTAAAGAAAACCAAACCAAACTGTGATCTTTAGAAAGAAAAGAACATGGTTTACACAATACAATGACTGTTCCAAACACGGGTTTCGAGCTATGACCAATTTCTCTCAACTACGAATACATCGACACAAAATCTGCAGAACAATCTGTAATCTTCTGGAAGAAGAAGTTGAACCAAAAGTTGAAGCTAGGAAGAAAGCCAACAATAGGATAGAGAGTCATGAAGATTAAGTTATAGCTGGTGTTTAAACAAGTATGGCTACAGAACTAATAATCATTACTTCCTCTACTGAAACTTACAAACATGATTTCATTCTTCCAAGCAAAATATGCAGAGGGTTAGATATAAGGGATGTTATATGAACTAACTACGAACTTCTCCCAACAACTCGAATTATTGGGATGCACAAGTTCTAACGGTCCAATATGATCGAGAAGTCGTGACATTGAAATTTGAATCATGTTAGCCGCTAATATAACAATTTCACTTCACAATGCTAAACTTAATCCCAATTCTCATTTGAAACTCGGTTTTTTAAGATGCAACAGTTCTCCACATAGTTCTATCTTCAATGCCAAGTGTTTGAAACATTCAAAGGGAAGGTTCAGAAAGCAAAAAGAATATCTACTATGAAACAGATTCATCCCAAGCTAACAGAAGTAGAGCTATGGAGGTAGTATAGTCTTGCTTGGATGCAGGATATTTCAAACTATCTCACAAATTGAACAGGGTCTGGAAAATGGAGGAACACCCATGGTATCTATTGGATTTAGAACACAGAAAACAGAAAGCTTACCCTATTGAACTTGATTATCAACCTAAACCCTAACATTTGCAACTCCTGATGAGAAATTGGGGCTGTTTCATACTGAAAAACCTAGGGTTTTAAACGTTCTCCGCAAAATCATGACTGAAACAGTTAATAATTGGAACTGGGGAAGGATACGGAGTTCTGGAGTGCTTATCTCTGGAGTTAACAGCTAGAGGTTCCAAAGCAAGGATCTTCTGAACTGCAGCAAGGTCGCCGGACCTCGCCGCCGCATGAAGGTCTCCTTTCCCGCCACCGCTCATCTTCAAAGTTCTTTTGTTTCTTTCTTTGAATAATAGACGGAGGCTTCTCCTCTTCCTCCTCCGTTCTCTGCTACGGACACGGCGGAGCTAAGCGCCGGAGAATTAATTTCGTCGGTATCTTTCTTAGATCGCCGCCGTCCTCCTACGTTAGAAAGAAATGCGAATTCACTGGTAAACAGTATTGGATATTTAGATACCATTTCATTTTAGAGTGGTTGCATATTAGTCCCTTAATTTCTTTTAATTGTATTTCTTACCACTTAACTTTATATTCTTATTTGCATCGTCTCGTTTTTCATAACTCGAGTAACCGAAATCAACATTTCATCATCCAAATTCGAGCTAGCATATCCCGAAATTGACAATTCATCATATCCAACTTCGAGATGACACATAGGGCTGAAAATACGGTTACAGTTAAAGATTAAAATTGATTAACTGATCGACTTCAATCGGATAATGACTAACCCAAAATATAAGTTGGTCGATTAATTGGTTAATAATTAATTTTTTTAAACCGAAATAGATTTTAACCGACTTACTTCGAATTCTGTTAGTTGAATTAACGGAGAAACAAAAGTCGAGTGGTACGAACCGCAACAAATATAACTCAAGTGATTTACTTGCAATCATCTTAAAAAATTATAATTTTAAATCAAATAAATATCTATTTTGGTCACTGAAATAATCGTATCGTAACTCCGTTAGTACTTATCAGCCTACTCCACGCCAGCTTCCCTAAAAAACTCAGCCGGCCGGCCTTCGACTCCGCCAAATTGCGCCGCCGCTACTAGCATTTCCGCCGCCGCCGCCACTTTCCATCCCGTCGGTGGCTATCAGCTACATAAGAATCCGCCGGTCACTCCTACTGAACCAGAGTCCTCCATCGTCCAGCAGTTAGGTAAGTTATTCAATTCATAATTTTCGCGCCCTGTTTTTGCGTCGCTAGCTATCGCATTTAGCCATTTAGGGATTAGATTATTGCTTTATCAGAGTGTCGAAATCATTATGGCTGTTGAATTTGGCTATTGCTTCGTTTGTGAATTGAGGACTTGAACATAGGGAATTAGGGACAAAATTTGAATCATTTTGCTCAGTCAGAGAGAGGATCGAAATCATTATAGCTGTTGAATTTGGTTATTGCTTCGTTTGTGATTGAGGACTTGAAGGAATTAGGGACACACTTTGAATCATTTTGCTCAATCATAGTATCGAAATCAGTATAGCTGTTGAATCTGGCTATTCCTTGCTTCGTTTGTGATTGATAACTTGAACATAGGGAGTTAGGGACAAACTTCGAACCATTTTGTTGAATCAGAGTATTGAAATCGTTGTAGCTATTAAAAATTTGGTTGTTCCTTGCTTCGTTTGTGATTGGGGATTTGAACATAGGGAATTAGGGATGAACTTTGAACCATTTTTTGCTCAATGGATATATAACTTAATGCTGCAGAGAAATGGTGAACTTGGCTTGCAGCAACAGTTGCAGTAGACCACTGTATCTTTCCAGAACTTGGGTTTCACCATCATCTCCTTCCCCAAATGCTTTAACCAGCTTCTCTCTTCCTTTCTCACCATATCTACGGCTATGCTCCACTTCCCAATTTCACCTCAAATCTTCAGCTACATTAGAAGCACAAACCAATGAACCTGCATTACCCCTCCATCTCGACTCTCTATTGGATACAGGAGGTGGATGGGACGATGGCGGAAATAACAACAATGACAATAACCCATTTGATCCATGGTGGAGGAATGGTGATAATGATCCTTCAGATTCATCCAATTCTTCTTCCCTCTTCTTTCTGTTATGTTGTTGTACAGTTGCCTTGTCGGTGCTCCATTTACAATTGGCCTCTTCAGCACTTGCCCTTACGACAACTGCTGCTTCCAATGGTGACGAAATTCCTCCTTCTAAGAGTGTGTGGGAAGTTCAAGGAGGCAGGTGGGTCGGTCTAATTCCCGATTTCATCAAGGATGAATTCTTTATTGCTCCATCGTCTTCCGAGGGCTACAGCGTTGGGAATCTGTGGTTGCAGTGTAAATCGCTTGTTATGCGCCTCATGCTTCCTGAGGGGTTCCCTCACAGTGTTACTTCTGACTACTTGGATTACTCTCTTTGGCGAGGTGTCCAGGGTGTGGCCAGTCAGATTAGTGGAGTCCTTGCTACACAGGTCAGTTCTCGATTCCTTCCTCGGCCATTTCACCTGTTTCTTTCATTCTTTAGTCCATCCCTCATGGATATTACTGTATGTGACTCGAACATCAGGCATTGCTTTATGCCATTGGATTGGGGAAAGGAGCCATCCCAACTGCTGCTGCCATTAATTGGGTGCTCAAGGATGGAATCGGGTATCTCAGCAAAATCTTGCTGTCCAAGTTCGGCCGACATTTTGATGTCAACCCCAAAGGCTGGAGGCTCTTTGCTGATCTTTTGGAAAATGGTGCTTTTGGTTTGGAGATGCTAACTCCTGCTTTCCCTCATCTCTTTGTTTTCATTGGTGCTGTTGCTGGAGCTGGACGATCTGCTGCATCTCTTATACAGGTTTGGCACTTCTACTTCTCTTATTCCAAACTGCTATATACCAACTTTTGTACAGTTTCCATCTTTGTTTGCCCTTTACCGATCATATAAAGTAGATGACTTGTGACAAAGTAAATTTATGCACATTACAGGCATCCACTAGGAGTTGTTTCTATGCTGGTTTTGCTGCTCAAAGGAACTTTGCTGAGGTAAAATAAGCCATACCTTGCATGCTTCATTTTTTTTATTCTCGACGATGGCTGAATCTAAGCATTGTTTCATGTTCATGCCTTGTTGTTATTGCCCGTGGTTCTACTCCAAATGTAGGTAATTGCAAAAGGTGAAGCTCAAGGAATGGTTAGCAAATTTATTGGTATAATGATTGGCATAGCAGTGGCCAACTACATAGGCTCTTCTACGCCTCTTGCTCTTGCTACATTTAGCGTGGTCACCGTCATCCATATGTACTGCAATTTCAAGTCGTATCAATCCATCCAGCTGAGGACATTAAACCCTTATCGAGCAAGTAATTCCTCTTCCCCCTTTTTAACTTGAAGGCCATGTATTGTAGAATTATCTGCTCTGAATCGCTGTACAAATGACTGAATAACGAGGAAAATATTCACTGATCATAGGGTATTACTTCCTTTCCACAAACAGGCCTAGTGTTTAGCGAGTATCTTCTCAGTGGCCAAGCACCTCCAATCAAAGATGTCAATGATGAGGAACCAGTTTTTGCGGCCATGCCGTTTCTCGATACAAACTCTAAAAACAGAGTGAGCAATTCTTAGTTTTCTCAACTTATTGAACATATTTCAGAATTCTTAGGTACTGCAATTTCAGAAAAGTTCAGAGAGGTAAGCTTATCTTAACATAGATGAGTAGTTTTATATGGCAGTTGATTTTGTTTTCCAGGCGGTATCAGATGCTCTATCTTCTGAAGCAAAGCATGCAGCTGCCGATATTGAAAGACGGCTACAGTTAGGTTCCAAACTAAGCGAGGTCGTTTACAACAAGGACGATGCACTTGCGCTCTTCAGTCTGTATCGGGATGAAGGATACATCCTGGCTGAACACGGCGGGAGATATTGTGTTAGTTTTCCTTTCTGTGTGTTTGACTTTTACTCTCCATATGATTTACTTTGCCAGGATGGCTAACTAAAACTCTGTCTTATTCTGATACTACAGGTTGTGCTTAAAGAAAGCTGCTCACAGCAAGACATGCTAAAGTCGGTATTTCAAGCGAATTACCTGTACTGGCTGGAGAGAAATGCAGGAATGGAATCAAGGAACATCCCTTCTGACTGCGGAGAAGGAGGGAAGCTTCGGTTATCCCTCGAGTATGTTCGGTGGGAGTTCGACCATGCCAAAAACGACAGTGTGTCGATGGGTTGGGCTGTTGATGGACTGATAGCTCGGCCTTTGCCTAACAGAATCCGTTTCGTAAATGCTGGCATTGCTCCTGCTACTGATGCCGCCGATGGAAAATAGAAGGGAACATAGATTATGAACTTTGTTGCTAACCGTTGAGGCAGTAGGAGAATATGTAGTCTCTTATCTTACTAACATTTGTAAGTGATTTTTGTCAGAAGGAAATAAAGAGTTCGAGGTTCGTCTTGTTTAACCGGCTCCAATGGAATCTTTTGAGGCCTTGGCTGCATTCTGGCACCTGGACTTAAGCGTTCTTCGACTGGAATCGACAATTGAGTCTATGTCTGTCTAATGGTGTTATGAAGTTTGGTGCAGGTTAACGAAGTTTGCTCATCTGATGATTGACTCAGCACAAGGTTAGCCAATTCTTATCTCGTAAATGTATAATCTTTCGCGTGAAAATTCATTGATCGTCGTTACTTCCTGCAATAGTTCTTCATTCAGAATGTGCATTGTGTTCCTATAGATGCTAGTTGTTTCATTTTACAGTTGGAATTCGCTGATGCTGATGAACTGCTGGTAGCTTATCTCGTAAATGTTTAATCTTTCGTGTGAAAATTCATTGATCGTAATTAGTTCCTGCTATAGTTCTTCATTCAGTATGTGCATTGTGTTCCTATAGATGCTAGTTGTTTCATTTTACAGTTGGAATTCACTGATGCCGATGAACTGGTGGTAGTTTCTCAGTTCCATGATTTTGCTGATAAGTTCATGGCTTTCCCCAGGTGTACAAAGAGGCTAAGAAGGTAGCCTATGAGGGAGTACGATTGGACGAAACGAAGTGGGTGGTATGTTTCGAAGTACGAGTTGGTTCGATAGTAAATCGGTAAATGAGCCGAGCCTTGAGTCAACTTTGGCTTGACTCGACATGCTGGCGAGCTAGCTCGGCTCACGAGCATGTTGAGTCATGGCTTATGAGCTGGCTCGATTCAGATAGCTCGAAAGTCATAAGCCAGCTTGATAAGGGCTGATTAGTGGCTCGCGAGCTTGCTCAAGTACGAGCTGGTTCGATAGTAAATGAGCCGAGCCTTGAGTCTACTTTGGCTCGACTCGACATGCTGGCGAGCTGGCTCGAGTCATGAGCATGTTGAGTCTGGCTTGATTAATGGCTCACGAGCTTGATCAAGTACGAGCTTGATAGTCTAGGTTACTACTTTATGTCGTATAACATGTACTTTCGGTTATTGAAGTGAACAAATCAACGCTCGAAGTAGATGATAGAACGCATTAGTGCGACACATAGTGCTGCACGCTATGGGGAATCGTGACTACAAATATTACCTCGTGTATCAACCGTAGGCTTGAACGACATTCGAGGACACTCTCGATCACGTCTCCTCGCCAAATAAACCACCCTTTCGACTTATAAATACATGATTGAATGTTGTAAATCGTACAATACGCAATTGGCTCATGAGTTGGATTCGATAGACCAATCTTGTGTCGTGAGACCTTGGCTCGCCACATAACCCGTCTGAGAACCTCAAGTACTACGTAATCACGTGACAATGGGGTCTATAATGTCGCTAGTCGTCAATGTACCCGATTAACACGTATCATCCAACTCGTTCTGCTGGATTACGTCAAATCTATCGATAAAATGAAACTTTGGTTCGATTCGCTTCGAATTTGGTTATGTCTCATTTTTAACGGTAGTTTTGATGAGAACAGTACCAGAACGTTACAACGTGCACAAATTCTGGTACCAAATCGACTAGATTTCAAAGTTAGATGATCATTATGCAAGAAACCCAAAATTATGAGCTCAATTTAGATTCCCATCAGCCAAGTGGTCACTAAACAGTTTAATAATATCATTTTAATCACTAAACTTTGCTTATATTTCGTCTTCGAGCTCAGTAGTTAGTTGCCATCCTAAACACGCAGTATATAAACAGCGTGAAGAGGAAGGAAAGCAAGGGAAGAGAGAAGTGAGAAGAAGCACTCCGAAGAAAACCGATCGAGTGAGAGAGAGAGAGAGATGAACGAAGCGGTGGAGGATTGACGGAGGTTGATCGGAGTACTGATGAACTTGAGAAATGATTTCTCGGTGCCGATAGAGAGACCAGGCGATTGAGATTTTTTTCTTCTTTTGGGGTTTAGTGACGGAATTGAATTTGGGACAGATTGATACAGAGAAATTTGGT
Organism: Linum lewisii; assembly: GCA_034768395.1. Taxonomy (NCBI): domain Eukaryota; kingdom Viridiplantae; phylum Streptophyta; class Magnoliopsida; order Malpighiales; family Linaceae; genus Linum; species Linum lewisii. Next base: position 52,328,962 of record CM068304.1, read on the forward strand.
TAAGGAGGAGGAGCTTCGTCGTTCTGGGAGGTAGGATGAGTTTCTCGGTGATCGGAAGTGAGATATTGGGGGTTATCTTTGTTGTTGAGATTCATGATTTTGGATTAGATTATTTTCCATTTCTTGATTAGTTTCCCCATTGGATAAGATGCGGTGGATGTTGATTTTGGGTAACATGGCCGTTTCCCGGAATAGCTAGCTCTGTTTCAGATAGGTTAAGCTTATTGTGGGAGTTCATTAATGACTGATTATCTGGAGTTGATTGTCGATGATTAAGTGTTGAAGTTTGTGATTGGAATTGTGTTTTCCTGATCGGGTTTTTGGTTTTAGTTTGTTCCCTTTGTTGATGGGTTTGTTTATTTGTGATAGCTGGATTGTTCAGTTCATGATTTTAGAGCTGCATTTGCGATTTTGTTGCCATACGTTATTAAACTTGATCACCAGTTAGTAGATTGTTTAGTTTCATTGATGGTGTTAGAAGATGAAATATGAGATTCTTTCAACTGTCAGAATGTGTATACTTTGGATGGTATTTGGGAGATGTTACCTGAAAGAATGTGTAGTTGTGAATGGACTGGTCTTGATTTGAGGAACTTGGATGAGTTTGTTTCAGACTTCAGTTACTAGGTTCTATGTATGATTTCAATCTGTTTTGTGTCTATTATTTGCTAACAAGTTTCTAGATATGCTATTCATGCTTTAATTTTGTGGATCCATGAACACTCTTTCTGTTTGCTGTGTAGGAAGTCATTCTTTTGCAAGTGATCCGAGAGTTCTGTCTATCAAAACCGGCAATATTTTGTGATTCATTTGTATGGTATATGGGCTGAGGTGCAAATTTTATGGGAGGTGGTTTAGAGGATGATGAACCAGCCTCAAAACGTTTGAAATTAGCCTGTAGAGAATTTAAAGGTTGTTCAAACGGTACCTTGCTATCAGAGTCTACTGTTGGGTCTTCATTAGATTTGATGGCCCGCCCTCTACAACCCGAAGAGGATGAAGAGGTCATTGGTTCTAAAGGTGTCATTAGGAAAGTTGAATTTGTCCAGATTATAGTGAAGGCATTGCATTCTCTTGGATACAAGAAGAGCAGTGCTGTTCTAGAAGAAGAGTCAGGCATACCCTTGCATTCCTCAACGGTTAAGTTGTTTACTCAGCAAGTTCTTGATGGAAATTGGGGAGATAGCATTCTGACATTACACAACATTGGGTTGAAGGATGAACAAATTGTTAAGTCAGCCGCTTTTCTGATATTGGAGCAGAAATTTTATGAGCTTTTGGATGGGGAGAAAATCAGGGAAGCTCTTAAAACTTTGAGGACTGAGATTGCTCCTCTATGTCCTAGTAGCAATTGTGTTCGTAAGCTTTCTTCGAGCCTTTTGTCTCTTCCTAAGAGTGTTTCAGTGGGGTCATCTAATCAGGTTAATATGAGGGCCAAGTCTAGGACAAAGTTGCTGCAGGAATTGCAAGATCTTTTCTCCCCAACTGTTATGGTTCCAGAAGGGAGGTTAGAACAGTTAGTTGAGCAGGCTCTGATCTTGCAGCGAGATGCCTGTGTCTTCCACAACTCATTGGATAGAGAAATGTCATTATTCACAGATCATCGATGTGGGAAAGATCAGATTCCTTCTCGAACTCTACAGGTTTGAACATGCGAACTGAAAGGAGTGAATCTCATATTACTTAGTGAAATGAGATGTGAATTGAAGCACTTTATGTGATTGCATTTTACACACTGTTCAGAATGAAGGTAAATCAGATAGCTTCATGAAAGGAGTCCTGGTGTCAATTTTTAACGAATCGTGTTATAGGCTATTTAGAAGATGATCATTATTCTGTTATTGGTTTTCTGTTGATGGGTATGAATGTGTGTGGTCATATATGTGGGATAACATCCTTCACGAACCATGAGGTTTCTTTCTTTACGTGCTCAAGTTAAACATGCTGATCCGCTCGTTCAATGTTTTTCTGTTCTACATTATGTTTATGGAAAGGTGAATTGCCGGTTATTAATTTTTTAATCAGAATAGGATTGATACGTTACATCTTACAATTTTTGAGTTTCTACTGGCATAATTTCATTTAGCTGTTGCCTCTATTTCTTTCTGGACAGATATTAGAAGCACACTCCAGTGAAGTATGGTTCTTGAAATTTTCCCATAACGGGAAGTATTTAGCTTCCTCGTCTAATGATCGGTCAGCCATCATATGGGAGGTACTAATTTATTTTGGAAATGATAAAGCTTGTCTAGTTCTCATGTTTGTACCGTGATTCTTATCCACTTAGATTCTTGCTGAAACCTGTTCTAGGTTTGCATGAATGTATTTCGAGAATCTTGCCCTTTTAAATTTTTAATCTGATTTCTCCTCTACTATGCTCTTTTGCTGAACCCATTTTTAGGTTGGTGTAAGTGGTGAACTTTCTATAAGGCATAGACTATCTGGCCACCAGAAGCCTGTGTCCTCTGTTTCATGGAGTACTGATGATCTCAAGATCCTCACTTGTGGCATTGAGGAGGCTGTCCGATGCTGGGATGTTTCAACTGGTGAATGCCTACATGTGTACGAGAAACCTGGGCTCGGCCTAGTATCCTGCGGATGGTCTCCTGACGGGAAACTGATACTCTCGGGAGTCAATGACAAGAGCATATGTATATGGGAGCTAGACGGGAAGGAGATAGAGTGTTGGAAAGGTCAACGAACTCTCAAGATCTCAGACTTAGAGATCAGTAGCGACGGGAAGCAGATTATGTCCATATGTAGGGAAAATGCGATTCTCTTACTTGACAAGGAAGCAAAGACCGAGAGAGTCATCCTGGAGAACCAAACAATAACATCGTTCTCGTTATCGAGAGATAACAGATACTTGTTGGTTAACCTCTTGGATCAGGAAATCCATCTCTGGGACATACATGGTGATATCAAGCTCGTCGCAAAGTACAGAGGCCACAAGCGTGCCCGTTTCGTCATCAGATCGTGCTTTGGAGGATCTGAACAAGCTTTTATAGCCAGTGGTAGCGAGGACTCACAGGTACGAATCCATAATCCCAACAAGCTTTTATCGCCTTATGAATGTAAAAAATGTGAAGCTCTTTCTATTTCCTAAGCTACTTTTGAGAAAAGAGTTCTAGTCACGAAAATCTAGGGTTCTGGTTCTTTATCTGCAGCTACTGTACTAAGATTCGCAGATCTGAGAAGTCAGATTGAGGTTCTTTATTTCGTTCATCCCTAAAGTACAGTGGTTCCTGGGTCATGATTTCTGCAGGTATACATATGGCTTAGAGGATCGGGAGAACTGATCGAGGCATTACCAGGGCATTCAGGATCCGTAAACTGCGTAAGCTGGAACCCTACGAATCCGCACATGTTGGCTTCGGGAAGCGACGATGGAACGATTCGGATCTGGGGCTTGAGTAGTCATCTTCTGCAGAAACAGCAGCAGCAAGTTCGAGGAAATGGCGTCATAGCTATTTGCAATGGGAATAGTTGAACTAAGACCGAAAGATGATCACTTGTTTTTGCTTTTCTTAGGCTTAAACAATGCTTGTTTCTTCATGTACACAGTTTGTTTCCTCTTTGTTCTTTTTCAATCATGGGTACTGGACATTCTTCATGTCAGAACTCAGAACATTGCAGTCTATTTCGAATGGCAAGGAATTTGGATAATAAATTTCTTATCTCAGCTTTCGGCCTGTGATTGATGATTGCGGTTGTGATTGCATACTGGCGATCTTTTGTTCGAAGTTAATGAGATCGAGGTAGAGAATTAGGGTTTACGGAAGAGGGAAAAATGACGTATTTACAGTTCGATAAGAGAATCGACCAGTACAACCACGATACACTAGTCCAACAAGTTGTACCGACCAGCATTGCTTACGTGGCGATATATTTGTCTAGCAAACCGGGTAGACAATTGGGTACATGGTCAAATCGGTAGAACTGACCGATAACATATCGAAAACTTTCAAATGAGCAACAGATCATAGCTCTGTATGATGATAAATAAACAACAATTATACAAGAACAACACCACAATCAAAACCATCTAGTGTGTGTGACAAGAAATCCTTCCACTCCAGGCCAAAGGGTTACTTCAACAGCAAGAAACACAAGGCAGTGTGTCTCTGAAGATTTCTTTATTTGAACTCTGCAATCTCGAAAACCCTAGCAGTACCATCTTGAGATGCCGAAACCAGGAACTCGTGATTAGAGTTCACGGACAATGACTGTATGCAGTCGCTATGCCCCTTGAAGGTCTTTACCTTGTCACCAGATCGACCGTCCCAGATCACTATGGTGCCATCTGCACATCCTGCAGCCACGTATCTCGACACGCCTATCCACGTTAAGCATGTCACTTCGCTCTGCATAATGTTACTTCCAGATTAAACTCGGTTTTGAAAGAAAGCAAACTAGTGATTACAGGAGCCTAAGAACAACTGTGATAAGAAATGCGAGTAAACCGACCTCGTGATTGCATATGTTACGAGGAGCTGAATGTTCGAGATTCCATATGACGAGATTTTGATCCCTCCCTCCACTTGCCGCCCACGGGAAACTGCATGGGGGTAGGGATTACATTCACGAGTTCATCAGATTACAGGGGAGATGCAGAAATCTTGACATAGCTTGTGCATGTCGTGTTTTTTTACATACCTTGATGAATTCGACAGAGAGATGCACAAGACAGTATCTGTATGACCAGATAAAGTACTGACCACCTGTCGAAAATAATCGTTTTGGAATCAGTCGTTTATATGAAAGTTTCGAGCTAATGAATAGAAGAAAGAAACTTATAAGACATGACCTTTCCAGTGACTATGTTCACAATTTTCACAGAGCCATCCAGAGCACCAGTAAGAGCAAGAGTTGAATCAGCAGTAATGGTCAAGCAAGTTAATCCTGCAGTATGATATGGATGACCTAGGAGCAGAAATTTACACAAGCATTAGGTTTCATCTGTCCTCGAAAAGAAAAAGAAGGATTTGATCACAATACGAAACCCGGTAATAAGCTCGATAGTTCCATGTGTTTACCTCTTACAACATGTTTACTCTCCCCAGTTTTAGGATCCAATATTCTCAGAGTCATATCAGCAGAACCAGTGCAGATAAGTTTGCCTTCTCGGTCAAAAGGAAAGAACGAGTATTTCAGAAAGTCGGCCATGAAGAACATTATATAAACAAATCGAGCAACATGAAGAAAGAATATTCAATACCATCTGGGGTGAAATCTCCACAGGTAACAGGTCCACCATGACCATAGAACACATTCAGGACAACACCTCTATCGGCATTCCACATCCAAGCACTGCAATCGTTTGAACCGGCCAAGACTACGTGACCTCTAGGATGCCACCTTACCCACTGGTGAATTTAAGTAAGACGTCGTTAGTCTAGTTAGATTATGAAATCCACAATACCAAGTCATGAACCGTTACATCCCAATAACCCGAGTTGTTGGGAGAGGGTTCTGAATGGATCTTATATGAGAAACATAATCATTCATTGCACCTCAAAGCCAACAGTAGGATCAACTTCTTCGTCTTCTGCTTGCTCAGTCACAACAGGCCCTTCAAGCGTATTTTTAAGTTCTCCAGATGCATACCAGACTTTAACTACAGAATCAAGCCCTCCGGATGCAAGAAGCTGGCCGTCACTACTAAATGCTAAGCTAGTAACGGAATCCGTATGACCTTCAATGAATTCAAACAACGGTGGTGAGAAATACACCATGGTTCGAGAATTCCACGGAGGATTAGAGTGTGAAAGTGAATCTACATACCTCCGAATTCAGCAGCCCAATCTCCCTGTCCTAACTTCCATAGAAATCCTCTATCATCACCGCCACCGGTTGCTACCAGTAAAGGATCCGTTGGACTGCAGGCAACCGCGTAAAGTTCAGCTGCATCAAACAAAGGAATAAGGTTAGAACCAGATACCCACAAACTGAATCAATGGAAACCCTTGCATAACTATATACAAGAACACGACACGAAAAATAACTTAATCACAGAGAAACTTACATGTATGGCCAGTGAATGTGTGCATCGAATCATCCTCTAACAGCAAAAACACAACAAAACAAGATCATCAGCACAGTTAACTCAACCATAAGAATCAGCAAAAGATTAGAACTTGAATCATCATCATCAACCCAATACCATCATAGCCAGCTTGCTCATCATCCTCATCATTGACATCAGGAAGATCTGCAACCACACAGATTCATGAACAAGTAAATCAGAACCAGATAACAAAACAACGAACCATGAACAAGAAGGAAGTAAGCACCTTCATCATCAAGGATAACCTCATGGAGAGTATCTGATTCATCGATATAGACCTCCTCATCACCACTGCTATCACCATCCCTCATCATTTTCCTGAATTACTAACCAATTTTTAGCTAGTATCTGATTCATCCTTATAGCTGGTATACTTCATTCAAGCAGACAGCTTGAATAACATCATAATTAAAAAATTCAAAATAAACCCAGAAAACATCCTTGAAACTAGCTGTTCACCAATTCTACAGTTCAAATTCAAAGCTTTCAATATTGGTACAAGCATCTTCAAGGTACAAATAGATGCTGTGATATACTTACTATTCAGAGACGAACGATGAACAGAAAAGAGTTTTACCTTGGTTGCCGAACCAAGAATCTAAAACTTCCGCCGAGCTATTCAGTCCGTTTCAGCTACCGGATACTTGCCGTGTAATCCGCTGCCGCCGTCGCCGCCGCAGGGTTTACTATAGCGATGCTGGCCGGAGTTGAGTTTTGCTCTGCTAGCTGCGTAATCGAATATATAACGCCGAAATTTCAAAGGGTAAAAAGACAAAAATGCCCCTTGTAGGGTAAATTCCTTATTTAGTCACTGTACTATTCAGTTTTACAATTCTATCCAATAACTGGATTTTCTAAATTTTCGGGGAAGTTATTAGCTTTCGTCTTCTTCGTGTTCAGAGGTTGCCAGACAAGCACTCCAAAGCAGGTACAGAAAGAAATCTAGAGAGAGAGACTGATAAGAGCTTTAGAGAGATAAAGGAAAAGCTGCGGAGGATTGGGCCAGGAGATTTCGCCGGAGTTAATCGGTGCAAATTCCCGACTGCGGCGGAGGAAGCGGCATAACGATCGGTAGACCAGGTCGGTTGCTCGGAGGTGAAGTCTTTCATCTTCTTTCGTTGAATGTTCCCGATTCTTGATTAGATTAGTTCCGATTACTGCTTTTGCTCATCGGATAAGATGTTATGTGTGAAAAACGTTAGCAATCTGATCACCTGGAGTAGCTAGCTATGGTTCCTTGTGATTTTGTAGCTTTTTTATTTCTGTCAGTAATCTTGAGTCACATTTCTTCCTTTCAAGGCTATGAAGTCTCAGATTAGTTGGTTTCATGGAAGATTGGAGTGATAATTTGGTTATTAGGTTCTGTGTATACTGTCAATCTGTTCTTGCCTGTGTTATCAAACAAGCTTGTTGATCCGTAATCTGTTTGTTCTGTAGGAAGTTGTAATTTGTTTCAACCAATAAGAGAGCTTCATCATTAGAACCAGTATTCATTTGTTCTTCATTTGTATGATATATGGGCTGAGGTGCACATTTTATGGGAGGTTTAGAGGATGATGAACCAGCCACGAAACGTATGAAATTAGCTTGTACAGAATCTAGAGGTTATTCGAAGTGTTCTTTGCTACTACCAGAGTCAATTGTTGGGTCTTCAATCGATTTGATGGCCCGTCCACTGGAATCGGAATCGGAAGACGAGGTTATTGGTTCAAAGGGAGTCATTAGAAGGGTCGAGTTTGTCAAGCTAATGATGAAAGCATTGAATTCTCTTGGATACGAGAAGAGCAGTGCTTGTCTAGAAGAAGAGTCGGGGATACCGTTACAATCATCCATGGTGAAGGAGTTCATACAGCAAGTTCTTGATGGCAATTGGGGTGAAAGCATTCCCACATTGCATAGCATTGGGTTGAAGGATGAGCGGATTATTAAGGCGGCATCTTTTCTGATACTGGAGCAGAAGTATTTCGAGCTTTTGGATGGGGAGAAAGTCATGGAAGCTCTGAAAACTTTGAGAACTGAGATTGTTCCTCTGTCTGCTAGGAGCGATCAAGTTCGTGCGCTTTCTTTAAGCCTCGTGTATCGCCCACGGGACGTGTTGGTGGAGTCTACTTCTAATCGGGTTAATTTGAGGGCTAAGTCTCGGACAAAGCTGCTGGAGGAATTGCAAGAACTTTTCCCTCCAACTGTTATTGTACCAGAAAGGCGGTTAGAGCAGTTAGTTGAGCAAGCTCTCGTCTTGCAGCGAGATGCCTGCTTCTTTCATAACTCATTGGGCAAAGAAATGTCCTTGTACATGGATCATGAATGTGGAAAAGATCAAATTCCTTCTCGAACTCTACAGGTTTGAACATAATTACCGGCATTCTTGCTTTTTGATAGGCGTAGCTTCATTGAGCTCTTACCAGTATTTCCTTTTGGACAGATTTTAGAAGAACACTCTGGTGAAGTATGGTTCATAAAATTTTCTCATAATGGCAAGTATTTAGCTTCGACCTCTGACGATCAATCAGCCATCATATGGGAGGTAAAAGTCATTATTCTTACTGATAGCTTACATTTTTTATGCACTCTATACATCATGTGCTGTTTCTGAATGTGTGTTTATTATCCTCGTCTTCTACACTGATGAAATTTTGGTGAACCCTTTTGCTAGGTTGGTACGAATGGTGAACTTTCAATGAAGCATAGACTATCCGGCCACAAGAAACCTGTATCTTCCGTTTCATGGAGCTCCGACGATGATAAGATCCTCACTTGTGGCGTCGAGGAGGCTGTCAGATGCTGGGATGTCTCAACTGGCGAATGCCTCCACGTTTACGAGAAACCAGGGCTCGGCCTAGTATCCTGTGGATGGTCTCCCGACGGGAAACTGATACTCTCGGGGGTCAGCGACAAGAGCATATGCATATGGGAGCTAGACGGGAAGGAGATAGAGTGCTGGAAAGGTCAACGAACTCTCAAGGTCTCAGATTTGGAAATCAGTAGCGACGGGAAACAGATCATGTCCATATGTAGGGAGAATCAGATTCTATTACTTGACAAGGAAGCAAAGAAAGATAGGGTGATCACTGAGGACCAAACGATAACTTCCTTCTCGTTATCGAGAGATAACAGATACCTATTGGTTAACCTCTTGGACCAGGAAATCCATCTCTGGGACATACATGGCGATGAAACGAAGCTCGTTGCAAAGTACAGAGGTCATAAGCGTACCCGTTTCGTCATCAGATCGTGTATCGGAGGGTCTGAACAGTCTTTCATCGCCAGTGGTAGCGAGGACTCCCTGGTACGAATCCATCTCTCTTCCTACTGTCATATGAATCGTCTGTCATGCAATCCGACATTGGTTTTATACTATTCAATAACGCCGACTTGGAACTAACTTATCGGAAACCGTGTATGATCATTCCCTATGGCTATTGCAGATATACATATGGCACAAAGCATCAAGAGAGCTGATAGAGGCTTTACCGGGGCATTCGGGATCTGTCAACTGTGTAAGCTGGAACCCTACGAATCCGCACATGTTTGCATCGGCTAGTGACGACGGGACGATTCGAATCTGGGGCTTGAAAACTCAGGAGGAGGTTCATAGGAATGGTACCTTAGCTAGTTGCAATGGTGGAAGCTCAAAAAGAGAAGACTAGTAGAAATGGAATGGCTTCCTTTGTATTTCTCATGTACAATTTGTTGCCTTGTCAAACTTGGGGTACCTAACTGGGCATTCATCTGAAGTTTAGTGACTTGCTAGTTAAAATGTTAAAGTTTAGTGATTGGAAACGTAATCAAATCCATCTCCTTCTGTCTGTCTGGTCTATCTCGAATTCAATCTCAAACCCGAACCCGTTTGGGGTATTCGAGTACTTGTAATATATGAACGGGTGGACCGGATAAGGGTCCGAGTACCCTTTTAACCAAAAAAAATGTATTAGGGATTTAGAGGTTGTGGTCGGGAAATTTGGCGAGAAGAAAGGAATTCCGATCATCTGATTATGTCGGTTTAGTGGGTAAGTGAGTAGCTTATCTGAGTTTCAGGTCTGAGTAATCAAAGGTTTAAGGTTGGAAACCCGAGGTTAGAACCCGTTTAAGTTCAATTTGAAATCCAATCACAAAGTATCCGGTAACCTAATCAGAAGTGAATTCGGGTAATACACGAACCCGCTCGGGTTTACTTCTAGTTAAATTTTAAGCCCATTACATAGGGTTGGATACCGTGAAAGACCTTTTTACTATGGGCTTTTTGGAAGCCCACTAAGCCCATATCATTGGCCCGGAAAAGGAAATAAATAAATAATTCCCGCTTTACGTATTCGATTATGGCGCCAAAATCGAAACTGAAGTCTGAAGCTTCTCCCATCACCTCATAATTGTCAAATCGAAAAGCTTCTATCAAAACCCTAACTCTATCTCAGATCTCCCCCAAAATTGCTTCCGCCTCTCCTTTCCAGCTTTCCTCAGTCGCGGCCGACTGTTCAACGCTCCGGTGACCTTGTTCTGAGCAGCTGCACTGATTCACTGCTGCTTGCGTCTCCTCTTCTCGGTTCTCCTCCCGCTGCCTGTCGCCGTAAGTCCATTTCCTCGTCATCTCGCTGTTCTATGTTCACTTTGTCGATTTCTTAGCTATGGATTATGTTTACGGATCATCTATCGATATGCACTTGGACTGTTACATACAGTGTGATTTTTGCCACTCGATGATGCTTTGTGCAGTAGTTACTGATCATTTCGCGTAAAATGGTTTTCCTCCTGAATTTTCATGTGATTCCTTGCGGTTCCCCTTTGAGGCTAGCTTTAGTTACTCGTTAGGGATTAGTGTTGTTGTGCCATGGTGCTTTACTAGCAGCTTAGTTGACTGCGCTCTGTGTATCTGTTTACGTAGTCTTCACTCTTCAGCCTAGTCTTTAAGAAAAAGTGACAGATGTACAAAGTTGGTAATATTGCTCAGTAACACTTCATTAACTGTTTATGCTTTTTGCTCTGCAATCTATGGAATTTTACCTTCTTCTAAAAAACCCTGTTTTCTTTTTATTCCTTAGATGTTTGAACCGGAAGATAGATGGTCAGAAGCAGAATATAGTGATGAAGAAAGTGAAGAGATGGAATGGGATCCTTATAGGCAAGAAACTACAAGAAAGGGTTTAGCTAAAATGATCATCATGGACAAATTGCCTTTCAAATTCTTGGAGCATCGAGGCTTTAAGCATTTCCTGTCACTCTCAATCCCTGATTTTGAGATTCCTACGGAAGCAACTGTTATGCATGATTGTTATCAGTTGTTTCTCCTGGAGAAGGAGAAGATGAAGCAACATTTGAAGGATAACTGTCCAGGGAGGGTTTCTTTGAGTATAGATCGGTGGAAAAGTGTACAGCAGTCTGAGTATATCTGTGTGACTGCTCATTATATTGACAAGGAGTGGACATTGAAGAACCAGATCCTTAGCTTTCATCCAATCCCTGGTCCTAAGGGTGTAGACATTGGAAATGTGATTGAGTCGTGCTTAAAGGACTGGCGGATTGATGATAAAGTGTTTTCTATCACAGTAGACAGTGGAAGCTCGAATGATGTTGCTATCAATTATTTGAAAGATCGGTTTAATCAGGCGGGTACAGGTATTCTGGGTGGTAAGTTTCTTCACGTCAGGTGTGTTGCTGAAATGATCAATCTAGTTGCTGTTGACAGTTTGACAGAAATGAGCAAGTCAGTGAAGCGGGTTCGAGAAGCAATAAGGTATATCAGACAGTCGAGTTCTGGATTGTTTAAATTCAAACGATGGATTGCAAGTATGGGAATTAAGAAATGGGTTTCACTTCGTCTCGATGATCCTACCAACTGGTTGTCAACGTATTTGATGTTGCAATCAGCTGCCAAGTTGCAAGGAGCCTTCAACCAGTTTGCTTTGACGGATGAACACTACAAGCATGATCTTAATCTAGCAGAGGATGAGAGTGGTGAAAGAATCGGGATGCTTGATGAAACTGACTGGACAAATGTGAAAGGGCTGGTCAAGTTTCTGAGTCAACTTCAAGAGCTAACTTGGAATATTTCTAGCTCATTGCCTGTCACATCATATGATGTTTTAGATGATATTTGTGCTGTTTTCAGGACTCTAAACAATTGGACAAATAGCAGTGATCTTGAACTCAATCAAATGGGAGTGAAGATGAAGGAGAAGTTCAAGAAATGGTGGGGAATGGTGGAGACAAATAGTACATTGCTCTCTATAGCTGCCATGCTTGATCCCAAATATAAGCTCGATTATGTTGAGTATTTTGCCTTTCAATTGTATGAAGGTGATGCTGCAAGGTTAGAGTGGGCCAAACAAATGAAGCTTGCTGCATATCAGTTGTTCCACCATTACCAAACTCTGCACGAACCTCCGTTCTGGCTTGACTCTAATTCCTCCCTGCAGAAGAGGCGTAGTGGTCGTTACGAGCTCGATAAGATCTTTAGAAAACAACAAGACAAGGCAGGAGAGACCGAGCTGGATTGTTATATACGCCAGCATCATCTAAACTGTGACGATTTTTATGTCTTGGACTTCTGGAAAGTGGAGAGCGGTTCATATCCTATCCTTGCTAAGATGGCAAGGGATGTCCTTGCTGTACCTGTTACAACCATAGCCCCGGAAGCGGCATTAAAATCCGAAGGGAGAGTTCTCAATGAGTTCATGAGTTCTTTGAGTCCTCGTTTAGCAGAAGTTATTGTTTGCACCCGAGATTGGCTAAGGCTGTCGTCAGAGTATGTTGCTGTCTGTGACAGCATGGGAACGATTGAAGAAATGGAGGAAGTTAGTTCATTCATTCTTCTTGTTATTCTTCTTCTTACCCTTTTCGGATTGTGTTCATTGATTTACTTTGAGCTTGAGCTAACAATCTGTTTCTTCTTGATTTTTGCAGAAATGGTGAATGCTTAAAGGGGAATGGACAAGGACAGGTTAGGGTTCTTCTGTCTGTTATTTTGGCATATGATGATCATTTGCTCACTACATATTATGAGCATAGATATATATGATGATGATCATGGTGATTTTGAGCTCTTAGGGTTGTGTTCTGTTCTAAGTTCTAAGACCAAGGTGAATTGTATATTTTGTAGTCATGATTACTGTGAGTCATGTGATAATTTCTCCACTTCAACAATGTAATGCTTAATTAAATTTAATAGTAGGTTGTTCACGAGTTGAACCGAGTTGAATTTCACAAAGTTCAAGATTGACTTGCTATATTTTAGGTGAAGTCGAGCTTGAAATTTGAAGTTTGTTTCGAACTAGATCCAACTTGAGTCTGACTAATTAATTATTCTTGATGAACTTAACTCGACATTACTTATTTAAGCCTGACAAGTACAATTGGAGCCCAACTTGAAGTTCGTACGATAAAAAAATATAAGTGAATCAAGATCTAGAACAAGTTATTTTAAAATTTACAAGTTCCTACCATTTTTTATCTAAAATTTACAAATTTTTACTTATTGACCACCAATCAAAATCTTTTATCGGCCACTCATGAGTCATGAGTCAAAATGAGTATAACTCGCGAGTTAGACTCAAAATGAGCTAAAATGAGCTGGCTTGCGAGTCTGGCTCAATAAACCCAAGAATTAAGCTAGCTTACGAGTCTTTCAATCTGAACCATAGTTGGCTTTGGCGCAACTTATAGCCAAGTTTTGAATAATTTTTTTAACCATTTTTTAGTCGGGTCTCGAATAACTCACGATTGACTTGAGGTTCTTTCTTGGCAATCTTCATAGTTTATCTCCTTGAGAATTGGAGGCCCAATTGAAGTCCAATTCCGAGATCCTTAGGTCCACTAATAAAAGGTTTTTGATACGTCACTTATGCCCAATTTACTAAATAAGAATAGTAAGATAAATTCTTTTCTGGATGGTACGAAACTGTGTGTAATAAAAGACTTGCCACGGTAGACTTCGAAATTTTAGGAAATTCTAATCATTCACTTTTTGGTGATTTTGATGATGGTATGCCTAGGAAAAAATGGAAAATGACTAATTCTTTCATGGATGATACGAAACTGCATGTAATAAGCCATGCCACGGTAGGCCTCGAAATTTCAAGAAAATCCAGTCATTTAACCCAAATCACCGAACTTTTAAGTTTTTTGCATTTTCAGTGATGGTAAGCCTATGAAAATTAGAAAAAATGAAAAATAGCTAATTCTCTACTGGATGGTGCGAAACTGTGTGTAATATGAGCCTTTTCAATCATTTAAGCCAAATTACCACACTTTTCTCTTTTTAGGCGTTATCGGTGATGGTTAGCCTATCAAAAATTAAAAAAAAAAACTAAAAATGAGTAATTATTTTCTATAAAGATTCAAAAGTTTAGTGACTAATTATTTTCTGTAAAGATTCAAAAAGTTTAGTGACTAATCTGGTCATATTTAATTATTCATCATCCTACACGGTAAATTGAAATTCCCGCCCTAGACAACTAATTAAATAATAAATATTAGGAACACGGAATTTCGAATTCCCGTCTTCATTCGGTTCCCCGACTTCCCGTACGGGTAACCGATAACCGAGCTTCCCCCCACAGTTCTCATACCAACATTTCCTATTTAAACCCTAACTCACACCCTAAGTCATGATTCCGCCTCTTTTCTCTCTTCCGCCGCGCAAGCTCTCGTCGCCGTTCAGCCTTCTGCCGCGCAACCTCTCGTCGCCGTTCGCCCTTCCGTCAGAGCAACCTCTCGTCGCCGTTCGGCCGTTGGCCAATCCGCCGCTGCTAGTACTCGTCTCCTCACTGCTTCCATCGTAAGTCCGTTTTCTTCAACTCATTTCTGTTTTCTTCCGCTTTCAGCAATCGAACCGTATACTGATAGATCATCTATTGCTTGCTCTTGCTGAATCGCGATAAACTTTAGAGGGCCAGTTAGCGAAGGACGGCCGGTGTTGTTTAGGTTCTTAGTTTGACAGATTAGGGTTACATTTTGCTCGTGATTGTCGTGGATGAATCGATGCTATGGCAGTTGTCTCTGATGTCATTTATCGCAAGAGTCAAACACAGTTTCGATTCACTTGCTAGCGATTATTGTTTTTAGGTTTTTGGTTTGACAGGTTAGGTTTACATATTGCTCATGACTGTCGTGTATGAATCGATGCTATAGCAGTTGTTGCTGATGTCATTTGTCGCAAGAGTCAAACACAGTTTAGATTCACTTGCTAGCGATTATTGTTCTTGTGCCGTATGTGCTTTAGTAGCTGATGAGTAGATCTGTTTTCGTCTGTCAGTAGTAGGTAAACAGTTGTTGATGCTGTAGAGTACTGTTTGATAACACCTCAGTAAGCTTGAATGCTATCTTTTTTGTTCTTTAGATGCCTCGACTGGGGGATAGATGTTCAGATGCAGAAGAAGAAGGCAGCGGTGAAGCAAGTGAAAGAGCAGATTGGGATCCTTCTCATCAAGAAGCTGTAAGAAAGAGTTTAGCTAAAATGCTTATTGTGGACAGATTGCCTTACACATTCTTAGAGCAGCAGGGGTTCAAGCGGTTAATGTCATTTGCATGCCCTGATTTGAAGATGCCTTCAGAAGAAACTGTTACGGCAGATAGTCATCAGTTGTTTATCAATGAGAAGGAGAAGATGAAGCAACACTTGAAGGATAACTGTGCAGGCAGGGTTTCTTTGACTGTAGATCGGTGGAAAAGCTTGCACGAGACTGAGTATATCTGTGTTACTGCTCATTACATTGACAACGAGTGGAAAGTGAACAAACGAATCCTTAGCTTTTCTCCAATCACTGGTCCTGAGGGTGTGGAGATTGGAAAAGCTATTGAGTCGTGCTTAATGGACTGGGGGATCAATGAAGTGTTCTCTATCACAGTGGACAGTGGAAGCTGGAATGATGTTGCTATCAACTACATGAGAGATCGATTTAACCAGTCGGGTACGGGCATCTTGGGTGGTAAGTTTCTTCACGTCAGGTGTGTGTCTGAGATTATCAACCTAGTTGCTTTTGATAGCTTGACAGAGATGAGTAAGTCGGTGAATCGAGTCCGAGAGGCTATGAAGTGTATCAGACAAAATGAGATTAGATTGCTTAAATTCAAAGATAGGGTTGCAACAAGCGAGGTAAACCTGAACAATGTACCGTTGTGTAATGATGAGCCTACCAACTGGAAATCAACATACTTGATGCTGAAATCGGCTAGCTTGCTGGAGGAAGAGCTTATCCACTATGCTTTGGTGGACGAAGAGTATAGACTCGATCTTCTGCTAGCAGAGGACAATAATGGCGAGAGAATTGGGATAGCTGACGAAACTGACTGGGCAAATGTGAAATGGTTAGTCAAGTTTCTAAAGCTGCTTTATGATCTTACTTTCAGTATTCATGGCTCATCCAACATCACATCAAACGGCATTCTAAATGACATTTGCTTCGTTCCCAAGAAGTTAAATGAATGGATAACAAGCACTGATCCTGAACTGAGCAAAATGGCTATGCAAATGAAGGACAAGTACGAGAAACAGTGGAGAAAGGTGGAGAAGAACAACGAGTTACTTTGCATTGCAGCAATGCTCGATCCCAGGTACAAACTACGATTCGTCAAGTTCGTTCTATCCAAGATGTATCAAGGTGATGCAAAGTTCGAGCTACGAAAGCAAGTGAAGCAAGCTGCAGATCAGCTGTTCCACCATTACAAGACCATGTTCGATAATCTGTGGTGGCTACACGAATCCCTAGAGAACGAAACTGACAACTATAGCGACGAGTTTGAGCAAGAAATGTGCAGAAAACACGATAGCTCAGGAGAGACTGAGCTGGTTTGGTACTTACGTGACAACGGTACGAAATGGGATGAACAAGTTAGCATCTTGAAATGGTGGAAGCTGATGAGTGGCATGTATCCTGTACTTAGTAAGATGGCTAGGGATGTTCTGGCAGTACCCATAACAACCGTAGCATCAGAAGCTGCATTCAATGCTTGCGGAAGGGTTCTTGATGAGTTTACGAGCTCGTTGAGTTCGAGTTTAGCTGAAGTTCATATCTGCACTCGAGATTGGGTACGATCAAAGCCGGAATTGGTTCCAGTAGGGGAGAAGTTGAACGAGCTTGAAGCAAAGATGGAGAGTGACAGAATAGACGAACTTGAAGAAATGGAGAATGTAAGTTCATTCTTCTTCTTTTACAGCGTTCATTTAATTTAATATATTTATTTGTTTATATTTGGATTCTACACTTTGGTACCTGAACTTTTGGGCTCTCTTATGTTAGTACCCATAGTTTTGGTTTGGGTACACTGTCCAAATCATTCCACCCTTAACCAAAAAAAAAGTTCTACTTCTACTGTTTGAGTATCCAATCTTTTGGTTTTCTCCTATTTCTACTGTTCATATTTGATTTCTACACTTTGGTACCTAAACTTTTTGGTTCTACTATGTTAGTAACCATAGTTTTGGTTTTGGTACCTTTTGCAAATCAGTCCTTTTTGGTTCTACTTCTACTGTTTGGGTGCAATCTTTTGGTTTCTTCTATTTTAGTACCCAAATCTTTGGTTTGTTCATGGGTTATACAGTTTTGATTTGTTGGTTAGTTCCTTCGTATGAGTTTGATGATCGGGTATTTGAATGAGCCCATATCGAGTTTGAGCTTTAATTAACAATCTTATTGTTGATTATTTTTGCAGCCTTGGTAGATACTCGAGGATACAAGACGCAATATCTTCACGTCCCTTAGATGGTTTTTCATATGGTTACTCTCTCTGCATATATATGAGCAGCATTATATACTTTGCGGCAGAGAGTTGTCAAGATACAGGTAAGATTCCTGAGCTTCCCTATGAATACTGTCGAAATAGTTTGTTCGTGTGACTAAGTAGCAATTTCTACAAGTTGGATGACTAATTAATAAATGCATACTAGTACAAAATAGTCACTAAAATCCTTCATAATGCAAATTGGTCACTGTCTCACCACTCACACACTTCCTTTTTCTATTGTGTTGTTTGATTAGGGTGCTAAACTTCATAAAATGTCTACCATCATAAATTAGGTACACATTTGCTGATAACTTGTGTCGGTACTGTCGTTCGTTAGGGTAGCTTTGGATTTTCTAATCTAATTTCGTGACTAAGTAGCAATTTTTACAAGTACAATAATTCACACTATTACAAAATAATCACTTTGCTTGCTGCTCTTCTGTGTTGTTGAATGTTGATTAATTAGGGCAGCTTAATTATGTTATTTCATAAAATGTCTATCATTAAGGTAGCTTAATTATGTTATTTCAAAATAGGTAGTTGGGAATTCTTTTAATTATATTATTCAAAATTGCCTCACATATTCACAAAACAGTCACTAAAATCCTTCATATTAACTATTTTTGCAGGCTCGCGTGAGGGGGTTATCAAGTAAGAAAGCATTATGTGGTGATCTCTATGCAATGTGTATGAAATGGAGGACCTTCAGCAATATTTTTAGTAGTTGGCTTAAGGTCAATTGTTGTAGATGTAATATGACTTAAGGGGCTTTTGGTTGCTTTTGTAAGTGGTTCTTATTTGTTTCTTGTGTGGTTTAAGATGAGATATGACCATTGAACACGTTAATATGAACCTAATAATTATGCTAATAAGTAGTTATAAATAGTCTAAGGTAAACAACAACATATATAATAAATTGATTAAAAAAATATAATAAATTGGCTTGAATAAGTTTCTATATGGACCTAAAAAGCCCAATTGGGAGGACAAATGGGCTCGCAAATATTCATGTGGGCGTAATTAAGCCCACTTAAAGTGATAAATGGGCATGAAATTGGTTATATGGGCCTAACGAATCCCAATTAAAGCGTAAGTGGCTTGATAAAGCCTAATTATGGAGGTAAATGACTCAGATTTTGTCCAATTTAGAGTTAGATTTGTCTCAAAATGGCTAGATTTGTCCAAAAAATGTGTTAGATTTATCCCAAAATGACTAGATTTGTCCCAAATGCGCTAGATTTGTCCAAGAAATGAGCTAGATTTGTCCCAATTATGGGTTAGATTTGTCCAAATTCTAGGCTAGATTTGTCCCAAAATGCTTAGATTTGTCCCAAAATGCGTTAGATTTGTCCCAAAATGTGCTAGATTTGTCCCAATTTTTGTCAGATTTGTCCAAAAATGCGCTAGATTTGTCCCAAAAATGCTCTAGATTTGTCACAAAAATGCGCTAGATTTGTCCCAAAATAAGGTAGATTTGTCCAATAAATGCGCTAGATTTGTCTCAAAATGCCTAGATTTGACCCAAAAATGCGCTAGATTTGTCCCAAAATGCGCTAGATTTGTCCTAAATGTCCTAGATTTGTCCCAAATTCTGGATTAGATTTGTCCCAAATTCTAGTTAGATTGCCAAAATGCGTAGATTTGTCCCAATTTTTGGTCAGATTTGTCCAAGAATGCGCTAGATTGTCCAAAATGCGCTAGATTTGTCACAAAAATGCGCTAGATTTGTCCCAAAATAAGGTAAATTTGTCCCAATTATGGGTTAGATTTGTTCTAAAATGGGCTAGATTTGTCCAAATTTTGGCTAGATTTGTCCCAAAATGCGCTAGATTTGTCCCAAAATGAGGTAGATTTGTCCAATAAATGCGCTAGATTTGTCCTAAAATAGGCTAGATTTGTCTGGGTACCAAAATGCGCTAGATTTGTCCAAGAAATGCGCTAGATTTGTCCCAAAAATGTGCTAGATGTGTCCCAAAAATACGTTAGATTTGTCCCAAAATGCGCTAGATTTGTCCCAATTTTGGGTTAGATTTGTCCTAAAATGTGCTAGATTTGTCCCAAAAATGCGCTAGATTTGTCCCAAAATGCTCTAGATTTATCCCAAATGCGCTAGATTCATCCAAAATGGAGCAGATTTGTCCAATGATAATGCGCTAGATTTGTCAAAAAATGAGCTAGATTTTTTTTTCCAAAATGCGCTAGATTTGTCCCAAAAATGTGCTAATTTATCACAAAATGCTAGATTTGTCCAAAAATGCGCTAGATTTATCCAAATTGCGTTAATTTGTCTCAATTATGGACTAGATTTATCAAAAAGTGGACTAGATTCAAAATTCTGGACTAGATTTGTCAAATTTTTGGACTAGATTTATCAAAATCTCTGGACTAGATTTGTCAAAATGTTGGACTAGATTTGTCAAAATTCTATACTAGATTTGTCAAATTCTGGATTAGATTTGTCAAAATTTTGGACTAGATTTGTCAAAATTTTGAACTAGATTTGTCAAAAAGTGGACTAGATTTGCAAACAAGATTCATGGACTATAAAATTTGACTAGATTTGTCAAAATTTTGGACTAGATTTGTCAAAATTGGTAGATTTGTCAAATGGATAGTTTGTCAAAAAAGTGGACTAGATTTGTCAAAATTTATACTAGATTTGTCAAAATTTTGGACTAGATTTGTCAAAAAGTGTACTAGATTTGTCAAT
The DNA here is from genome assembly GCA_034768395.1 of Linum lewisii. Classification (NCBI taxonomy): domain Eukaryota; kingdom Viridiplantae; phylum Streptophyta; class Magnoliopsida; order Malpighiales; family Linaceae; genus Linum; species Linum lewisii. Next base: position 52,349,454 of record CM068304.1, read on the forward strand.
TGTCAGACAATTTTTAATTAAAATGTCGACTAGATTTGTCAAAACTGGAACTAGATTTGTCAAAATTCTGGTAGATTTGTCAAATTCTGGATAGATTTTCCCAAATTTGGGTTAGATTTGTCCCAAATTCTGGGTTAGATTTATCCCAAAATCTGGGTTAGATTTGTCACAAATTATGGGTTAGATTTGTCCCAAATTATGGGTTAGATTTGTCACAAATTATGGGTTAGATTGTCACAATTTGGTAGATTTGTCACAAATTATGGGTTAGATTTGTCACAAATTATGGGTTAGATTTGTCACAAATTTGGGTTAGATTTGTCACAAATTATGGGTTAGATTTGTCACAAATTCTGGGTTAGATTTGTCACAAATTCTGGGTTAGATTTGTCACAAATTCTGGGTTAGATTTGTCACAAATTTGGGTTAGATTTGTCACAAATTTGGGTTAGATTTGTCACAAATTTGTGTTGTCAATTTTTGTCACAAATTTTGGGTTAGATTTGTCACAAATTATGGGTTAGATTTGTCACAAATTATGGGTTAGATTTGTCACAAATTATGGGTTAGATTTGTCACAAATTATGGGTTAGATTTGTCACAAATTATGGGTTAGATTTGTCACAAATTTGGGTTAGATTTGTCACAAATTATGGGTTAGATTTGTCACAAATTATGGGTTAGATTTGTCACAAATTATGGGTTAGATTTGTCACAAATTATGGGTTAGATTTGTCACAAATTATGGGTTAGATTTGTCACAAATTATGGGTTAGATTTGTCACAAATTATGGGTTAGATTTGTCACAAATTATGGTTAGATTTGTCACAAATTATGGGTTAGATTTGTCACAAATTATGGGTTAGATTTGTCACAAATTATGGGTTAGATTTGTCACAAATTTGGGTTAGATTTGTCACAAATTATGGTTAGATTTGTCACAAATTATGGGTTAGATTTGTCACAAATTATGGGTTAGATTTGTCACAAATTACTGGGTTAGATTTGTCACAAATTATGGGTTAGATTTGTCACAAATTATGGGTTAGATTTGTCACAAATTCTGGTTAGATTTGTCACAAATTATGGTTAGATTTGTCACAAATTATGGGTTAGATTTGTCACAAATTATGGTTAGATTTGTCACAAATTATGGGTTAGATTTGTCACAAATTATGGGTTAGATTTGTCACAAATTATGGGTTAGATTTGTCACAAATTATGGGTTAGATTTGTCACAAATTATGGGTTAGATTTGTCACAAATTATGGGTTAGATTTGTCACAAATTATGGGTTAGATTTGTCACAAATTTGGTTAGATTTGTCACAAATTCTAGTTAGATTGTCACAAATTATGGGTTAGATTTGTCACAAATTATGGGTTAGATTTGTCACAAATTCTGGGTTAGATTTGTCACAAATTATGGGTTAGATTTGTCACAAATTATGGGTTAGATTGTCACAAATTATGGGTTAGATTTGTCACAAATTCTGGGTTAGATTTGTCACAAATTCTGGGTTAAATTTGTCACAAATTATGGTTAGATTTGTCACAAATTATGGGTTTGATTTGTCACAAATTATGGGTTAGATTTGTCACAAATTATGGGTTAGATTTGTCACAAATTATGGGTTAGATTTGTCACAAATTATGGGTTAGATTTGCCACAAATTATGGGTTAGATTTGTCACAAATTATGGGTTAGATTTGTCACAAATTATTGGTTAGCTTTGCCAAAAAAATCTGGGTTATAGTTGGCACAAATTCTAGGTACATTTGGCACAGTTCATGTATATATATATACCAACAAGGGAGAAATAATTACGTTAAGATAACCTATTACGACAATAATTACATTATGATAACCCAATTATGAAACAATTGCATTAAGAAATCCAATTATGAAATAACAGTCCACCAAGTTTAATCATTCAAACATTAAGTTTTTCAAGGGAAGAGCTATACTCTTTCCGAAAAGACAACCCGTTCGGGTTCGGGTTTTAACTATCGGGATCACTGACCGGATGCGCTAATACGGTGCATCCCTCTCCTCCGATCTTCAGCACCATTTCCCCCGATCACAGACGCGAGATATTGATCGGGATCGAGACCAATGCCTCGTCGCCCATGACGGGCTGGAACAGATCAACCTCCCCGTATCGTTCAAGCACTCGCATCCTGCAATCTTCGGCTGCCATTAGACCCGTGGAGTAGGCACCATGCACTGACCCAGGGAAGTTCATGCTCGTGGCTTCTCCAGCGAAGAAGAGGTTGTCGATGGGGACTCTTAGTCTCTCGTAGAGCTCGTGTGGCTTCCCGACTAGATCGTAGCTGTAGGAGCCGAGGGAGTTGGTGTCTGTGCCCCAGTGAGAAACAAGATGCTGAATCTGCACAAGTTTCAGGGATTGGAAACTTGTTAGTCAAGGTACAGAGAGGGGAAAGTTTCAAAAACCAATGTAGTTAGGACCGGATCGAGTCGGATAACGAGGTTTTAGGGGTTTGAATTTCAGTTCAAACCTCTAACCTTTGAGGTTCAACATTTGGTCCAGTTCGGTCCTAACAACACTACAACAGACGAAAACAATGGATACAGAGTAGTCGAAAGAGTTGCGATGATTACCGGATTCGATGCATTGGGGAGGATTTTCTTGAGCTGCAAGAAAGCGAAATTAGCAGCGGCTTCATCGGACATCTTCTGGATATCTCTAGCGAGCTGTCCGGACGGCATGTACACAAGAACAGGGTGGCCAGTAGCTTTGTGGAGATTCAGGAAGTAGCTGCAGCTATAAGAAGTCTCCGCCACGACTCCTAGGAACTCTACATTCGGCCAGAAGACATTGTCGAAGTGCAAGGCGATCTTGTTCTCGATACCGACTCCAATACCGTCAATGGCTTCCTCCTTCCAGTCCGGTAACTTGGGATCGAAGGTTATTGTCTTCGATTTCAGCACTCCAAGAGGAACAGCAACGATGACAGCATCTGCGACGAATGCTCTTCCGTTCTCTGTTGTTACCTTCACACCATTATGGCGTCTTACAATGCTGTTTACCCTATATAAAGCAAGAAGAAGAACATGAACGAACCAAAACCACCCACGGGGACCGAAATTTCGAGAGGAGATGTATAATGCAGCATAGGTTACGGTAGTTAGTCACATACCGATGCCCTAATCGGATATCGAGTCCTTTGGCGAGAGTGTTTATTACTGGTAGATAACCTCTAACCATGAGTCCATGTCCACCTGGAAGCAGTACTTCCTGCAGGAGATAGAAATTTTTCGAACTTAAATGTCGTGGTCGTTTGAGTGAAAGCTACAAATAATCATCTCTGAAAACTCTATATATATCATCCATGACAAATAGTTGCAGATAGTTGTCATGCATTTAACAAAAGAACAGTGATTTTCAGAAACACGAGCCGGGTTTCAACGATGCAAGAACTTACTTGATCCCAGCAACGAAGTGAGATGGTGTCTGCATCTGCAGAAAACCAGCCTTCCATTCTGCAAAGGTACCACTGGAGAACATCATGGGCAATACCTTCCAACCTGCATTTTTAGGATTCACATCAACCGAACGGTGATATTAAGCTCGAATATTTCAATGTGATACGGACCTCAAATCTGGTCTTCTTTCGAAGATAATAGAGAAGGCTTGGTGAATAGACATGTCTGTGTCATGTTCATCTCTTACTTTGACTGCCTGGATTCACAAAAAGACCAATACCCAGTAAGGAGAAGCACAAACCCAGAGAAACACTAAATAATCATGTTAGATTAGTTCTTCAAAGAGGATGAACAAAGTAACAGGGATTGTCGAATCCAGCTATAACCAATGAATCAGAGCTCAATCCAAGCTCTGGAATTTCAGCATGAAAGTTAGTTTATAGCAGATTTGAGCTAGGATTTCACCACATATACCTCTGCTAGGATTTCTTCAAATTCTTCACCAACCTTGGTGACCAATTCTTGAGGAACTTGATTCCCTTCCATGTCAAAGAGTGCATAACTGTATGTAACATACACCTCATTAGCACCCAAATGATTCGATATTCGTAGAAGAAAGTAGTAAGGCTAAATCAACCAACACTAAGGCGACAAAAGTATGAAGAACTGTTTTTACCTTTCCAGATCATGGTCATACAGCACTGAATTATCACCACTGGTACGGTACAATGGCAACCCCAATCTCCCAATCAGCGGTGCCAGAGGATTCTCATCGCTAACACCATGCAACCTGGAGAATCAATGATCAAATCAAATCAAAATCAGGAAGATAATAAGCTTAATGAATCAGAAACAAACTGCTGTTCACTTACCATGATGCACCAAGATCAACGGGAAGCCAAACGAGAAATCTGTATGAACTCGTCCACCTAGTCTGTCACGAGACTCCAACACAACCACCTACTCAACAATAACCAAAATCAAAAGCTCAGCAACCGAAACTGAAGAAGCTATACAAAGTTATGAAACTAATGAACAGTCTGTGATCTAACCTGAATAGACGCATCATACAGAGCACGAGCAGCAGAAAGTCCAGCCATACCACCGCCGATCACAATAACGGACGGCGAACCTCCTTGTCGCTTCCCGCTACTTGAATAGCAAGCATCTATACATAACACGAAGCTTTAATCAAGATTATCCATCATCATTAACTAACTCCTAATCCATCTTATTTTTAATTCAATCTCTAAAATCCCTAATTATGTTACTAGATTCCATGAAAGCACCAGTCAGATTCCCCACACGCGCACAAACAAAAAAAAAATCCTTCAATAAAAAACCTAAACAATTCCCAAGCCAGAAAGATCAAACAAAAAACACGAACCTCTGCTCAGCTGATTGCGATTACTCCTGAATCGAGACTCCATCTTCCTTCACAACCGAATTCAAGCTACTACTTCTACTACTACTACTGAAACCACTGCGATTAGATCGGCGATCGAGATCAAACAGCTGAGGGGAGAAGTGGAGAGTGAAGATCAAAAGAGAGGTGATGAAGTGGCTCGACGAATTGAACGAAGAGGACGACGATAATATACTGCTACTACGAGCCAGCTTCCCTGAACAGTTCATGCAGAAGTCGTTTTCACTGATCGACGGGGACCGGAAAGCGACCGGAGAGGAAAAAAATTGAGAGAGATCTCGGCGGAGGATATGGAAAACGTTTTTTTCTGCTTGGAATTGATTTCGGGCCACCTGAGGTGCGGGCTTTTATAGAGGATTACGGATGCCGTGGCGCGTGGACGGTCACGATTTGCTGGTGGTTGGCGGATATTATTTATATTAATTATTTAATAATGGGAAAATAGCATTTTGGCCCCTACACTATAAATTATTCACTTTACCCCTCCTACTTTGGTGACTTTGCTGTTTTGGTCCTTTCGTTCTGCTATCGTCTTCTTAACGTTAAATTTTGACACATCCGGACACAGATAGAGAGAGATGTCAGGGGTAGGTGATGAAGGGTTACCTAGGGAGGTAAATTGGGGAGGTATCACGAAGAGTATGGTGAAATATGAAGGGTTTTAAAACCATACGTTTTATTCGTAGATTTCATCCTATCTAATTATATATATTTATATTATCAGTTAAAAAATGCTTAGAAAGCTAATACATGACTATTGGAGCTACCGTCGTGTACTGAATACTCATCAATTAACGTCATAAAGACGATAGTCGGAACGGAAGGACCCAAACAATAAATTCACTGAAGTAGGAGGGGTAAAATGAGCAATTTATAAGGTAGGGGGATATTTGTTAAGTTGTAAAAGTAGAGGGGCCAAAATGATATTTTCTCTTTAATTGTTAATAAAGAATTTGGTGGGTGGTGTTGACTACGAAGGAGAGGTCAAGTTGTTTACGTAACTTGGACAAGTGGCATGCTTTTGGTCCAATATTCATGCCTAATTAATTAATTAATTAATTAGCGGTTATGACGGTTAAAGTGGGAGCAGTGGTCCAATATGCATGCTTTTTTTATTTATTAAATATTTAATGTCATGTGAATCGTGTTATAATCCGTGTTTTCAAAATCGTATTGGTACATGTGGTTCAACTAGTTGAACTATGAATCACTATTGAAAACGGTATGCAATTTCAATACAATTAAAGTTCAATCATGATTTATGATGGTTTGAGCGGTTGAACTATATACTGTTAAACGGTAACTTATATACATTATATTTATTAATATATAATTAATGATGTTGCCTAAATGATCACTGAACTATGACCTTTTCACTCACACGTCCCTGAATTATGAAAAATGTCCCTAAAATAACTAACGAAATGAATTATATTTCATTGGTCATCGTCGTATGTATATATATTTTTCATCCATTTGCCTATGTGACAGTGCTAACCTCATGGTACTAGCCATACCGAAATAGTGTTGCTTAGTTCACAGTTGAACCGGTTAAATCGATCGAAACCCGAGTGCAAACAATCTTTGTATAAACCAAATGTGGAAAGAAACACAAAAATTAAACAATGTACATTTGCCTACATGACTGAATTTCCCCTTTTGCCCCTTCATTCACTCTATTTTCTAATAACAAATTGACAATTTACAAAGGCAATCATTCACCTATCATGGTGAACCGGTAAATTAATCAATCAAATCGAACCGAAACTCTCGATCGGGTCGGATTCCTCGAGCATGGAGGCGGCTTGGAAGCAGTCAGCAGCATCAGCATTACGACCGTCGTCCCTATGGACAACACCTAAGTAGTACCAAGCCTTCCTGTTGGTTGGCTCGAGCCTCAAAGCATCGGTGAGTATGCTTCTCGCCACGGGTAGCGATGCTTCCGAACATCTTTTCGACATCAAGGAGGCGACCGATATCATCCCTGGGACGTATGTTGGATTCGTTAGATGGCCGCATACGTAAGAGCACAGAGCGCCTTGTAATTCCACACGGGCTTCGAGCATCATACCTGGAAAATACGGGACAGTGTTCCCCGTTATAATAGTTAAGGAATGTTATAGTATCAGAGCTTTCTCATAGACCAACTTGGCCGAGAGGACTTGACACAGAATCATATTAGCTCTCAGTATAACTCGTATCGGAGCTTTCTCACATACCAATTTGACCGAGAGGGCCTAACACGAAATCATATTAGCTACCTATATAGCATCGTATCAGAGCTTTCTCATAGACCAATTTGATCGAGAGGGCCTAGAATTGGATAGTTATATAAACTAACTATGAGCCTCTCCCAACAGCTCGAATTATCGAGATCTATTGAGTTATCTACATGGTATCAAATCCTTCTAAGGATCCGATTTAACCAAGAGGGTCTGACAACGAATCATATTAGCTCTCAAATATTAGCTCTCAATATAACATCGGTTCTCCCACGCCCTCTGAGAGGGCCTGGCATCGATATTTATATAAACTAATTATGAGCTACTCTCATACCAACTCAAGTTATTGGGAGAGGTTGATAATAGTTTATATAATATTCCTTAATAGTACGTGAAGTAGGAGATTGAGGTTTGCACGGGTTCACTAAGCCCCGTGAAAGTGAAATTTGTTCATGATGCAACAGTTCTCTACACGAATAAGATGGCTATTGCTTAACATAATCATCTGATTTGTATACGTAACAATTTATGATTCAGAGTTCGAGTTCTTACCTTCTGTTTGAAGTAGCTCTGGTGAATACTTCTTCAGTTCTCTTGCTTTCTCTAGACATGTCTCTGCATCCTTCCATTGAGAAAGTCTGGAATACAGATCAGCTAAACCATGCCAGACTTCATATTCATTGACCTTATCATCCTCAGCCTGATACATTTCAGAAATCATTAACCCGAGAAATTTCGAATCTATGAGCTAACACCATTTCGACTTTTCGTTACCTGAGAAACACTAATGACGGGACCGAACGATTTCCTCTGAGCTTGGATCAATGCCAGTAGATAGCGGTAAGTTTCGACAGCTTCTGAAGGTAGAGACTGTGCAACCTTGAGCTTAGCTTTCATCCTGAGCAATGGTCCTTGCTCCCATTTGGAAGTCTCGTCAAGAGCAGCATCAGTAACAACTGTAGCCTCCGAGAATCGTTGCTGAGCCGATAAGATCAGAGCAAGTAATTTCCAACCTTTTAACACTGAGCCACCCGTTAGATCGATATATTGCTTGGAGTAACGAAGAGCAATGTTTAAGTTGCGTTGCTCTGCATATTGAACTCCCAGATCGAAGATAAGGTCTAGATTGTTTGGCTGCAAGGAAGATGCAGCCTCTAATGATTTCAGGGATTCAGACTGGAGGCGTGACCTCTCGAAATCGGAGGAAGCAACTCTCGATTTCTTCGCCAAGCAAAGACCCATCAAGTGGAAGGCTACACTTGTCAGGTGCTGCTCACCATCAGTATCCTTCGCTTTAACAATGGCTCTCTGTGCATATTCCACTCCTTCTGCAGCAAGATGAGGATCCTCGGTGCAGATTTTGGATGCCAGAAGCAGCGCTATCAGATCATCAGGTCTTTCGTGTCTGTGAAGAGACTTCCTCAGTAGGTTTAGAGCAGCTCGGTTTTGACCTCCTCCACTGTAACAAAGAGCTAAACTTTTCCAACGTTCAGCTCGGTGGAGCACACCAGGCATGGTTTCTTCGAGTTCCTTCCCTAGAACACAGGTTTGGCTACACATGGATAATGCAAAGGTGAGATGCTCGAGAACTGACGGGTCCATTGTTGTCTTGCCGAGGGAGAACTTCCTCACGAGAATCAGCAAGAGTAAAACGGCCTCTTCCAGGTTATGCTTTGGCACATAGGAACCTTCAACCTGAGATGGTAAACTGGGAGGTGAAGCTTCCACTCCACTATGCAACAAGAACACTGCAAATGCCTTCTGGATCCTTGCACAACAGTCGTTTTCGAGATTCCACGAGCTTAGAAGAGCTCGTCTGTAAGCAGTAATGGCTTCAGGGTAATAACCAGCCTGCTTCCAGAGCTCTGGAAGTAGCTCTACTGCTTGACTAACCGTGTCTTGCAATCTACTGTCTATTTGTCCCTCAGATATGCCCTGCTGGAATATGTTCTCCACTGCATCAAGCACACCTTTACACTCTTTAGCAGCATCTGCAAAATAGATTAAAAGCATATTGAAGGGAAATGTCTAGTCGAGAAAGACGACAAGTAAAGCTTTCTTTCGAAACAATACCGTATGATCTTCCAAGCTTTTGTAGAGACTTGGCTTTTAAGTATATTGCTTCAAGGACCAGGCTAGCACCATGCTGTGAGTCACTATTCTTACGAGCATTTTTGTCAGCTATGGACTGCAATCTCTCTGTGGCAGCCTGGATATCAATGCCTTCGTAAACACGGAGAGCACTTTCGATATTGCCTCGCTGATATTCCAACCTCCCGAGAAGGGCTCTAGCTTCCTGCAAAATATTGACAAAAATGATGCTACTATCACTAAATTCATAAGTACAAAATCGGGAATATGTTCCTTTATCAGTTAACATCCAGCTCCTATTCACAAGCAGATGTAAAATCTTATTTCTATCTATGGCCTTCAAGAATCCACAATCATGATCGTACACTGAATTCAAACAGGAGCAAATCGATTGGCCCCATTAACTAATCAGTGATGATACAAATTGTATCTCTTCCAAAGTACAAACAATAAACTGCGAGAAATCTAATAAAGTTCATAAAACTGGATGCTGATTACTTCTGTTCCAATGCACAAATCAAGAAGAGCCATAGAAGTTTGAAAAATGTCGAACCTCGAGGTTGAGGGACAACCCTTCCCTCAGAGAAGACTCGGCCTCCTCTATATTTCCATTATCGAGCTTAGCCTCTAACTCCTCCGCTTTCACGCAAGCTCCATTTGAGCAGAATTCCCGGACCAGTATCTGGTCCTCGTTCCCACTGGATTCTGCAGATTGGCCCTCTACCATCTCTGCTCTCTTCTTTAGCTTTCTTCATAAATTTGTCCCTTCATCAGTTCAATAACATATATATAAACACTGAAACCAAGTTTGGATCTCCAATGGCGTCGTGCTGCTGCCAAGTATATAATAAAACCACAGCAATTATCCATCATTGTCAACCAAATAAGCTTACCAACGATTCAACAACGTGCAATGTGTAAAAGAAACACACGATCGTATGATCAAAATGAAATCAAATGGAATCAAATGGAATGGTTCAGCTGGTACAAATCCAGAACACGGCAAGGAAATTACAGGCGACAAGGACCGATGCTAATTCAGGAATCTATTGATAACGACTCTTTTTGGATTCATTCATTACGACATTGTAATAAATGAGAAATCAATCTCAGACGAACATGAATTGGAAGAAAGAGAATCTAATAAGGAAAGTGATCTTTGGTTCGTTTAAAAGGATGAAGAATCGCGGAAAAGGCGCCATTGACGAAAAGAAGCTCCGAATCAAAAAAATGATTCCCTGTGGGACCTCTCGACAGCACAAACAGGACTATTAACAAATACGAATGTTAATACACATTCAGATTCTATTCATTCCGCCATTTTCACGTCAAATGTTCAGGAAGGAAGGAAGAAGAAGAAGAAGAAGGAGAAGGAGAGCCAGCTGACCTCTGAAACTTCCGAGTCCGTACGTCGCCGGAAAGAAGGAAAACACACCGGAATGGCCGCCTGGAAGAGGAGAATGGGAGAGCGTCGTCAACGGCAACCACCGGCCGGAAGGAGAGAGATTGGATCTGAATATTGTCAGAGTAATTCTTCTCCGAAATTAAAAAAAATTCAGAAAAGAAAAACAAAATTAAGTACTAAGTCTCGCTTCATTATCAATTATAATTATCAAAATTACACAATCAAATTAATTAATTTAAAAACATACATAAATTGGTATTTAGTTGTAAATTCAAAGATTTAAATTAATAATTATTACATAATTTCGTCCATAATTTTATTTTAAAATTATATAATTTAATTATGAATTATAATTACGTAAATTTTAAAATTCCCTCAATTATAAAATTTAATATAATGGTTAATAAACATAGTCTAATTCTTCTATTTATTATCCATGGTTGCTCTGAGCTGTAACGTTGAAAATGTAGCATAACGATTTTTTAAAAATATTGCCCAATTATAAAGTGAATTATATCAATGATTCAATTCTTTTTTCTAATTTAGTGTTGTTTATTGGCCAAATCGACCTGAGTTGTTCGGCCAATTCGAGTTTGAGCTTATATAATCAAACTCGATTAAAAATTATATGGCTCGAGTTTGACTCGTCTCGATTCAAGCTCAAGTTGAAACCAACATTAAACAAGTTTAGCTTGACAATCGTAACGAGCTTGGCTCTTCATGAGTCGGTGGTTCACGCTCAGCTCCAAACCACCATTAACGAGTTTAGCTTAACAATCATAATGAGGTCAGCTCTTCATGAGCGAGTTTGGCTCACCATTAGGCCCCATCCACGACCGAAATATAACACGTTACCAACCACATTTCGTGCACGCATTTCAACATCACAAAATAATTTAAACGACACACTAATGTCAACAACAACTAGATGTTATTAATCGTTCTTGCCGGTAGTTTAATCTCTCATCTACTCACGATCCCTAAATCCCATAATTATTTAGATTGGCTCACGATCTTTATCTCGTGGGATGAACTAAATTTGAACTAGGTTGTCCAAGTTCTCGTTAGCCGAGTTCCTCAGCCGTTCAACCGCCTTTCCCACCTGCGAAATGCAACAGAGATCAATGGAGTCGATGAAAGGAACATAGTAAGTAAAGTAGGTAGCGTCGTAGCAGATCGGAACCTCGGCATCCCAGTTGGTTCTGGCTGTGATGACAATAAGCGTCACGGTCTGTAACCCAACTCCTACTATCATTCCCCACCATATACCCTATAGCCAAACAATTACAAACCACATCAAGGGAAAAGGTCAAAATGACAGAAGGGTCACCATACTTTTGGCTACCTAACAATGTGGTCACCTAACTTTCGCTTGCAGCATAGTGGTCAGCTAACTTTTATCAATGAACATAACAGCGCACATTTCATCGCCTCTGTATTCGCTCTTATTTCGTACGTGGGGTTCACAACAATTTTCGTATTCCAAACTACCTTCCTTCCTATCATTGGTTCCCCGATTGTGGTACGAGTGTTTTGCATTTAGGTGTCGTTTTAGAGGGCACGGCAGTAGGGCTTACAATACAATTACAGTAAAAAGTTAAAACCAATCAACCGACCAACTTTGGTCAATCAATGGTTAACCTAAAAATAAGTCAATAAAACGGTTAAAATTTTGAATTTTTTTTAACCAAATTTCTTCACATTGTATTCACAATTATAGCTACTTTGACTGAAACCGGCGTAACCAACCATCTTTGGTCAATTAACGGTTAAGAGATTCAAAACATTTTTAACCATTCAACTGACCGACCAACCGACATTCATCGATCATAAACCTAACCAACCAACTCCCACACCTAAATGGCAAGTTGAGATGTGAATTCATTTATTGGTCATAAACCTAACCAACCGACTCCCACACCTAAATGGCAAGTTGAGATGTGAATTGATTCATCGGTCATAAACCTAACAAACCGACTCTCACACCTAAATGGCAAGTTGAGATGTGAATTCATTCATCGATTATAAACCTAACCATCGACTCCCACACCTAAATGGCAAGTTGAGATGTGAATTCATTCATCGGTCATAAACCTAACCAACCGACTCCCACACCTAAATGGCAAGTTGAGATGTGAATTTGGTTATGTTTATGTTCAGTTGGGTGACTACAATGTTACAAATGAAAGTTAGGTGGCCACATTATAACGAATTCTAAAATGAAGTGACCAAATGAGCATTAAAGAAAAGCATAGATGGGAGAGGATAGATAAGCTTACAGCAACACCCAAGGAGGTTTTGAAGGCAAGAAGACAGCCAACAGGAAGGCCAATGATGTAGTAAGTTGCCAAGTTCACGTAAGCCACAACTGCTTGCCATCCACTCCCAATAGCAACTCCTGTTGTTCAACAAATCCTTATGCAGTTAGGATTTCTTTCTCGTACAAACAGCGTAACGAATATGGGTCATAAGACTTCAATCGGTACAAGAATTCGTTACGATTGTTCAAACTATGAGCTTAACATTCTAAACGGGACTGAGAGGGAATTCGGCCATGGTTTTATGAACTGATAATTGACAAGATCGAGACCAAATTGGCAGATCTTACGCAGGGTCAGTATTGATCGAAATGATGATAAACCACACATAATGAACATATAATGTGGGTATATATGATCACGTAGGGCCATGGCAAATTCGATTATTGTTATGATTGATCTAGATCACCGACCGAATTCGGTCTGATATTGACAGTGGCCCCGAATTCCCCCTCCATAAACAGACAATGATTGGAAAGGGGAAAAGATTAATCAAGCAGCAGAATCCACACTTCCTCGAATCAGCCAGAAAAAACCGAGGACAATCCTTACGGCATCAAGATTTGGAGAACATAATAATTTGAGTGAAAGAAGAAGTTAGAATATTTTACCTGAAAGGATAGGCTGAATGCCATTGAGGAAAACAGAGATGGCTAGCAAGGGAGTGAGATTCGAGACAGCAGCCATAACTGCAGAGTCACTGGTGAACAACTTGCTAAGCCCGACTCTGCATATCAGCACCACTGCACTGAACACCAAGCTGATGCCGATGCTGGTTCCAGTCACTACTCCTACTGATAGCTTTGCCACGTTCGGGTGGCCTGCTCCGAGCTCGTTGCTCACTCGAATGCTGCTTCGGAATAGTAAAAAATACACCGAGATTAGGGTGGAAATGGGTTTGTTTTCAATGAATCAAATATGAGCTCATTTGAACTAGAAAAGGTAAGGCCCAAGTAATGAAAATCTATAGTCAGTCCATACAGACATCAGTCCAAAGCCTACGAGAACACCCAACGAAATATCAATGACTCATGTGACTTCACTGAACAAACCAAAGACTTGCACACGATGTTGCAGAGGCTATGATAAAAACCCTATTGAAATATCAAAGACTCGACGAACCAAGGCATGACGACATTGTTCAACACAACAACCCGAGGCGTGATCTGTCGTCCAACCTATAACTCTGAACAAACCAACACCCGACTAACCCGTGAACAAACAAAAGGTTTAAGCACTAAAGATGAAAACAACTCAAGGGTAAAACCAAAATCAAGGCATAGGTTGTTATGATGTGCTGCACCACATGGGGCAAAAACCCCAATCAATGAACAGTAACATCCGAATGACCTAAGCTTAGATTTTCTTACTAACATGTAGAGTTGTTACTGTGAGCTGCACCACATGGAGCAAAAACCCAAGAAAAATTCAATGAAGTAGGATGGATGCAGGAGCAGAGGAGCTGACCTGGCAGCTGCACTGAGCCCCAACATGAACTGCATGTCCCAGTTCAAGTAGTACATGCTGCAAAACAAATGGTACATTATGGCCTTTGATTGGTACACGATATAATAACTGACGAAAGAAGACTTCTTTTTGTACCAAATGGAGATAGAATCCAAGGCGATCGTTGGATTTGATAGAAGCCCTGATATGAGCACCAACCCTTGATTGTACCATATCTCCAAGCTTTAACCCACATCCCAAAACAACAAAAACGCACAATCAGCATAACAAAATCTCGTTATCGATTACGTTCAGGAAAGGTGAGTTGGGTTTTGACACATTTACCAAAGCATGACGGCAGAAGCAACGGTGAGCTTGAAGTAAGGCCACATCCCTCTAAATGCCAAACTCGACAACCCGGTCCACGTGTCCTTGCAGCTAGGACTGAAGAGAATATACCCGGCATTCAGCAGCACCAGAACCCACCACGAGAAGCTGAGAGTTAGTCCTGCCCCGAGGATGCCGAACTCGAGGACATCTACGGCTACCCAAGTGAGCAATGTGTGTAACAGGAACACTCCGATGGCCATGAAAGCCAATGGGTTGACGATGTTCTGTGCTTGGAGGAACCTCTGGAGTGGGCAGGATATTGCGAATGCATAGAGCTGTGGAATCAGTGATCTTGCGAAGAGCTGGCCTTGTTCGGAGATGGCTTCCGATTGGCCTATGGCGCGGAGCATTGGGCCGGAGAACCAGTAGAGGAAGGAAAGGAGGATTGATGCTATGAAGTGGAGGAGGACTGCTCTTTGACAGATTATCCCCATTGCTGAGTAGCGTTTGGCTCCGTAGGCTTGGCCGCATACTGTCTGCACTGCACTTGCCATCCCAAGCTTTATTTTTTCGGTTTGGGATGGCAGGTTGAAAATGATTTATTAGATTACATATCAATCAAACCAGTTACTAGTCATTAACAAGGCAGAGGTCAAATCAAACTATGGACCATAAGTATTTAGTCAATTAGGTCAGATTTCAAATCATATATATATATTATATATTAAGCATTTACGTTTTTTTCATCCTGACACGTAAGCATTTTATAATCTTTTCTCTCGGTATAGTCTGAAATCTCAAGAAAGAATCGGTAGAGACAGAATACAGTACCATGATACCATAGGCAAGTCCTTGAATTCCAACAGTAGCAATGGAGGCACCAGCAAGCTCCAAGGAACCCAAGTGGCCGATGAACACGAGGGTCACAAAGCTGAGCATGTAGTTGAACACCGACACGACGATCGCGGCCCACGACAACATCCAGAGAACCCTTGACTCCCAAGCAAACAACCGCAGCCACCACCGGAACGTAGCCACCTGCTTCTGCTCAAGAAGCTCCTCAACTGCATCGGGAGAGAGATGAGTAATGCTGTAGGAGCTAGAGCTGTAGAGCCTCGAGAGCAGCGGGGAGTACTCCGAGTTCGATGCCATGGTTCCTGAAACTTCATTAACAAGCTACAGTTGGTAAAGTAAGGTTAGTTGATATAGAGTGTGCAAATGAAAGTGAGATTGTGATGAATACAGCAACCATTCAGCGATCACTGCCAAAATAGAATACAGAAAGGTAGCTACTGAAGGAAGTTAGAAAGGACAGAGAAGAACAGACTGAAATAGTAACAGTTTTGGCTGTATATGAAAACAGCTGAATAAGACTGGTTGTTGGGTCATATGGTAATTTGACCAAACAGTCTGCAAGGCTACTAAGCAGATAAGCCTGCTAGTATACTACTACACTTTACAGCACTGAGATTCGGCGAGAGTTATCGTAGTGTCTTTCGCAAGGTACATTGCCGTGTTAAGCAAAGGAAAGAAAAAGGGATGTACTGAAGGAGCATTACTATTTTCCTAATTTCCCATAATCTATAGGGAAAATGGTATTTGTTGACTTGGTAGGTGACGGAGAACCCTTGGCGTGATGCATCATCATTCAAGCTTTGTCCTGATGGTGTTCGGTCTAGTAGTCGTCAAAGTTGGCGTTTCGGAGCTTCTTTTGGGGTGGAATGGAAGCCACAGAACTGAGACCTTCTTTTCCCATTTGCTGCACTTCGGCTGGTGAAAGTATCTTTATGTACCAGACGTTATTCACGAATTCTCTGCAACAAAAGAGTGGAGAACACAACTTTCAAAAGAACTTCAATTCCATGAACTAAGATCCTACGCCGTGCGAGTTATCACTTATGATGGATTTCAAACAAGATGAAGTAGAACAAAGCAAAGGCATAACAGAAGTTCACAGTGTTCAGACCATCTAAACAAGGGGAATTCTTCTGAATTCATTTTACAATCACCAACAAGACTGATTCAAAGTAAATGAAAGGGGACTTACTGCCAAGGGTCGTCACCAAGGAGAAGCACGTCATTCTCCCGGTCAACAAATACAAGCTGCCAGCCTGATCTCTGAGGGTCCTCCAGTTGGCCTTCAAGGCCAAACAAGCGAGCTAGCTCGACACGAAGTTCATCATAGCTGCTGAACGTAGATATGTCTAGCGATCGCCCAAAGGACCCCGTTTTATGAACCTGACAAACAATTATGTATTGCAAGCAATAAAGGAACCAATCAGCAAGAATGAATGATAAAAGTTGTTGCAGATAACTCACCGTGGAACAATAGGCGAAGGAACAATAAGACTACAGTAGGATATCAAAGTCAGAAAATGATTATGAACACTGACCTCATGACTAACACAAAAAACAACCAGCTTAAAGCCGTTCATCTGAAGCACTATATAAATGCAGGTGAATTCAAGATAGAACCTAAAAGTTGTGTACCTATGATAAAGCGGGCTTACTTTCCTTTTTCTTAAAAAAGGAACACTCAAGTCAGACAAAAAACACAGTTTACTGCAACTAATGGCTTTATCATTACAGCTCGGTTTTAAGCTAAAGATGGGAAGACAGAGAAACAGGGGAGGCAAATAAAATTAGTATTCAATAACTTAAGCAGTCTCAAACTTTTAATAATAAGTCCAGCGGTGGACAATCTACACGTGAAAAGAACACAACATTACAGCATCCAAGTGACTGAATTATCATACTTAAAGGAACATAATCAATGCATACCTTCACAAAGGTTCCTGTTGGTGGATTGACTTGGTCAACATTTTCAGAAGACTGCAAGTAACCCGATTCGTCCACACAACTTGAAGTAGTCATATCTGAGTTAAGGGGAAGTTCACTTCCATTAGCATTTGGGTAAGTAGAAGTGAATGGCATAGACAACGAGTCACTTTCATTGCCAATATTTCTCATACTTGCAATACCATGTTGCAGCATATAGGATGAAGGATCAATGTTAACCCCAAATAACGTGTTGTTTTGTGGATCTGTAGCACCCTGGTACGCCGAGTACTCTCTTCCAGGAAATGGAGGTAGCAAAGTACCATGTTCAGAAGCATTTGACTGCGACAATTGGTCCACCTTGGGAAGTCCACAATCTGCGATACCTGGAGAAAAACGTGGACCATCTGCCACTTGCTTAGACAACAATGTGGAAGAGATTCCACTATTGGACCCGTCCAGATTAAACATGTAGGGTGCTCCATCTCTCATCATTGAACTCATTACGTTGTGCATGGAGGAAACATCACTTGCAGTAACAGGATTTGCTACAGGCTCAGAAAAAACTGGCTGCAGGGATTGCTGAGATGCAGAATGAGACGGGTTGACTGATGTGGGATGAGACAGAGATGATAGAGCATTAGAGGTCTGATGCTGAGAAGAGAACTGATGCTGATGTTGTTGCTGAGACTGTTGAACCTGCCGTGACTGAGGCTGAGCCTGAGGCTGTTGAACCTGCCGCGACTGAAGCTGATGCTGTTGTGGTAGCTTCTGCTGTTGCTGCTGATCATTATACATTGGATGGCGATGCAATTGTTGCTGTAGAAGCTGTGCCTGAGACGATGCTTGGCTTTCTTGAAAGTTCTGAAGAAACGAGTGCTGAAGATTGGACGGCGGCTGTAACATCTCTCTCTGGAGAAGAGCAGCAGGGTCATTAGATACAATTTGTGATGGCTGGAACTGCAAAACTGACTGAGAGCCTAATTTTGAAGATTCCACAGCTCGCATTTCCTGTAGGGCAGCAGCAGCCATAGCCTGGTAGACATCAGGTTGCAATGCCTGAATAGAGGTATCAAGCCTTGGCTGAAGCCACGGATTAACCCCAAAGCCCTGGAAGTTCATAGACGGCATTCCTTGATCCCTAAGTCCTTGAAGCCACATCAATTGAGAATTGATGCTCAAATCACTATCCTTAAGACCTAAAAAAACAGGTCAAGAAATATTGATAGTCAAGCATCATACTCAGAACCACATTTCAACAATCTCCCTAGAACTTGAACAATCTACCAGAGCATACCATAGGATGGCATGCCAGATGGCCAAGGTCTCTTCAGTCTCATAGGGAATGGTGTTGGATACATGGGAAATGTTGTTAATGGTTCAATCTCCCACAAGGAGACTCGTGGCTGCCTCTCCCCTGCAGTGGATTCATCCCAACCAACCTACGACAATGAACAATGAGTTAATCATCCAGGATAAAAGCACGGACTAATGAAAATATCCTTCCCTGATCAAATACAACTGAAAATATCACAATACTAGCGCATTACCTTAACCGAGCGCCAATGTGAATTTTGCCAACGAACGGGATCCAGATCACTAATTCCAGTAATTGTACCCATGTAGCTGGAAAAAAATGTAGCTAATTAGCAACCATCCTATACTAATGCAAAAGCGGACATGAACAGGAATACACAAAAAGATAAGCATTATATGTATTGCTCAACAGAAAAAGGCAGGATTCATGGAGAAGAATGATAATGTCTGCATTTACAGTAAGCAATAATAAACACTGTGCAGGGATAACGGACATCTGAAGAAAAATCTAAGAACCTCATAAAATAATAAACACTGTGCCCATAAAAGGGGAAGGTAATTCAATGGAATCACGAATGACACAAAATAAAGAATAGAACAAAACTAGCCAGCCTTACCGTCGTACACTTGACTCTTCCGTCTCAAACAGCATCCTAAAGCGCATGCCAACAGAGACACGTGTGTGGTAGACTGCTTTAACATACTTGGCCAGTGGAATAACAAACTCTGACGGACTAGCTCTGAAATCGAGCAACACAAATCACCGAATCAGTACAAGCTAAAAGAAAGCAGTGAATAAATTTCCATAACGATATGTAGACTTGTCACCTGGGGTTAAAGAATATTGTGAATCGACTATTGGTAGCTGCCGCATGAGCTGCTGCTGCAAGCAGACCAATGTGCATGCTATCACTTGATAACACAGAAGAAGGCATGACAGTTTGCGGGCGAGTAGCATGTCGAATTCCTAGTAACATTTGGTTCTTTTCATTCCTGATAAAAGACATTTTTATCAGAAAATCTGGTGTCGGATGACAAACAAGACATGACCACCAAGAAACAACATCAATATCAGATGCAGCCACAGTGGTCCATAAGCAAGTATGGAAATATCCTTAGAGCATTACAAATGTAATGGCACGTTAAATATACAATAAAATCAGTCATCGACTCACAGACAGAATGTAGACAAGAGAATCAATAAAAAGGCATCAGTAAACAAATTCGGTGTGAATGACAATTACAGTGCATATGTAATAAAGAGGCATCAGTGGAGCAATATGACAGAGCCTAGCAAAAAGCAGCACCGTGGAGATGGAGACGAAAACAATCCCTACCAGATGAAAATGACAGAATCACCAGCAACTAGCCTCTTTGCACTGACAAACACACTCCATCCAGTTGTAAGCAGATGCCTTTTCGGCTGCCCTGAAAAATATATACATTGAAGACAATAATTAATGATCAAATCGTACTGTGTTGTAGTTATTTTCCTCATTAAGGTAGCTTATTATTCTAGAATCCTAACTAAGGAAGATCTCTATGACCTAAGTATGAATATATATGCATGTGTATCTTATCTTTATTATTAAGAGAAGCAGAACACAAGGAGTAAATTAACCCTCGAGTCATAAAAGTGTTCATGGTATCAAAGCCTTCTCCGACCTAAGACCAACTCGTCCTTCTTGCTATCTTTCTTTCTCAAACCCTGTTGCCTAAGTAACCATGACAACAGAATCCATTCTCTCTGTTGGCCACAGTTTGGCACATCCTGATGAAATAGAATATATATATACCCTACAATACTTACTAATTGGTAAGATAATCAATCAGCACAACTTCAATTTACAACTTTTCCAAAGCCTTAACTAGATCACATCCTAAAAATCTACTTTAGTTAAAAAGGGGGCAAAACATACAACTCTTCCTGAACCAGGACCTTGACCTTTTTCTCAGTCACTAAGATACTAAATGAACCAGAAATGAGTTATAAGTTAAAGTTATTTTTATTTGTTTTGTTATACAAACTAACCTCGAAAAACGTGTCTGAATTTCCACTCATTGTCATGAAGATCTCTAGCAATAAGTTCCTGACAAGGAGGCGTCTGAGAGAAATCCTACAAGTCCAGACAGTAGAAGCAAAAAACCATTAGAAAAGGCATTAAATAGCCACTAGTTGACAACGTAATATGAACAAACAACAACAGAAATCAAGTAAAACAGAACAAGTGACCTACAAGAGGAGGAAAGACTTTTTCAGCAGCCCGCCGAGGAACAGAAAATCCTCCATGTGTACTAGTGTCACTCGCAGTAAGTGTCTTACAGAAGTAGTTGGTTGGCTGTTTGCTAGGAGCACCTAACTCTGCTGGTAGAAGATAAACTTCTTTTTGCTCTTGCTGAAAACACGGCTCTTTGTTAGGCCATTAACTTGCAGAGCATAAAGGAAAATACGAGAATCATCGAAAAGCAAGTACCGACGTACCGGGCTCAGGGGTTGCAATGTCATCTGAGCATAGACTTCATCTGTCTCTACATCTGCCTGCACTTAGAACCATTCAAACCTCAGCAACAAGATTATGACACAGCATGACTTAACCAAAAGTACAGCATACAAGTGAATTCACTCACATGCATAGTCACATTGTGAAGCTGGCATATAAGCTGTGGTGGCAGGCTAGGATAGTTAGGAATATGAGCATCAACCTCCTTGTTAGTTGAAGCTGCAACCTGCATAAGTACACAAACTTCCTTGTCAAGGATCAGAAAAACTGGTAAGGAAACCTTTCTTTGAACCCTCATTACAGAACATGCTGAATCAACAGCCATGAAATGAAGCAATCATCTGCACATGGGAGGATGAAGATGAACAATGGTGAAACAAACCTGTTCACTATGACCTTGAGGGAAGTAGACAACTCGAGTTCCAAGAGTTGGCAAAGAGACAAGGGGTCCAGCACATGCATGCCACAGCTCAGAGTTCAAACACTTGTTATCAACTACGACAATAAAACAGAGGATTGCAACTCAGAACAGAAATGAAGAACAATGCATAAACGGATTAAAAACACAGTTCTAATGCGAAACAATTACCAGAATCCCCACCTTCCTGAGCCTGCTGATTGAATCCAGGGGAAGATAGCCTCATTCTTCAATGAAACCAAACAAACTCAACCCTAATTCCTCCTCCTCTTCCTCTCCAATTAAGCAACAAATTCTCGGAACTAGTACGAACTATCAGTACAGTTAAAATTAGTGCACGAAATTGAAGAACATTTGAAGCAGAGCCCACCCCCCTCCCCGCCTCAGCACCGCCCCCAAATATAATCGAACCAGACGACTAAAACACGAACTGAATCATGCCGAGCAACTTCCAGAGAAGCAGCAGGAACTCAGCTTCATCAGATCTCCTTCTCCCCTCCTCCGGCTCAACAAACCTCAGCTCTTTAAATTCGTCGAAACAGCCTACCGCACGGATCTCGACGAAAAAAGCACCACTGCTGCTACTCCACTGCGTCGGCGGAAGAACGGAAACTAAAAGGCAAGTTAGAAATGGAAGTGTGGAGGAAAACCAGAAATGGAGTGGTTACTGGTTAGTTTGCAGTTCAGGCTTTTCTGTAGCTTCGGAACCAGAGATGGATAGAGGAGAGAAAGCGTTGTTTCGAGGAAGGAAGAAGAAGAAGAAAAGAAGAGAGAAGGGAGCACTTCCACGACTTGACAGAGGGAGAGAGAAGCAGTGGCCTCTGTGTGTGTTCGAATTTTCGGTATTTTTTCTTTTTCTTTTTTTTTCTGTTTTTCTTTTTAATATTTATTGTTTATTTTCCCTTTATTTTTATTTATTTACGTTAGTACCTAGGATTGGGTCGAATTGGGTCGGTTGAGTTAATAATTGATGGATGTCGGTCGGTTGGTCAACTGAAAACCATACTGGTAAAAGAAAAATTCAAAATCCTTAACTGGTTAGGAGATCGATTTGATTTTTGTCTTCACTATAGTTGGTCGATTAATCGATTTTAATTGAATGTTTACGTCTATCGGTATGTGGGTTGTAAATGAGGAGTTGTATTAGTACTCGTACATATTATAGCACAGTGCGGGTTTAGTTGGGTATCTATATTCGAGCTATTCAGGTATCCACTTAAGAAATGCAAGTTGCATCTACCCGTACATTGACCTGTTTCGGATAACCAAATATTTGCTTACACAAATGGGTTTCACGAGAACAGGATATGGTACCCGTTCTCGCATGAATCAAGCCGACGTAGAGATGACTAGAGAAACTGAAGAGTGAGGAGCTAGAGTCTAGCCATTAGAGTCATGGAAGGAGGGAGGGAGAGAGACTGAGGCCAGTGTTCGAATGGCCTAAGGTTGTAGGGTCAACTGAGGACTAAAGCAAGCTACCACCACCGAGCATCCTAAGATAGCGATGAAAGAGACATTGAGCCAGATGGCAATCGACAAAGAAGAGAGGGCTTAGGATCATCTCCCGTTAATTGAAGATACAATAGTTCAATCAACAACAATGAGTACAATGAAGTGAAAGTTGTGAGAACTAGGTCGAGTTATCTAAGCCAGATCCCAGATCCTAGAAGACAAGTGACAGAGAAGAGAGGAGAGGGCTCAAGACCGTCTCCCAGCTAGATAAAGATACGGCAAGGAGTGAGGACTAAGGCAATTCAATCAACAACAATGTGTACGAATAATGAGGTGAAATGATAATCCAGAGAGCAAGAGTCACAAGAACTAAGCCGAGTAATCTGGGTCAAGCCACTGGTACCCTACCAGATAACGTTCTGGGATAGGGGCTCTAATTATTGAGGGTCGAACCGATAAACATGGTTAAGGCGGAAATACCCGCAAGGTACACAACATGTCATTCATTCTCAAGTTTGTCACTAAGCCAGAGATCAGGCACCAAGCAGTCAAGCATGGCCCTTCTCTTTCAATACATCGATGTGGATTACATCGTGAAATTCACGATCTAATTAGACATCGTCTTGCTTCAAACATAAGAATTTTGCTAAGTGAAAAACTCGGGGGAAAAGCACGAATTGTACGAAGAATACCTACTCATATACTACTACACTTTACAACACCGTAGTTCAGGGGAGAATTGTAACATCAAGTATATAAAAAACAAAGAATGTACCAAAAGGAGAGCATTACAATTAACCTAAATGTCCCATAATCTACAAGGGAAAATGGTATTTGTTGACTTTAGCCGGTGACGGGAGACCCCCTTGGCGTGTGCAACCATCGTTCGAGATTAGTCTCGGTCTAGTAATCGTCGTTTCGGAGCTTCTTTTGGGGCGGGATTGAAGCTACAGAGCTCAGACCTTCTTTCCCCATTTGCTGCACTTCAGCTGGGAGAGTATCTTTATGTACCAGAGGTTATTCACGAATTCTCTGCAACAATGTAGAGATAGTGAATATAACCGGAACTCAGACAAATGAACTTCGACATCGATGAACGAAGATCCTAGAGGCTGCAAATTTATCTCAAATTTCAGACAAGATGGTAGCTCAACTAAGCAAATGCATAACGAATGCATTTGCAGTTGTGGTATACTATTAAGACGTCGAGAGTAGTAACAATCGAAGCTTGAGCAAAACGGTACGGTTCACAGAATATCTAAACAAGGGGAATTCTTACGCAGTTCATTTTAAAATCACTGAAAGGATTGATTTACGCGGTGATAATAATTCCAAGATAAGAAAAGAGGGACTCACTGCCAAGGGTCGTCGCCAAGGAGAAGCACGTCGTTCTCCCGGTCAACAAATACAAGCTGCCAGCCTGATCTCTGAGGGTCCTCCAATTGGCCTTCAAGGCCAAACAAACGAGCAAGCTCGACACGCAGTTCATCATAGCTGCTGAACGTGGATATGTCTAGCGATCGGCCAAAGGACCCCGTTTTGTGAACCTGTAAGTGAATAAACGGTAAGAATTGTTGCAGATAACTCACGGTGGAACAATATAAAAAAGCAAAAGGAACTATAGCAGGATATCAAAGTCGGAAAACGATTATGAATTGAGCAACTCATGACTAAGAAATAAAACTAGAACCTACGATCAAGCAATATCAACATCAGTGAATTTGCAATGGCATTTGAAAATGTGTACCTAAGGTAAATCTAGGCTTGCTTTCTTTTTTATTACAATGGGGCAATAGTCAGTGGAAAAAAAGTGGTTCACAGCAGGTAAGCAATTTACCATTTGGCTTGGGTTTAAGCTAAAGATGGGAAGATAGAGAAAATAGGGGAGGACCGAAAAGTCGATATTCGGTAACTTAAGCAGTCTCAAATGTATACTTGCAAGTCCACTACAGCATTGAAGTGATTAAGAATTATGTATAGAGTCTGTAAGTCAGTAATTATATTATATGCACAAGCATAGATAAGCATACTTAAATGAACAGTAAATAGAATCAAAGCATACCTTCACAAAGGTTCTTAATGGTGGGTTGACTTGGTCAACGTTTTCAGAAGACTGCAAGTAACCTGATTCATCAACACAACTTGAAGTAGTCATATCCGAGTTGAGAGGAAGTTCACTTCCATTAGCATTCGGGTAAGTTGAAGCAAATGGCAAAGACAACGAGTCGCTTTCATTGCCAATATTTCTCATATTGGCAATGCCATGTTGCAGCATATAGGATGATGAATCAATGTTTACCCCAAACAGCGTGTTGTTCTGAGGATCTGTGGCACCCGGGAATGCTGAAAACTCTCTTCCTGGAAATGGAGGTAGCGAAGTAACATGTCCAGACTGTGGCAACGGGACCACCTTGGGGAGTACACAGTCTGCAATGCCGGGAGAGAAACGAGGACCATTTGGCACTTGTGTGGAAGTGATTCCATTACTGGAGCCACTCAGATTAAACATGTTGGGTGCTCCTCCGTCTCTCATCATTGAACCATGCATCGAGGAAACATCACTTGCAGCAACATGGTTTGATGCAGAGAAAGCCGGCTGCTGGGGTTGCAGAGATGCAGATTGAGCTGGGTTGACAGATGTGAGATGAGACAGAGATGCATTGGAGTTCTGATGCTGAGAAGAGAGGAGTTGATGCTGCTGTTGCTGAGGTTGTTGAACCTGCCGTGACTGATGCTGTTGTGGTTGCTTCTGTTGTTGCTGGGATTGCAGATTTGCAGACTGAGCGAGGTTGACAGATGTGAGATGAGGCTGAGATGACACAACATTGGAGTTCTGATGCTGAGAAGAGAGTAGTTGATGCTGTTGCTGAGGTTGTTGAACCTGCCGTGACTGAAGCTGAGGCTGTTGCGGTTGCTTCTGTTGTTGCTGCTGATCATTATACACGGGATGGCGTTGCAATTGTTGGTGTAGCAGCTGTGCCTGAGGCGAGGCTTGACTTCCCTGGAAGTTCTGAAGAAATGCGTGCTGAAGATTAGACTGCGGCTGTAACATGTCTCTCTGGAGCAGAACAGCAGGGTCATTGGATACAATTTGTGATGGCTGGAACTGCAAAAGTGATTGAGGACCTAATTTAGAAGATTCCACAGGCCGCATTTCTTGAAGCGCAGCAGCCGCCATAGCCTGGTAGAGATCAGGTTGCAAAGCCTGAATAGAAGAAGCATCAAGCCTTGGCTGAAGCCATGGATTAACGCCAAAGCTCTGGAAGTTCATAGACTGCATTCCCGGATCCCCGAGTCCTTGAAGCCACATTAATTGAGAATTGATGCTCAAATCATTGTCCTTCAGACCTGACAGGAGAGCATCAGAATTAGATCCACATTTCAACATTCTTCCTAGAACTTGAACAATCTATTAGAGCATATACCATAAGATGGCATGCCAGATGGCCAAGGTCTCTTCAGTCTCATAGGAAATGGTGATGGATACATTGGAAATGTTGTTAATGGTTCAATCTCCCACAAGGAGACTCGTGGCTGCCTCTCCCCTGCAGTGGATTCATCCCAACCAACCTGCACAATGAACAATGAGATTCAACATCTAGGACATAAGTGCAGACCTTCCCTGATAAAATACAAAAGAAAACGTCATAATACTTGTACACATAACCTTAACAGAGCGCCAATGCGAATTTTGCCAACGAACAGGATCTAGATCACTAATCCCAGTAATAGTACCCATGTATCTGGACAGAAACGTATCTAAATCAGTAATCAAATCACCAAAAACTAAGGCATAGAGAACCAAAATGGCCTGCTTTACCGTCGTACACTTGACTCTTCTGTTTCAAAGAGCATCCTAAACCGCATGCCAACAGAGACCCGTGTGTGGTAGACTGCTTTAACATACTTGACCAGCGGAATAACAAACTCTGAAGGACTAGCTCTGAAATTGAGCAACACAAATAACTAAATCAGTACCAAGCTACGAAAAAAAACATTTTAATCTAATTCCATAAAGACATGCAGACTTGTCACCTGGGGTTAAAGAATATTGTGAACCGACTATTGGTAGCTGCTGCATGAGCTGCTGCTGCAAGCAAACCAATGTGCATACTATCACTTGATAAAACAGAAGAAGGCATGACAGTTTGTTGTCGATTAGCACGTCGAATTCCCAAGAGCATTTGGTTCTTTTCAGTCCTGATAAAAGGCAACATTTTGATTAGAAAATTTGGTCAGGATGACATACAAGACATATAATCAGTAATAAACACCATTAATATTAGCTGCATCCACCGTGGTCCATGAGCAAGTATAGGTAAATCATCGGAGCATTCAAAACGAATCAGCACATTATATAGATAACTAAACAAGTCCTTGACTCACAGACAGAAGAATAAAGACAAGAGAATCAATATACGCTTCAATAAAAATGATAGAACCATCAGCATGCATGACAGGTACAGTGGATATATACAACAAAGAGATGTCAATGGAACAATATGATGAACCTAACAAATTGGCTCTTCAAGCCGACATCTCTCCAGAAAAGGCTAACATAAAAGCAGCACAGTTGAGAATGAAAATTATCCCTACCAGATGAAAATGACAGAATCACCAGCAACTAGCCTCTTTGCACTGACAAACACACTCCATCCTGTTGTAAGCAGATGCCTTTTCGGCTGCCCTGAAAAATATATATGCATTAAACTTTTGAAGATAATAATCCATAATCATATTTCCCAGTGTGTCACATCTGTTCGTATTAGAATATCTATCCCATAGACTACAAACTATCAATATGATAATCACTAGTGTAATCTCTTCATTTGTTCGTATTAAAAGGACGCCATAATATTTCACACATGCATCTTTGTCACTGAGATACAAAGATGTCAATTCTTTTAATATTTTTCGTACATACTAACCTCGAAATATATGCTTGAATTTCCATTCATTATCATGAAGATCTCTTGCAATAAGTTCCTGACAAGGAGGCGTCTGAGAGTAATCCTGCACGGCACAACCAACAGGGAAAAACATTAGATAACTGCTTGTGGGCAAAGAATATTGATGAAACAACAGAAAGCAAGAAATGAAGAAAACAGAACAAGTAACCTACAAGAGGAGGAAAGACTTTTTCAGCAGCCCGTCGAGGAACAGAAAACCCGCCATGAGTACTAGTGTCACTTGCAGTCAGTGTCTTACAGAAGTAGTTGGTTGGCTGTTTGCTGGGAGCACCTAACTCTGCTGGCAGAAGATAAACTTCTTTTTGTTCTTCCTGAAAACAAAGTTCTTTGTCAGGCCATTAACTTGTAGATTAGAAAGGAAAAGACAGTTGATGAAAAAAAAATCAAAGCATGAAAAGACAAGTACCGGACTCAGGGGTTGCAATGTCATTTGAGCATAGACTTCATCCGTCTCGACATCTGACTGCACTTACAATCATTTAAACCTCAACAACAAGACTATGGTACATCACAACTTAATCAAAAGTACAGTATAAGTGAATGCACTCACATGCATAGTCACATTGTGAAGCTGGCATATAAGTTGTGGTGGCAAGCTAGGATAATTGGGAATGTGAGCATCTACTTCCTTGTTAGTGGAAGCTGCAACCTGCATAAAGTAACCATTGTTCAACTCATGGGTGGCAAAAGAACAAACTCGTGATATCATGGTCCTTCAACCATTGTCAAGGACCATGATATTAAGAAATGTTATAAAAACTAATATTGAAACTCCCCCAACAACTCAACTCGAGTTATTGAGATGCAATAGTTCTTGACATGGTATCAGAGTTTCTCATAGTCCAATTTGATTGAGAGGTCCTGTGTTCGAATCCCGTTGACCCCAATATAACAATTCATTTCAATTGCACCGATCTTGTGCAAACGTCAATTCCCTTTCATGGCCTTCCGTTTGAGTGAACATATAAAGAAATGTTATAGTATAGAAACTAATATTGAAGCTATCCCAACATCTCGAGTTATTGGGATGCAATGGTCCTTTGACACAAGAAACTAATAGGGAAACTATTCTTTGAACCCCCATGAGAAAATTTCAGTTCAAGGAAAACCCGGAATACCCAGTAATCCGAATAAGCAATCATGTAATGCATCGATCATCTAGCATAGGCAGTACGGGCATGAACAAATATGCAATACTGACCTGTTCACTATGACCTTGCGGGAAGTAGACAACTCGACTACCCAAATTAGGCAGAGACACAAGAGGTCCGGCGCATGCATGCCACAGCTCAGAATTCAAACACTTGCTATCACCTACGCCAATGAAACAGAGTATTGCAACTCAACACAGAAATGAAGAACAAAACCAAACGAATTAAGCACAGTTCTAATGAGAAAGAATGATCATAACCCCTACCTTCCTGAGCCTGCTGATTGAACCCAGGGGAAGAAAGCCTCATTCTTCAGCTCAAAAACCGAACAAACTCAACCCCCAAACCGAAAACCCCACTAACCACCCACTCTAATTAAGCAACAAACTGAACTAGAGTGAAATTACTTAACGAAACTGAATCACATTCGAAGCAGAGCCCTCCCTCCTCCCCGCCCCACCCCCACCCCCAATGAATCAAACCGAAACGATTAAAACTCGAATCGAATCATCGAAAGCAGCAGCTACTCAACTCCATCATACACACAAAACCTCATTCAGATCTCTCTCCCTCCTCTGCTGTAGTAACCAACCTATTTCACAGATCTCGAGAAAAAAGCTCCCCAAAAGAGAAGCTACTCCACCACAGAAGAAAGGAAACAAATATAAACTAACTAATAAGAAGCGGAAGTGCGGAGCAAAACCAGAACGAGAAGTAAAGTGGTGGAGAGAGAGCTTCCGCGGTGGTTTTCGTTGCAGTGTTGAAGCTTTTCTGGCTTTCTTGCAGAGGAGGAGGAAGGAAGCACTTGCAGGATTTGACAGAGAGAGAGAGAGAAGCAGTGGGCGTGTGTGTGTATTTTCGAATTTTAATTTTTTTATTTAATATTTATTTTTTTGCATTTCAAATCAATCAGTATGAATAAGGTGGAGTGGGGGTATTATTATTAAATTGGTGGGACCCACACATCTGGGAATGGAGAAAATCTAGAGAGTGCTTTCTGGGTCTACCGTGGATTTGATTTTTTTTTCTTTCCACCGCCCTTTTTCTTCCCTCCTTTTTTTCCCTATTTTCCTCTCTTTTTTAATTATATAAAGGGTGAATAACACTAACGGTCACCTAAGTTTATGGTTGTAACAAAGTGATCACCAAACTTTATTTTGAAACAGAGCACTCATCTATGTTTAAACAAGGTAGCCGAATAATTATTCTTGTCATTTTTTATGACAATTTTGACCAAATTGACAACTAAACATGCAACACGTCAAAAATAATATCTTTTGATTTCACTCATCAACTCGGTTGAACCCTACGAATAAATTAATCCACATAAAAAACCATACCGATACCCACAAAAATGAATTGTCCAAATATAGATGAGTGCTCCATAACGAAACAAAGTTAAATGACCACATTATTACAATCTCCACCTTCAATGATTTTAACCCGTTATATAAATGAGAATTTTCATTTGTTTATTATTTTTTTGCCTACTTGTCATATGAGTTCTGACATGTGTGGGACCTACTCATTTTAGTATGAATTTTATATAATTGGGTTCTTTTAGATTTTATTTTTTAAATATATTTTAAAATACAAAAAGCAGTCAACAATTGTAACTAGAGATCATATCCAAATCCACCCTACTCTCCACTAGTCCCCTTCGTCACACAATAGGTCCTACGAGATTTTTCGAGCAGTTGGCACGTATTTAGGGTTACTTTTTATCATAGTAATGACTTGCTTGAACGTCTTTAGAAAGTGTGAATCATGCATGTTTAACGATTAAATATGCATAATACAAGGTAGTAGAGACTATTTACTTGTTACTATAGCGAGCTTAACGATTTAATATAATTATTTCACGACAAATTTTAGTATTTATGTTGAAGGTATGAAAACAATCATACCATAAATCAAAGATCACTACTTATATAGAGTACAGAGGAGACATCTCTTCGGTCATTCCCTCAAATTTTTAATAATGGCTGATTCAAGTAGTCTCTCCAAGCCACGACCCAGACCTCATTCAAGTTTAGAGCAGTGGCGAAGCCAGAATGGTAGTAGACACTGGGCCCGATACATAAAATACAATAGGCTTAATATATTTTTGTACGAAAAATACCTATATTTTAGCTATTTAGGTCCAGGGGACCCTGGGCCCGGGCCAAGGGTAGACCCCCCTTAGCTTCGCCAGTGGTTTAGAGTAACTAGAGTAATTAAACTTTGTTAGATCATAAAAGTCGAATCAACTGCATGGTACTCTGACCTATCTTGGATTTGTCGCTACTATCTTTTGGGTCAACCTATTCCATATGAGCGACATCAGCAGAAGGAGTACATTACGGCAGAACCAGTCACTCAGATAAATTAATCCTCCGCTAAGAATTACTGTAATATGTCCCTGTTCCTTGTAGAGCGAACGAGTTATGAGGTGTCTCTAGGTTGCAACATGCACGCCCTTTCATGGGGAATTACCAAATTAGATCACTCTACAAATAGTTCGAAAGTAGAGTGACTGAATCGTAATTATACGAAATTTACAATCCAACCGGTTGAACCATCCGGTTGGTCCGATTTTTAAAACACTAACAATCAACAAACCCATCATTAAACGCAGCGCAGAATCCCTCCATCTCCTCCCTCTTCAGCACAACTCCGACCTCCACTCCGCCGCTCCCGTCACCGCTCTCCGCCATCGAAACGGCCCCCGTCCTCGCCGTCGACGCAATCTCCACCTTCCTCGGCCGTCCGTACCCGAAATCCACCTCATACATCCCCAACCGCGGCGACCCCGCTACTCCGACAACAAACTGATCCGTCTCCGGGAACAGAAGCTTCGCCAGCCTCTCCTTCGCTCCCACCATTAATCCTCTCTCCAACTCCTCCACCTTCTCGGCAATCCTCCCGGCCACGACGCCGACGCCGGAGGCGTCGCCGCCGCTCAAAACTACGTCGAATCCGGCGACGCAGTTGCCGAAGTAAGTATCCGGCGCCGGAGGATCCAACCTAGATCTGAAATCGGCGGTAAACCCTGCCAGGATCGTCTCATCGCCTCTCAGGCCTTTTGCCTTCACGATGCAGACCAGAGTGTACGCTAGTGTGAGAACGAAGCTGGAGAAATGGAAATTAGGTTTTCCTGATTGGAGAATTACAGCTTCTCTTAATTGATTGATTCTCTGTTTCGAGAAATTGAAGGTAGCTCGTAGGTTCTTGCTGTCCATGATGCTCCACCTCCACAGCAGCCCAAGCTTCTAGGGTTTCGATTCAGATTAGGAATCATATCTGGATGCTTCAATCCGAATTGGAACCAGTTGTTCAGATACTCAACCGCAATCTCATCGGCGTTCTCGATTCTCGTCCGGCTCCGATCAAACACCGGAGTCAAGAAATCCGGCAACGACACAACAGTTTCTTCATCGTTTCCGATCTGTTTACAGATATGAGCCCAGGCTTTGACGAACAGAGCTTGAGTTTTCCCATCTACGACGCCATGGTGAGATGAAACGCCGATGCTGAATCCTCTGCCAGGGAAAAAAGTCAACTGAAGAGACAAAACAATCGCCGTTGACTCCGACGAAATAAACTCCGGTACATAAGGAAGAGAATCAGCAGCTTCACGAACTCCGTCTCCAGCTAGACGGTCAAAGTCTCCCGTTGACTCTGCAACACACCGTACGGAGGACGGGGGCGTCACCGGGGGTGTAGAGGACGAAGGGACGGCGATTCGGAGGCCAGGTTGGAGAGGATTGTCGGAAGGAGGGAAGTGGAGAGGTAGGGAGGGTTTAGTGTGGAGATCGATGTTGAGAGGAGGGATGGTTTCGCGGGGTGAGGGTTCCGGTGAGACTCTGTGGAGGTCGTTGAGTTTGACCGGAGACAGAGAGACTGTTGTTGACTTCGCCATGGGAGGTGATTGGAGGAGGAGGGCGAAGAACCAGGAGAAAGAAATGATGTGAATGATTGACGACTTGTTTGTTGCCGATAATTGATTGGAGAGAATTAAAATGTAGAAAATCAGAATAACTAGAGAATTGAGGATTTTGATCTTTTCGAAAATAGATCGTGATTGGACGAGTGAATTGAAGCAAATTCTTGAATTCAAAAAAATAAAAAAGATTAAATCAAAAAAATTAAGTAATTTGACAAAGACCAAATTTTACCCCAACTTATTCTTCATCTCCCCCTTAAAAAAAGTTATTTTTGCCAAATCACCGTCAATTCACCCTAGAATCTGTACATTCCCTCCTTGACAGTGGGAATTCGGAGAGGGTCCGAATTCTCTAGAGGGCCCACCCTGAGAATTTAATTCTACCCAATTCTCCCTCTTTTTTTACAAAACAAACAATACATTTCACCTAATT
Organism: Linum lewisii; assembly: GCA_034768395.1. NCBI lineage: Eukaryota > Viridiplantae > Streptophyta > Magnoliopsida > Malpighiales > Linaceae > Linum > Linum lewisii. Next base: position 52,383,085 of record CM068304.1, read on the forward strand.
TCCAACCCCTAGAATTGGGGCCCAATTCTAGGCAATTCACCCACCCCAATTCTAGGAACAAACAACCCCTAAATGATTGATGTCTTAATCTACTTACTAATTGTAATTAATAGATTCAATAGTGGGGAATAAATAATTAAGGATAATAATCATGTTATTATCATTGGTTGTCATTGGTTTCTCCTTACTATCATAGGATTGGATATTTTGGTTGATGAGTGATGACATTTGCAAATAACATACAACTTAACCAAACCGGTTATTTCTGAAAGTAAACTTGAACGGTACCTATTCAGGGTTAAGGTGCCTGATATCCGTACGGATTTGGGTTTATGATAGGATTTCTAACTTTCAATGCCTCGCAGGGTACCTGAATCCGATGAGATTTTACTCGGGGTACCAAATGTATATGTAACCCTTTCATCTGGACCTAAAACCCAGATTAGCTACCCACTTACATAGTAACCATAAAATTTGGGTTATTATTTTTAAAATGCACTAACTTTGGCAATTTATTTTAAAAATGCACTAAGTTTTGGAAACCCCAAATCTATCCCGGACTTAACACCGTTAGTCCTTATTTGTAAAATTTTAAGCATTCTGAACCAAGTGGCTAACGGAAATAACTTTTAAGTTTTTTGTCTTCTAAAAATAGTAACCCAAGTTTTCCCAAATTACATTTTGATCCTTCTTAATTCTATCCCTTACAAACCTTCTCCCAAACCCATCCACCTCTTCACCTTCTCCGATCATCTCCCGCCGCCGATGCCGCCAAGAACTTCCCATCGTTTTCCAGTAGGAAGCTTTCTGGTAAATGGTAGTAGTAATCCTCGACGAAATCTGGAGTTGGGTTCTCGAAATCGACAAGCTCCTCTACTCTGAACGCCTCCACGTTTTCCATGAAATACGCCTCCGCCATCGCCGCCGCTGATTCCTCCGGCTTCCGGCACGTTTCCCAGTTCTTGTTCTCGCCGGAAGATTCCGTGGCGTCGCCGTCAGTTACGGAGATGCGTACTATTTTGGTGTGGCTCCGGTCGTCTCGCCTGAGGACTTTTCGGGTTACCGATCGGTGGTTGGCGGTGGCGCGGGTTGGATGGCGGCGGCGGTCAGGTGCTTGGGTGGAGTTGAAGAAGAGGAAGGGTTTGGGAGGATTTGTAAGGGATTGAATTGATGAGGGTCTAAAATGCATTTCGGAAAACTTGGGTTACTAATTTTAGAAGACAAAGAACTTAAAACTTTATTCCGTTAGCAACTTGGTTCAAAATGTTTAAAACTTTACAAAGCAGGACTAACGGTGTTAACTCTGGGATAGATTTGGGGTTTCCGAAACTTAGTGCATTTTTAAAATAAATCGCCAAAGTTAGTGCATTTTAAAAATAATAACCCATAAAATTTTGATAATCAAAATTTATTCCTCTAACATATTTTCCACCCCTAAATCACAATTCCCCGAATTTGTCAAACTTCGACTTTTAATTTTCTCTATGTGAATTTACAATACTGATGCACAAGACGATCAATCCATTTTTCTCTACCAGAACCCTTGCTCAATCTATCCATTCTAGTATTACGAGTACATAAATACCCAAACAGGACTCGGGTTTAAAATTGAATTTAAATGGTATGTGATTAGATACCCGAACCCAACTCGTTCTTCAAGTGGACACCCCGACCCACCGGTGGTGGGGACCATCCTACCTATACCAAAACTCTTTAGCCCAACCCATAAACTTAAACGAAAGCCTTTTGATTTTTGGTGGAAGCAAAAGAGCCCAATATCATCTACATCCCTATAGTCCAACAACCCATAGAGTCCTTTATTTTTTTCTCAAAATTCTCATGTAAAATTAAAACAAAAATGAGCAATCTATTATTCACTTAAAGAGTCAAATGGTTTGACTCAAACCACTCGACTAGGCTCAATATTAAACGACTTGGTTCAAAAATCAAATTCATAGTAAACAAGCTAAATTCGAGCAAATCATAACTCAACTTGACTAGCTCGCGAGCTAGCTCATTCATAACCTATGAGTCGACCTGATTCACATAGCTAGCAAAGCCAGCTCAATTAGTGGCTCGGGAGCAAATAGACTTACGAGCTTGATGGCTCGGGAGCTTGTTCATAACTAGGCTCAAGAACAAACTTTATCTTACTAGTACTAAATAGTTCGTACAGTTTTCAAGGTTCGATTACTGAACAATCCGGTCCAATCCTAACAACCCCAATAAACCCCTAACTTCCAAAGCAAAAGAAGCCAAGATGATATACAGTCCAAACAACCCATAAAATGGTATTGTCCTTTTCCACGTTTTTATTAATGGCTGAGGTTCCCATCCACATGGTTGGTTTGTTTAGAAAGATCACAATCAAATGGGGACAGAGAGAAACAAAGCACTACACGACAAAGAAGAGGACAAGAACTGGTAGTGATGCTTTTGAGCATATTCTAAGGACACTTCCACTTGGCAACAACTAAAGGGTCGTTTGGTATAGGGAAAATCCAGCTGTATTTCTTGGAAACTCTGTATTCTGAGATATCTTTGTTTGTTTACTGTCTAATGGAGTTGGGGTTTTGTATTTCAGATACCAGAGTTTCTTATTGTCTCCAGAATGTGTATTCTGACAAATTCTACTTTTATCAGAAATTATAACTTCCCCTAAATAGAATAATGGGACCCACTGTCTTCCCCTCTTATTTTCTTTACCAAATATACATACCAAACAATGCAATTTAGGGGTGGGCACTCATCTGCTTCGCACCGCACCGAACCGCAATTTTTTTTATCCGCACCGCACCAAACCGCATACGAATAATACGCGGTGCGGTTTTATTTTCATGCTCGTAGTCTGCAGTTCGGTTGAGTCATAACCACGATTTGACGGTTCAAACCGCAAACCGCAAATCATAATGAAAACCATTGAATCAATGGGCTAAACTCTACAGTAGGGATTTGAGCCCAATTAAGCCTAATTGCTGCCGACTGTAGGGGTTCCGCTTCTCTCGACTGTAGGGGTGGGCAACGGCGACTCATTCCTCATTCCTCCTTCGGCTTCCGCTTCTCTCCATCGCCGAGCGCTAGAAACCTCGCCGGAGCCGCCGCCCCGCCGACCCGAATCCTGATTTCGCGACGGGTGAGTTGTGTTGAACGGTTACTCTCTGTTCGTGTCCTCCTCTGCTTTTTTTCTCTCTCACTTTTTTCTGATTGTTGGCGTTTTAATTCTGTGCGTGTGAGGGTTTGTAGAATTTCGGTGGAATTTGTCGTTTTCTCCTAAATTAGGAGTCCTAATTCCTGGATTTGATTGTGTTGAAATGGAATCCCACCCCTCAATTTCATACCTGTTCTTCGAGGGAAAAAAGCCTGAACGGTTGACTTTTTTTCCAGTAATCCAGCCTGCTATTATGAGCCTGGCTGGTATTCAATCCTTGCACGTCTAGACAGCGTACTCTTTCTCTGTTTTTAGCTTTAAAAATGTCTGCAGCTTCAAGGGTGCGGGTATTATCTAGGAGGAAGATGGAATTTTTAATTAGGGCTGGGGGACCCCTTTGCATGGCCTGGTTAGATTGCTCAAAGTGGGTAGCTTTCCATGTGGGGATTTACTATCGTCTTAGGAGCTGTGTTTCTTGTAATCTTTGGTTGATTCTTTTGGAAGTTGTAGCAGCCATAAATGAGGGTTACTGTCAGGTTTCATTTTTCCTCATTTGCTCTTCTCTTGTTCATTGCTTTTTATCCTTATTTTGATGTGGTTTCCAAGCCATGTAATTTTGTTGCATATTTGGGAAATTGTTTGCATTCAGCTTTGTAATTTTGTCTACAGAGAATGGTGTGTGGGTGTGTGATGTTGCAGTTCACAAAATGGTTATCTGAACCTCAAATGTCTTATGCTTATGTTGGTTCTTTGTCATCATTTACATAGTTGAGGAACCGTGTGACCTTCTGAAGTAGCTAGGGAGGCGGCTATGCAGTATGATTCAATTTAGGTGGCTAATTGAAGCTACTTTTGATTTGTTGTTGTCTTGAGCCTTGAAATTTGGAAAGAGTTGTTAAATGCTGGTGCCTGAACCTGTAACATGCTTGTGATGTTCGAGGTTGTTTCTAATGCTTGTGCTTGTATGAGTTGGTGGTATATAAACTAGCTCTGAAGGATTTAGGGACCTGTTTTGTGATATTTATACATGGTAATATTGTAACCTTATAGTAGTTTGGGATTTGGACTTGCAGAGACTTGATGATGAAAAAGATGCAGAGAGAAATAGAAAAAACTTAAACTATTACAGAAGGAGAACTTGAATGCTGATGCATTGTTTTTCTTGCTCTCTTTTGTGCAGGATATGAGAAGCAGTTCTTCAAATGAGTGAATGAGAAGCAAGCAACAGAATGTGAAGCTTATTTGTGGTCTGTATCTGAAATGGTTGATGATTTATAGAGCAGACCAGCATCTATATGTCACGACAATGAATGAATTGCAGTGTTTTTAGTCATACTTATGAGATGTTAAGAGTAACTTTCAATCTTTCATCAACTTTCAATGAAGTAATGAACAACATTAATGTTTGACTGTTATGAACTTAGTTACAGATGAAGACTTTTGTACAGATTTTTTAAATTTTAGTTATAGATGATTTTTTTTTTGCGGTTTGTGGTTTAAACCGCACCGAAACCGCGAATATTGCGGTGCGGTTTGAACCAAACCGGATATGAATGCGGTGCGGTTTGAACCGCAATATTCGCGGTGCGGTTCTTGCGGATTTCCATCAATGAGGTGCGGTGCGGTTCAAACTGCACCGTTGCCCACCCCTAATGCAATTTAACATCCTCCAACTTTTAACAAACACTTTTCCACCATTCCTCTATTTTCATATTTCCCCTAATTCTCAATCCCCTATACCAAACGACGTGCAAGTACTAACAAGTTGAGAGTGAAGGGTCCCTTTGGATTCGATCGAGCCATCGAGTATGTTTTTTTTTTATGATTGATGTGCGGGGTGAAGCTGATCCTGATATTGAAATGGGATGTCTGAGGTTTTGGATGAGAGGTTTGAAGTATGTGCTCTTCTTAAAGCGGTGTTTTATGTCGCCCAGTCTTTTGTCCATTTTAGTATTTATTGGGACTGTCTGGAGCTTGTTAAAGCATTACATGGCCGCTCAATTCATTGGCCTTGAGAGGATTACGAGCTAACTAGTATCTCCTCCATTTTACTATTTACTCAAACATGCATGGAGCTTGCAAAAGCATTTCATGCTCCTCCATATCGTTGAACTTGAGAAGTCACTAGCCTTGAGAGGATCACAATAGATATCCAATCGCACCTTCGTTCACCATCTACGCTGACTATTTAAAGCTTGTCAAAGCATTGTGTGATCCCCCTACTTATAGGCCTTGAATTTAAAGAATTACGACCAACCCAGACTCTCCTCCATTATACGATCTACTGGAACTACTTGGAGGTTGTCAAAGAATTACACAATCTCCCCGACTTGTTGGACTCCTTCATTTTACTATCTGCTCGAACGGTCTGGGTCGTGTCAAGGATTACATGGCTCAAGGGCAATGGTTTACTCAAAAGCATCTCATACTTGACAGATGACGAGATCTCATTATAAACTATTGAGATCAGCTTCACTCGACGCCTCAATAATAAAGAGACGAACCGAGTGGCTCGCTCAAAGCATCAAGAGACCCCTTCCCATGATTGGATTTTCATTAAACTAACAAAGGCTACCAAAATTAGGCATAACCCTAACCCAAGATTGAATTTTCATTACACTAACAAAGTACAACACAGGAGAAGCTCAGAGAGTTTATCTTCTTCCAGCTGTTCTTCCCCTTTACACACACTTTCTTCTTACTAATATACAAATACTCTTAAAATCAGCAAAAGCCTATTTCACAGATTGCTTACCAATTACAAAATGAGTATTCTCATGATAGCATTTCATCTCAGACGCATCTGAGACATGCATCAGATAACTTTGATTTCATCTCAAGTCACTTTTACATCTGACGGCTGTAAAACCGTCATCCATCAACCATCTCAGATGCATCTGACAGTTCATGCCCATAACCGGACCGTATCAATTATGGCAACGACGGTCCGCAGTCTCTCCATTTCGAGACTCTTTCATCAAGAAATTCCAAGCTAGTAATGCTGCCCCCACGGCCGGCTCTAGCTGTATTTTTGTGTTTGTTTCAGTCATATGAAAAAAGCCAAAGGGAAATCAAAACACATCATTGCATTCTCTAGTTACTAGCAGTCATACTACCAAGATTTTTCAATTCAAAGTATGCTGCAAGCCACAGCTGGAGAAATCTGTGAATGTTAACCACTGCCTTTATCTAGAACAAGGCACTAGATGTAAGATATTCTAATAATCAGCCACGTGTCAACTGCATGTAGCAGCCGTGCAACAAGTCTACATCACCAACAAATGATGTTGTAATCCTTCAATCTGTTCTGTTGGGAAAAACTAGTTCTAAGCCTTTTCCAACAGCTCGAGTTATTTCTGCATGGTATTAGAGTTATGCCCCGGTACAAGGTATGAAAAAGTGGTATTAGGCAGACGCCTAGGCGCTAAGCGAAGATTTACCGCCTCATATCGGCCGTAATACTTAAGCAACAGACAGACTCCTAGGCGGCGTTGAATAGTGCATCATCATAACCAAATCACTTGCACGAGACTTGGTGGACTTCTTCAAACTTAAACCGCTTTAGTAGGTTTGAGGGAGCATATAGAAAATGTTTGAAACAAACTCTAAACCTCTCCCAGCAACTCGAGAGTTATTGGGATGTGTTGGGTGCTAGTGGGCCTTCTCACCCCAAAAGCTAGCTCATGGGGTAAGCTTTCCATCACACTTATATAGTGCACCATGCCCCTCTCAGTAGGAATTACCCATCTACTGGCTGTGACCGTAACCACCTCAGTCCCTCAGTAGGCATTACCCATTTACCGACTTTGACTGGATTATAGGGAAAGTTGTTGTCAACCGGGCTCTGATATCACTGCTCTGATATCACTATTGGGTCTTCTCACCCCAAAAGCTAGCTCATGGGGTGAGGTTTTCCCTCACACTTATATAGTGCAACCTGCCCCTTCCACTTTTCGACGTGGGATAACCCAACAATAACAGTTCTCCACATGATTTTAGAACCTTTGATTGAAAGATCGTGGCACTGAAACTTGTTAGCCTAAGTTTGGCAACTGATTAAGTTACACAAAACTTGGTCAACCCCTTTCCTCTATAAACTTCAACCCTTTCCTAGGCTTTCATTTAAGGGAGTGTGTTGAAAAAAGTTGTATAAACCAACTCTGAACCTCTCCCAACAACCCGAGCTATTGGAATGTAACAGTTCTCCAAATGGTATAAGAACCTCTGGCAAAAAGATCATTAAGTTTAATCTTATTATCCCCTAATATAACTAATTCACTCGAACAAGACTTGGTGAACCTCTATAAACAATAATCCTCTTTCACGAGATTGATTTCATTTGCAGGACATGTTGAAGGAATGTTATATCAACCATTTCTGAAGAACTTCCAACAACTCGAGTTATTGGATGTCACGATTCTCCACACTTCAAATATCGGTCAAAAGAGCTATCCACTCAGACAACCATGTTGCATTTCAGCGGTTTAAGTAAAAGGTAATATAGGTTAGTGAATCCATACCTTTGGTACGATAGGAAAAGCTCCAGGGTAGTCTCGAGAGATGCAGTTCACAACCTCTTTCCCTATATCCCATTTTTTGTTTGCTTCAAGAACACCACCAACCATGACAAGAGGGAAAGGAGCATTCCCATCTGCAGCATTCGAGCAAGAACCCGAAATGATTCAATGAATTCAACTAACAACGTTCAGAAAAAATTCGAAACACGGCCAAGATTCATACCTTCGCCACACAATCGAAGTCTATGCACAACTGCTTTTACACTTAAAGCCAACTCTTCGACCGAATCTTGCAGTATCTGATTAGCAACCTCATCACCTGCCTCTGCACAGGATACGACTACCGGGACAAGATTCGCAATGCGAGCCCATGATGGATCTGAATACGTCCACCTACACAATCGATTGTCATGATGTTAAAGCAGAAGACTTTATCGAGAGACGATATCAACCACAGTCGGGAATTCAGACCCAACAAGGTAAAATGCTCAATAACATCATGCATTATCAGTAATCATAAATTGCTTTGGGAACGTACCCTATGAGTTCATTAGGAGAAGAAAGTCCAAGAAACTGCAAGATGCTCGATGTAAGAATTGTTTCAGGACCTCGGCCATCGTAAGCCCTTACGACTGCTGTTAATGCCTGTGCAGCTATTCCGTAACCACTGCAAGTATAGCACACAGTCTGTAAGTAAATCATGTGTAAGTGTTCAATTAATGTAACTAAATACGAGACCGAAATCCAAAGAATTCAGAATGTATTGACTACATTAGGATTTCGGTTGGGTTGGCAAACGATAATCAAAGCCAACAGAAAGCAAATACCTTCCCCAGTCGCCCAAGACAGGACCGGCACCTGCAGCTCGAGCTTCTCGACCATCTTCCGTGAACCCATACGCAATTGTTCCTGTACCAGCAATCAAAACACATCCATGAAGCTTCCCCATTGTTCCACTGGCTAAAGCTGCCACAGCATCATTCTGAACAAATAGCTCTACATGACGAGGGAAGATGTCCCTGTATATATACCAAGACAGAATTTTCAGAACACCAATATATTTTTTCGTGGATAGAAAATTTATCAGATTCGTTTGAAAAACGAACCTAAGCCACTTCATGATTCGTCGCTCATCTGTTTGATGGTTAACACCTGAAACAGCTAAACAAACTGCTCTCACTGCTGATCTGCTGGAAGCTGACTTCAAGAGTGCCTCCGCCATAACTCTCTCTAAAGTCTCTCTAGCAGCAAGTTCTGTATCGGTCCAAAACGTCAATCAATGGAGTCAGAAATATCAAGGAAGAAGATGTATGTACATAGAACTATCAAAAGAAACAGCAAGACATTATTGTAGCTTACAGTTAAGCAACACAATTGTCTGCATTACATATTCTAATCCAACAGTTAGCCTCAAACAGAGGAAACAAATTGGCAGAAGGACATAAAGAAGTTACTCAAAAAAAAAAGACATAAAGAAGCGATCAAGCATTAGTACACAGAGTAATTACACAAATCTTCACTCTAAATGCATAATACAGTTAAAAAAGAATCAAACCACTACCTCATAGAAAGACCAGCAAAAGTCTAACCATATGAAGCTGAACATCTTCATACTAAGACCAAACTCAGGTGAAACAGAGATATATGAAAACTAACCACCAACACTGTTGTGGTTGGAGCATCCGGCGACAGCACGAGCTAGAAACGGAAGAGGATCCGGCAACGGAGCGGAGAACGGGAGAATCGGGATGCAAACACAGACGGTGGAAGTAGTGCCGCCGTCCAATCCCAAGATCACCGGACGATTACTCGACAGACCGTTTTCGTGCTCAAAGTCCCATATTTCTCCATTCCTGTACCTTTTCATCATATACTGCTACAGAAGCCAATCAGAATGAGAAAGACAGCAGTGAACAGCAGAAAAAGGAACCCTAATCAAACCAAAACATGAACAGGAATCAGAAAATTTCGGCGATTTGAGACCTTGAGGAGTGTGAAGAAGAATTGAGAGGGTGCGGATTGGAATTAAACGAGAAGGAAAACATCGTTTTCCGATTGGAGTTACTAGGGTTCATATTCGGGCGGCCAAAACCAGCCAAATGCTACTGGCTGAAGTAGTGACAAATTGAATTGTAAAATTAGTTAAAAAATTTCCACTGAAAAATGAGAAAGTTTATCGTTTATCTGCGATGGATTTTGGAGTTTAGGGTTTCAATTGGCCGCCTGCAGCTGCTCCTACTTCTGGAGTAGGGTCCCAATCTTAAAAAGCTTCCATCTTTGTGCTTCTTCAGCATTTTCGCACCACCAGTCAGCTCATCATCGACCTCGTACGCCATGCAGCTGTTTTTTAGTGTTCGGTTTTCGCGGCAATAATATTATGGTTAATGTCAAAATTAGGCTTAAACTATAAGAATTTGACAAATCAAGCCTATACTATCCAAAACCACAATTTCGTTGTAAAAGTTTGAAACTTTACACTAATTAGTTTAGTGGTACAGGTTTTAATCATTGGTACAGGTTTTAATCATTAAATTATTAAAACCTGTACCACTAAACTAATTTGACTAAAATTGAGGGACCTAAAGGTATATTTTTCAGTGGTCTATCTTCTAACTTCTCCTAATCTCACTCCGCAGCGTTTAGCTTCGCTGTCATTTTCTTCCCCTTTGAACAAAGTCGCCAGCTTTTTAGAGCTTCTCCGTTCCGATCAAAGCTTTCTCCGATTTCCGCCGCTGGCATATCAGCTCCGACGATTTCCAGGTTCTCCCGCCGATCGCCAATCTCTAATCCCCCTCGCTCAAATTGAGCTCTTTCTACTGTATGCTGTTATTATCCTATTCCTATGGCTCTCGATCATGAGCTAGTATTAGGGTTCGTGTCAATTTACTTTACTCTCTTTCTACATTATCCACAATGATTTCTAATTTTATGAATCAGGTCAGAAAATTGAGCTGTTCTAGGAAAAAGGGTTGAGAGTACAAAAATGGCAGGACAGCAGGAGAAGGTTAAGCACATTGAGGAGTGTTCAGTTGCAAAGTAAAGTTCTACTTCCTTTCCCTTTGTTTGCTTGTTCCTGATCGATTCCTCCAAATTTTCAGTTGATCAATGCTGTGGAAACACTAAATTGTTATGACCACTGTTAGTCTTAGGGTGCTAGATTGTAGTGACACTGTTGTTTTGTTTGCTTATGTTATTAGAGTCAGCAATTAGGGTGTTTAATAATTGAGACTATGTTATTATATCGAACTGTTGCATCCTAATAACTCAGAGTTGTTGGGAGAGGTTTTATAACTAGCTTATATAATATTCCTTAACACGAACTTCAACTGCTTAAGTATGAAATGGTTATGTTTTAACATGATTTGATGCCTTAAATGTTATCACAATTGGAAATTAGAGTGTCTAGTAATTAAGGTTACTGTCAAGAATCATTATATGTCCCAATAACTCGAGTTATTGAGTGAGAACTAGAAAACTAGATTATGTAATATTCCTTGTTACTTACTACATGAAGGCCTCTGGTTTGGCACTAGCAAACAGAGACTCTGATTCTTGACTACTGTGTTTTTTTATATACATTTTGAAACTAGCAGTATACGGCACCTACTGGTATACCGTATAACTGTGGATTGCTAGTTTAGTTGCGTTTATGAGTTATCAATGTCACTTTATGGACAGTATTGCTGCTGTTCGTAAAGCTATCCGATATGGTATTAATATGTAGCTTCTTGATATACAGCATAGAGTACTGACCTGAGTGTTGCTGAATGTTCAACACATGCAGTGCGATGGGGACGTGGTTCTTCTCTGCAGCTGGGGCTCTGATAGCAATTCCAGTTGGGATAAAGAAGAAATCACTATCTCCACTGGTGTTCTTCGGCACAACAGGGACGATGCTTGATATCATAATGGGTATCAGCCAGTGTGAAAGAGAACACGCAGAGCGCCAAGCAGCATTGCTGCTAGAAACCCAAAATGCAGCAGTAGCAGCAGTTGATGGAGATTTCATTGATACAGCTTCGGACTCGTGACTTTACTCCTAGCAAGTAACTGTTACTTCACAACGTCCCTACTTCATACTTCTTTGATTAGCAAGTACACTTTGCTTTTTTCCCATGGAAATGTCTCAAAGACCTTGTTCTGAATAAAGGAAAGAGTGTTAGTAGGGAACTATTGCATCAATTTTAGTTGAAAGCATCTATATTTGGGGGACTAGATACATACAGTAGTACGTGAAAAGCCAAGCCACATAGGCACATACAGTGGCTTGAATCTTGGACTGTGTCATTTAAGAGCAATTTGTGTTTCTGCACTCTTTATTCTATCTTCGGTCATAAGCCAGAAGCAATGCTGAGAGTGTTGGAGATACCATGTCGTAAACTAGTCAAATCCCAACAGGTCACATTGGAGATTAATTTTTAACAAATCAACCAAATGATAGAATAGTATGTTATAAACTTGAAACATTCATTCAACATTCAAACGAGTTTGGCTGCATGGAATTGACACTGATGAAACCTCAAACCTGCCATATTCGAAACATTCATTCAACATTCAATCGAGTTTCGCTGCATGGAATTGACACTGATGGAAACCTCAAACCTGCCATATTCGAAACATTCATTCAACATTCAATCGAGTTTCGCTGCATGGAATTGACACTGATGAAACCTCAAACCTGCCATATTCACTATCTAATGTTGGGTTCACATCAACTTCAAACTTCAAGGGACCATTTTTGTCTTGCTCCAATAACATCTTCAGAAGCATTACCCAAATGAGATGGAAGTTGATGCTCTTACCAGAACCAGGTTTCTGCGAGCAAGTGATTCCAATGTCGAAGCTCCTGGGAGTCCTCTCTCTATCGGAAGAGGTCTTCACTCTTTCTGCTTTGATGTTTCCAAACAAAATCTCTGCTGCCTTGTTTCTTACTAGGAGAGGCAGATAATCTGATTCATCCCACACGTACAACTGCACCAATAATTCAAGTATTAGTTAGTTGCCAGCCACATACGAACCAAAAAACGTTTCAATGATTAGATAAAACCTTCCAGTTCTAGTTGACATCACATATTTGGGAATGAATGAATTCATATGTTACTCGAACACAGCAGTAAATAAATACATAGCACCAAGAAGACTATGCACAGATTTCATATGTCTACGACATCGAACTCTAATTAGACTGTTTAGCTAAATTCTAGACAAGGACTACTGATCTTCACCTTAACAGATACTGTATATCAACCAGATACAATCAGTTTCGGGAGAACGAGGATCGGTTAACCTGCAACAGTTCACTCCTAATGCAAGAAAAAGATTAAGAAGACCTTGATGGGAGCAAAGCAGGGTTCATACCATAAACGGACGATATATTGAGCTTACAGCATGGACACAGTTTCTCTTTGGGCCATAGAGAGAAGCAGACTTCTCCTTGAACCTGCAACAGTTAAGATGAACAGTTTTGGTCGTTGCTGACTTTAAATAATAAGTCGATTGATAAACATAATCGAGACAACTTTGTAGTAGTCTTCATACCCATCATCCGTTTGCAAAGGGGAACCACACAAGTGACAGCCAACACAGATGAAATCCTCAACCAGATCACTACTATCCTTGACTGTTGTTCTCCGGCTGATGAACATCTTCTCTTTCTCGGATTCTGCAAGGAATCTCCAGGTGATTGGTAAGAAAATTTCTCCCACAAACCCATTGAAGACGGCCTTGCAGGATGTGGTTAAGTTCATTACATCCAAAAGCGATAGCAAGGTCCGAGGTTCAATCTGTTCAGCTACCTTCCAGTTACGACACTGGATGTTCTTCTGCTGTACAGAAAGTGTTACTTCTTCCAGGAGATAATCATAGAAGCAAGCAATATGAATTTCAGTTACATGTCTCAAGGATTAGATAATAGTACCTTAAACCCTTGTGACCCAAGGGCAATGTTGTAGAGAGCAGAGCCATCTCTCTGAGCCCATTTTATTACTTTAGCAAGCTTTTTCTTAGCTAATTTCACCACACCAGATTCCTCAGTTAGTTCTTCTACGCCTGTAATGATTCAGGCAATTCTAAGTAAGACTACAGATGATACCATAATGATTTCGTTCATCTCAGTCAGCTAGAATCTCTCATGTTTTGCTAAGTGCTAGATGTTCTATTCTAAATCGGAACCAAATAAGCTGCACATAGCTGATACCTTTAGAAATTAGGTTTTGGTAAGAATGAACCAAACGAACTAGAGAAGAACACTGCTCGCTTCTGGCCTCCACAACTTGTCCAAATCTCGCGATCTTCACATCTGAAAGCATGAATCAAATCCGCACAACACAAATCACTGATTACCGAATACCTAATTTCTTAATTCCGAACAATACGAACTATTCTGTAAAACTCACTCTGCAATAACACGACATCACCGGCAGCTGCCAGATCTCCCAACTGCTTCTTCCATAAGGAGACAACAAAAAACGGCCGCGACTCGTCTCCGACCTGGATGTCCGTCCTAACTACTTCTCCGCCTTTCGGCAACTTGTACTACGAACACAACAGAAGGAAATTGTTCCGAAACTCTCAGCTACGCTACGCGAGTATCAGAAAATGTAAATTCACAACTATAAGAAGAGAGAAGAGAATCGAAGCACCTGAACGGGAGTGGAGCGGTGAATGAATACGAGCAGCTGGACGAAATCGCCGATGTGAGATTCTGCTTTGCAGAGATCAATCTGAGGACCGTACCATCCGATTGCGTATGACATCTCTGGTTATTACTCTCAATCAGCGAAGATCGCCAGTTGTCTTCCGTTCGAATTGCCTGGAAGCTTCTCGGAGACGGAACTTGGGAAGCAGAAATGGCGCCAATAAGAGGAATCTTGTGTTTTGACGCAGGGCATTCCCAGTTTTGAAATGATTTCGAGTATATATAGGGGTTTTGAATTTTGAATTTTAAAAGCTTTTTAATAAACTGCTATGGGCTTTCAGATTTGGGCTTTAGGCTTTAAACTCTTCGTAGCTCGGCAAGCTGATTGGGCTTTGAGCCTTAGAGGATGATCCATGTACTAATCATAATTTTGCAAGAAGCCAACCCTTATTAATAATTTAAAAAATTAAATTGGTCAATCTATCGGTTAATTACATAATCGGTATATCGATGGTCACGATCAATAACGAGGTAGATTAGTCTTTTTCCCCCGATGATTAAGATCGGTTCAACATAGGTTCATATCGAAGGTTGATGATAACTGGGTTGGAATTCAGATAGTTGTATTATTGTTTTCGATATAGTTCAACTCTTCCTCCCCAAACTCTAGAGACATTCTTAACGTATTGTATGTCTACGATAACTCTTGATCCGTCTCTCACTTTCGTATACATATTATCTCGCCACTTGCACAGACGCTTACTATCGTATTGTTTTAAAGCCCCGCGAGGAACCGCTCAAGAAGACTCCAAAGCTCCCATAGAGCAGAAGACGGTCCACTTGACTCACCTCGCAGTCCAACCGATCCTCCAAATCGAATCACTTATTCAACCGATCAACTTATTTGCACATAATGATGTGTTAATTTTTCTTAGCACTTAGGTCAATGAATTATGAGGAATATGTCTTTCTTAAATAAGAATTAGGAAGAAATAGGTTGGCTAAGGTTGGTGACCAATTAGTACTAATAGCGGCTAATTAGTTTATAATTACACAAACAAATGATTGGATTATAATGAAATTTATAATTTTTTTATATTTTTTATAAATAAAAAATTTAAACTTTTTGTAGATATTTTTAATTTTTATAACACCAATAAGGCAATGACAAACAAAGCCTTCGTATGATTGAGAATGATACATTTGGACGATGGTGACAAGTGTATGCCGACATTTATGAGATATGTATTATTATTTTGATGAATTGACTTATAAGTGATACCTCGTAATAATATACGAAAATTTATGATATTATGGTTAAAATTAATTAATTTATATATATTTCATGAGAAATTAACATGCAACCTTGTTAAAAATAGACTCTCGCTTATCACCTTCAGAAAATGTTTGTTAACAATATATTATCACACTAGAAAAAAAAAATTTAATGTTAAATATCTATAATTATAGTGAAATATCCACAAATATCGATAATTAATTATGTCAACTAATTCACTTACACTGATAAATTTCATAGTGAACGGCTCTAATACACGTTCAAGTGAATCTTTATACCAGTTGGTCAACTAATTTATTTACGTGAATACATTTTCATATACTAAATCAAGTTTACGACCAATTCAATCGGATCTTAACCAGCTGGCACGTTACTCAAGACCTCGATACTTACCAAATCTCTCAATTTCAATCAAACAAGTGAATTAAACATATCATAATCCAAGCTAATCGAGTAATGAATCAAAAATTATATTGCAATTTTCTTGATTAAGAGTTCATCGAGTTACGAGTCAATTTGATAGTAACAAAGAGAGTAATGTGCAAATGACAAAAATCCCCACTAGACCTCTCTGTTCTTCCCCAACTAACACCATTTCGAGGTTCATTAATGGCGGAAACACAATTCCCAAACAAGGTAAGCAGCAACAACAGCTGCCCACATTAAACAAATGGCGAAAATCCATTTAATCCAACGACTCTATAGCTCCATTAATCAAACCTTTGATTCTATCCATAATAATCCATGCAAAGTCAAATCATTCTTCTTCCATTCGCACACTCTGTAAATATATTTAAAAAAAAAACAGAGTACAGCTAGCTGCAACTACTACACATAATTAAAAGCCACTACCCAACAAACTCTTCTTCACTCCTCTGCGTTTACTTCCTCCGTACTCCTTTCTTCTTCTTCGTCTTCGTTTGTTGGTTTCTGCGTCGGTTGTCTCTCTCTAGGTGACTTTCTCTCTCTTCCTCTGTTTCTCTGTATGGTTCGCTTCACTTGATTTTTTCTTGAATTTCTCCTGCTGAGTTGATAAGCTGCTCAAGCTAAGAACATGGGTTCTGTGGTGAATCTGTCGATTGTTTCTTCGGTTGATCTTCTAATTACTTTCTGATTGGTGTGTAATTGATTTCCCCACAGCTTGAACAATGTGACTTTCTCTCTCTACCTCTGTTTCTCTGTCTGATTCACTTGAATTTATTGAATTTCTCCTACTAAGTTGATCAAGGTGATGAAACTTCCTGAATCTAGAGCATGGGTTCTGTGGTGAATCTGTCGATTGTTTCTGGGTTGTCGATTAATCTTCTTATCAATAATTTCTGATTGGATTTGTAATTGATTTCCCCACAGTTTGAACAATGTGACTTTCTCTCTCTACCTCTGTTCTTCTATCTAACTTGAATTCGTCATGTTAAGTTGATAAGTTTGATCAAGTAGGAACTGGGTTGTGTGTTGAATCTGTTGATTGTTTCTGGGTTGTCGGTTGATCTTCTTGTTAATAATTTCTGATTGGATTTGTAATTGATTTCCCCACAGCTTGAAGAATGTGAATTTCTCTATCTACCTCTGTTCTTCTATCTAACTTGAATTCTTCCCTTTTGATTAAGCTTGATCAAGTGCGAACTGGGTTCTGTGGTGCATCTGTTGATTGTTTCTGAGCTGCTAAATTGATCTTCTTCTTAGTTTCTGATTGAATTTGTAATTGATTTTCCTTGCTGTACTTGATTTTGTTCATCTTATGGAAGAGAAATTGATAAGTTAGCTTGAGAATCTTCTTGCTAAGTTGATTAAGTTTGATCAAGTAAGAACTGGGTTTTGTTTTGAATCTGTTAATTGTTTCTGGGTTGTCAATTGATCTTCGAATTGCTTTCTGATTGAATCTGTAACTGATTTTCCCCCAATTTCTTGTTCTAGCTTGAACACAGAACCATGATGCTAGAGAATCTCATGGAAGAGAAGCAGCTAAATTTCAGACAGCCATTCTTATCAGTAAGAAGACCTCCATCAACACCAGAAAGGAACAAACCTGCTGCAACTAATTCAACAAATCTGCCGCCGCTTCCTCATTACAAGCCGGAATTGAAATCAGGGCCAATTAGGGTTCCTGGAACAGTCCCCTTTGTATGGGAGAGAAGCCCTGGTAGGCCAAAGAATGGAGCCGCAGATTCCAGAGCTCTTCTTCCTCCTACTGTAATTGCTCCAAGGCTTCCTCCTGGGAAGAAAATGGCACCATTGATGAACAAGATGAGTACTTGTTCAGATGCTGCTGGCTCTGAAGAAAGATCATCATCATCAGCATCGCAATCGCCAGCTGGTTCTTGCTCGACGAATGTGGAGATTGCAGAGGAGAAATTGAGAGAAATAATGGAGGAGATTAGGAGTTCGGTTGATGATGATGATGAGGAGGAGGAATATGAGAGCTTTGTGGATGCACTTGATACACTCTCAAGAACAGAATCATCCTTGCTGAACTGCAGTATTTCGGGGATTAGTGAGATGGACGGTGTGGATCATACGAGGCTGAATCGAACGGTCTCGGGCGATTTATATGCTCGGGAGTTCATGATTGGTAGGTTCTTACCTGCTGCAAAAGCTATGGCGAATGAGAGTCCTCAGTACTCATCACAGTATCCTACCAAGAAGCAGCCTGTTCTGAGAGAGCAATCGAGGCAGATTGTGATGATTAAGCGCTTCGAAAACGATGAAAAGAAGCCTGTTTCGAGGGGAGACATTGTGCCGTACTACGACGAATGTGGTACTAATACAGTGGAGGAGGAAGAGGAGGATGATAGTAGCGAACCGGATACCTCTACGATAGGAGTTTGCGGGTTGTTTCCTCGTTTGTGCTTGCAGAATTCGTTGTGCCGATTGAATCCCGTTCCCGGGATTAGAAAGCAGGCTGGTCATGGACATGTTTCTTCTGTAAGGACCAGACGAGTTAAGGTATTCGACTATTCCTGTCTTGCTTTCGAGGTACATGTTTCTGTTAGTGAACGATATAAGATTCATTCATAACCCTCACCTAACAACTCAACTTTGTTTGTAGTATGATAAGGCTGCTGAACATGGGAGAAGAGTAATGAATGAGGCTCGACAATCAAGGAACCGTGCCAAGCTCGAAACGATCGATGATGCTCGAACTCGATGCCAGACAGCAGAGAGTAATGCTGGATGGTCACATAACGGATCATCTCCTCAACCTGATGCTGCCCCTAAAGTTCAAGCCTTTCTTGGAGTTCCCGAAAAGCACAAGGCAGGCTCGATTCCGGCTGTCAAGGAAGTCGTAAGCTTCGCGGAGCTACTAGCACACGACGATCTCGAATGGGAATCAAGAAACTCTGCTGCAAGTCCTGAAGAAAAGAAAAAGATAGACAGTGTTGAGAAGCAAGTAGTAGAAGAGGTTGACAAGTCAGCATCTTTCAGTCCTTGTACCGATCTCGAATCTCGAGTCAACGATCGTCGAGATCGGGACCTCGTGCTTGCTCCTAGGCAAAAACCGGCTCAAAGTCAAAGGAAGCCTTGCAATGGAAGCAACAACAACAACAACCTTCTTCCATTACCACTACCGAAATCTCCATCAGAGTCGTGGCTAAAGAAGGCTCTCCCGACCGTTTCGTCGAGAACCCAGATGTCGAAATCTCCCCTCGGCATGATGCATCAGAAAGAAGCTCAAATTTACAGCACAACTTCAGATCCAACCTGGGAAACCATGGTCAAGACCTCTGGTGAGAAGAACAGACGGTTCCAGTTCTCTGAGGTAAATTAAACCACCTTGATTCACTTATCCTTTTCATAAACATTTCTGTTGTTTGATCTGATCTGATCCCTCATCCCCTAACATGTCCTTTGTGTTCTTTCTCAAACCAGGCTCAACTTACACCAATACCAGAAGCCTAAGCAGTTTCAATGAACCCATGATCCTGCAACATTGCATTGTACTATTTGGCAGAATCTTTCATTTTAGGAATCTTTGGAAGGTATAGCTTAAAAAAGAATGAATCTTTTTAGGAATCTTTGTGCTTTCTGTAAATCATAGCTTACAAAAGAATAAAAGGGAGTGGAAAGTGTGTATATATATATGATCTGGAATGAATTGTTTTTCCTTTCTGCAATAAGAAAGAACAGAGAAATAGAATGATGGGTTCCTTTGGTACTAGTACAGGCTTTTTTTGCTGTCATATGGAATAATGGTATCTGGTACTAGTACAGGCTTTTTTGCCTTTGTACTGTGAAATCAAAGTGTTTCAATTTGCCAATTTTGTCTTTTAGGGTTTTGAATTTTGAAAGTGATTTGTGTTTGGTGTTAGGTTGCTGTCAAAGTTGCTTTCCAAGCACATTCTTATGTATTTGGTTTGTCCAGCTTGTATTGTTTGACCAATTCTTTTGTTTCGGTTTAACCATAGAATCGTATCAGACCATCAAACCAGTTGGTTTGACGGTGTGGAGGGGTGACAGAATGTGAGAGGATCATCTCCATGCAGGACGGGTAATCGGCCAGGTCTTCTCTATCTAGCAAGTGTCGGGTTGCGTCCTAGAGTAAATGTTAAAGGCAGTTGCAGCAGTGTCTTGTCATTTTCAAGTCATTTAGTCACTAGCTCGATAAAGATAATCCGTTTTCTACTACTGTTTAAGGGTCCCGATCGTGTCTCAATTTTCGATCGGTTTAACTAGTAAGTCTAATGGTAATGTGATCCAACCATTATGTATTGTATATTTCAGGATCTTGATTCCAAATTGTACTGTTGACCAATTCTTTTGTTTTGGTTTAACCATAGAATCATATCAGACGATCGAACTAATGAGTCTAACGATGATGTGATCCAACCATGATATTCCGTTGTTAAATCGTGACTGAACCATATTTCAGGATCATGGTTTCAAATAGGTCCCGATCCCGACCCGATTTTCGATCACTACAACAAGTGTGCTAGTGAGATCAATATGAAAGCAAATGAAATCATAACATTGAAAAGTCAAGTGAAGCCAAGCTCATTTCTTGCAAGCAAATCATTATGTACATAGTCAAATTCCCCCCCAAACTAAACTTATACAGCCAATTCATATCTATTATTCCATTCCCAAAGGCTATATATATATCAACAAACACCTAACCAATGTGTTTCTGTTATGTGGTGATCAATCTTACCTCAAATGTAATTTCGTGATGCTCGGTACTACGAGTATAACAAAATACCGAGCATTACGAAAAAGCTACTACGAGGCTCAAGTTCTAATTACCGGACCTTTGTATAGACCTCTCCGTATCACAAAGTTATCAGGAGGCTGGAACTCTTCCAGCCATGTCACCTCCGAAACCGTTGCATCATCCAGCTCAAGCTCACCTTCATCCACACAACGATACAAACACGATGAGTCAAGTCATGATCATCTACCGAACGAAAGTATTAGCAAGAAGAAAGAAGAAGAATTTCTTACCGGGTAGGTCTCGTGTTGGTGGCGAGACACGAAAGTAAGCACAGTGCCTCCCGTGATCTGAGGAGTAAGGCGGAGACAGGATGTCGAAGATTGCACAGGGTGTTACGGCCCTGAAACAGTGGATGTTGCCTCCTGTGGTGGGATAGAGAACTGTTGCGTTGCATGGAGCTGTCATGTCCTCGTCTTTAACGAGCTTGGCGGGTCTTGCTGAAGTCGCTAAAAAAGATTACGAGTGGAAAAAGATATCATCTGTTTGAGAGATTGATGCACTTCGATGGCTCATACCATTGATGCACATTAACGGCTCAAACGATTGATGCACATCTGGCTTTTACAATTTAGTCAAATACTCAAATGGGTTGTTTGATATTTACAAACCTGGTGATGGGTCGTCGGGAGGCTGAGATGAATCGAGCCAATCGTATGACTTGACATGCATTGTTCCGTATACGAGCTTGCTTAGCACTGTCATTCCAGGATGGTTATGAAGAGGTATAATGGAATTCGGTGGCATGCAGAAGACACCAATCTGTAAAACAAAACAAAAGTTCTTAAATTGGCTATGAAATGCACATTTTTCTATAGAACTAAACAACTAGGAGTGATCAGGTGCTTACAGAGAAGCTGGCAGACTCGTGCAAGTGCAGGTACTTGATTGGCGGTATGGTAGGACGACGTCCATTTCGTTCTTGTACGGGACCTGACCAATTTCGTACCAGTTGTGCCTCTTGCTCGAGACCTACGTCAGAGGGTTTGATTTTCTCTGCAAATCATGGAAAGATTCTATAAACAAGAACATCTCATAGATAGACTATTTGAAGAAGTTCAAGTAGTAAACTCTTTGATAAGATCCCCAGGTATACATGTGCTGCCTATGAGGTACAAACAACCTAAATTATTGTAGACATACCGAAATCGAATCAATTAGCATTTCAGGACTCATTTTCTTGAAGACAGGCTTATTCTGATAATGATTCCGGTTTCCAACCCGTTATACAAAGTTAAATTCTTAAGAAGTGCAGTTTTATAGATGAAATGATTTAAAAGACGATTTATTTTGTATACAGGTTGTGCTAGATGCAACTTTGCATCTCCAAACAAGACACATTATAGATGAACTAAGATGAACAGACTGAATAGCCAGTCCACACCACAAGAATAATATGGTTAAAGAACCTTCACACAGGATATAACAAAATCCCAGGCCATTAGAAGGTAAAGGACCAGAATCTACAAAAAGCAGAAGACATAGAACAGCAATTCAATCCAAGGATTCACTATTCACTTTTTACTTCAGTGAAATTCATTTTCCCAGCCTAATACAGAACTACAGAAGGTCAAATGCCTCGGCTTGAAGGAGATGAGGCCCGACAAATTCTTACAATGGCACAATTATACATGAGTAGAGATAAGAAACTATCAGTATATACAAACCAAGAGTCATCGATTAGAAGGTGAAAATAAAAATCTCAGGATTGGTTCAGGTGGATCACTGGTAGCAGATCCTAAAAGATCAGTCATAAGAGGACATTTGGAACAGAGCCTGTTAAGTACTCGAGTTTCATCTATGTTCTAATACGCCTTCTGACCCATTCCCGCCCTTACCACATCGTTTCCACCTTAGGTAATAGATAGAGAGCAATGTTGAAGCAAACATATGAAGCAATGGGAGTACTTGAACAACTTACCTAACATATTGCGAACTTTTTCAAGTGCTTCATTCGAAACAGGGCCATTAGTTGAGAAAGACGCATTGCAAGTATTATAGAGCCTCTGTATGTAGTAAGGCATGATATAATACGACAAGCCCTCTTCGAATCGAAAGCCTCTGTCTTTTCAGAGACCTGCTTCGAACTTCTCCAAGAATGGACGATAGGGAAACCAGATTAACTTCTGGTAATGCATCCGCATTGCAGTTACCTCATCCCTCTCATCCCAAGTTTAACCTGCTTTTGAACACAGATAAAACCAGATTAGCTTCAGTTTTTTCTTCCATTATCCAGCTCAGAGTCTACCAAATCAAATCCTATTAAATTGCCATGAAAAAACACAGAAACACCTCAAAGTTGCAAGGCACAATACCCTTTATTCATATACTACATGGCTCGAGGTAAAGCTTCGGATTTCTTCCAACTTCCAGCTCTCAATCTATCAAATTGAATCCTAACGATTGCCAGAAATGATAAGCAAATTAGAGAAAAACCCTAAACACAGTCTATCCAGCAGCTCACAGTCTATCAAATCAAATCCTATTAAGGAAAAACACAGAAACACCTCAAAGTTGCAAGGCACGATACCCTTTATTCATATACTACATGGCTCGGGGCAAAGCTTCAGATTCCTTCCAACTTCCAGCTCACAGTCTATCAAATTGAATCCTAATGATTGCCAGACAGAAGAAGAAAATCAGGGGAAACCCCAAATTGAATCCTAGCTTCAGATTCCTCAAGGTTTAGACATTCATACTCATACACACACCAGTTTTTCGATCTTACTTCCCATTTTCAACAAGAACCCATCTCAGACAAAACGGAAAACAGGTAGAAGCGAATCAGAAGACTGAAGACCCGATCCAAGATGAGTTCAGAGAGTTTACCTGAAGAGAATGGGATCGGTACTCAGCTCGCTCGCTCGCCGAGTAAAAGCGAGCGAGGTACTGGAAATGAAGGAATCGGAGAATACAGACAAAAGGGCAAAAGGGAAGAAGAAGATCTTGGACACGTTACTAAGAGAAGTTCGTCCGCCTCTTCGCTTCCTCCTACCAACAACACAGCTATGGTGGTGAGTTGTGATTTCGATTAACAATTAATTCAAATATGACGTACCGTTTTGTCATTTTTTAAAAGTTGAGGGGTCATTTTGCAACTCAATTGAAGTTAAATGACTGTGAGGTAATGTCTCCACCAAGGTTCTAATTTGATTTCTTCTCGCACCATTTACGCCTGAATGCTGATTGCTGAAACCTTCTGGAGTTATAGTTCGGAATCTGATGAAGGAAGGCCGAGCTTGAATCGTTCGTGGCGCGAAGATCTTGTGAATCGCTGATATCGCTTCTCTGATTTTGTCTGCTTCAGTAATTCCGGATCCACGGAGTGCTGCGAAGAGTGTGGTGCTGCTGAGCTCTGAGCAACAATGGCGGCCTTGGTCGATGTGACCAAATCATGCCTCGATTCCATCCGTCAGGTAAGTGCATTATCGTAGGGGATTGATTGATTGTTGTGTTGTTGATGTGATTAAGCTGGCAAACCACCAGTCTTCCTGGTTTTTTTGATGCGGTTGTTGATGGAAATCGTATAGAATCATCAAATTGGCCGGAAAAAGCAACCGTTTGATATGTTAGGAGGGAAATTGATTCATCTCGTAGCGTTTACCTCTGATTCTTATGTGTGCAATGGAAGTTTTGTTCCCGCGAATTGGTTCAAAAATTGTCACAATTGAAGCTTCGATTTGAACTGTTTTATTTGCAAGGCTGTGAATCTGGTGTAGCAGCTTAGGTTGATCAATGTCATCAGTCAACTGTAGTATAATCTGTAATGGGCATTGATTGATGTGGATTTGCCTTCTCTTCTGGCATTTCCACTTCACTAGTTCTGTTGCTTCATGAACTCTTGAAAGAGGAAGAATTTCTTTATCTCTATTGCTTAATTCTCCTTTTCTCTTCCCTATTGTTCTTTTCTTAGATGGGAGAACATTTGGAGGATGCCATTATCTATCTGGATTCAGGATGTACAGAGAGCTTTCAATATGCTGGAGCATTTCCTGTGTTACTGGACCTTGGAGTTCGAGCTGTATGCAGCCTGGAAAATATGTCTTCTCTTGATGCGGTGAGTGCATTGTTGCTTGTGGTTTACGTGTTCATCGTAGTGCTCGCCTTTTCTGTGTCTGTCATGTTTAAGTTCCAGTTATCTATGGATTGGCTTAATAAGAAATTGACAATTCTGCAAACAGGAATGTCGCATATAATAGAAGCCTTCACTTGTTTGCATTCGCATGTTCATTAGAGGCTTTATGTGGAAACTGTTACTTTTGGTGACTGTGTTGATACAGACACCAAAAGAGGGGAGAGTTACTATTGGAAAAACTTGCACTTTATGTGGGATTCATTCTCATTTAGTCCTCTCTCTTCCAATTTTCTGATATATTCGATCATCGATGATGTTTGATCTCATCCTGAAAACTTGATTATTTATGTAGTTTTTTTCTTCAGGTGGTGAACTGGAACTCAAACAACGATGTTGCAAGGAAGATTGTGGTTTTCACGTCTCGCTTTTTAAGTGATGCACATCGGTACATTTTGCGTTGTCTGAGCACCCAGGAGAATGTTCATAATTGCACGATTTATACTTCTATATCAGAGGTATATTTTGAGAGTTTATACTTCTGTATTACCATTTTTTTTTTTTTTTGCATCAAAGTAAATGATTGGAAGTCTTTGTCAAGTGCAGACATCTCACTCAGTATATCATGACTCACCTCTGGGGCCGGATGCTTACCGTGAGTATGAATCCTTGCTTCTTCAAGATTTTGAGGAGCTTGTAAAGAACTGTGGAAAGAAAGCTGATTCCTCAAAAGATGTGAAGTTCCAGCAAAGTTTAAGCTTTGAGAAAGAAGGATGGGCACAACTCACATTCAACGAAGAGGATGCTTCCCATCTTGATGCTAGTTCAAGCGGAAGAGAGAACGACATTCTAGGCCCGAAGCTGGTTGTTTCAGTACACCACTTCCCTATGCTTCTGTGCCCTTTATCACGTAGAGTCTTCGTCTTGCCATCAGAGGGATCCGTTGTTGAAGCTTCTTTATCAGCTGAAAACGAGGATTCTCTCAGTCCTGGATTACCAGCAATCAGTACAGGGGTGCCTGCAGATAGTGAAGATGTTCCACCTGGAGCCCTTCTTACTGCACATTTCCTTTATCATTTGGCTGCAAAGGTATGACTCTTACGAAATCATAAGTGCCACCTTTTCCAGTTTGGTATACGATATATCGAGAATTTCACTGTTTTACCATCATGGTGATGGTGTTACATGCTTGACTAAGGTATTTTCTTTCATGTGTAGATGGACCTAAAGCTGGAAATATTCTCCATGGGAGATTTGTCAAAAACAGTTGGCAAGATTATGACAGACATGTCAAGCCTATATGATGTTGGTCGTAGGAAACGTTCAGCTGGGCTGTTGATAATCGACCGAACTCTCGATCTCCTCACTCCATGCTTTCATGCCGATTCACTCGTTGACCGCATGTTCTCAGCTTTACCCAGAAGGGAAAGGGTATCCCAATCTAACGTCAAAGACTCACAGAGTCAGCTCAAACTCCGTTCTTCAAGCCTACTACGTGCTCCTCTTGATGTAAAGATACCACTTGCAGAGATACTAAGCGAGGAAATCAAAGAGTGTCAGCTTCTAGAAAGGATTGAATCTTTCATGAATGGGTGGGATATCCAGAAATCTAATCTTCCAATTGGAGATGAGAAATCGGGTTGTTGTGTGGCTCAACTGCTCAATGGATCCTTCGTCTCCACTGAAAGTTTCCTGGGTACGGCGCTCATGGAGGCCATACTAGATAGAAGAACGAAAGACGGAGCATTGCTGGTGAAAAGGTGGCTGCAGGAAACCCTGCATCGCGAGAAGATCAGTCTAGACTCCAAATCTCGTTCCGGGTTCGCTGCATCTGAAGTCCAGACAATGGTAAAGGCACTGGCGAAAACTCAATCTTCCTTGGTGAGAAACAAAGGAATCATTCTGTTAGCAGCTGCTGCAATGGCTGCCTTCGAAGCATCATTTTCCGCCAGATGGGAGGCGTTCATCAGCGCCGAGAAGATCCTAAATGCAAGCGCTGAAGACACGAGCCAGAATCTCGCTGCTCAAATCGTCGATCTTGTAAACAAGAGCGGTTTAATCGACGGAGGAATGGAATCCTCCTCACAAGGATTACTCTCTTTTGAAGATGCTTTGCTTCTCATGGTTGCAGGATACATGCTCGCCGGTGAGAACTTCCCGACGTCTGGCTCAGGAGGTCCCTTCTCATGGCAAGAGGAGCACTTCATGAAGGAAGCGGTCGTGGAAGTGATTCTGGAGAAGGCTCCAGTATCGAAGCTTAAGTTTCTCCACGGGCTAAAGGAAGCTCTAACGAGGAAGAAAGTATCCAAAGACAGTGTTGAATCGTCGGAAGATCATCAGATAGACCTCGATGAACTGGACGAAGATGACCAATGGGGTAAGTGGGGCGACGAGGAAGAGGAAGCCGCCACTGACAAGAACAATAAAGACCAGTTGTATGATGATATGCAGCTGAAACTCGAGCTTCGTGATAAAGTCGATAGCTTCTTCAAGTTCCTCCATAAGCTGTCTACGGTGAGGAGGAAGAGCGTTCCGTTGAAGGATGCATCGTTCTCGGGAGGAAGCAGCTTCGGAGAGATGGACTCGTATAAAGGATTGTTGTACAAGGTTCTAAGTAGAGTGTTGAGCAAGTCTGATGTTCCAGGAATGGAGTACCATTCCTCAACTGTTGGAAGACTGTTCAAGAGCAGCTTTGGGAGATTTGTTGGACAGGTAAGTTTTTTGCTAGTGATTTCGGATTGAGGCTGAGCTCGAGCTCGAATCCAACTCGATCTGAGCCTGAGTCGGGGAAAAGCTCGGCTTGGTTCGACTCATGAACAGCCCTAGTCCACAGCCACGTAATACGTTCTTGAACTATAGGTCGGGCTACAAACTCGTTCTTTTTTTTTGCAGGCAAAACCGAGCCTCGGAGATCAGAACGTCGTCATGGTTTTCGTCGTTGGAGGCATCAATGCTGTTGAGGTATGTAGCTTACTGTTCTTTCAACTCCTACTGCCTACATCTTGAAATCATAATTTGCTATACTGAACCCGTCTTTCGTTCTTTTCCCCGATTGTTACGTAAATGCAGGTGCTGGAACTTCAGGAGGCATTGTCGGAGAGCGAAAGGCCGGACGTTGAGCTGATTCTCGGCGGAACGACGATCCTTACGCCAGATGATATGTTTGATTTACTGATCGGAGAATCCAGTTACTTATGAACCATTATTAGGCGGGAAGAAAAGTTAGTTAAACCTTATCTGTGTTTATAAGAGTGCTTATAGGGTTTTGTGTTTAGTGTATTTACAATTTGATCACTGAATTAACCAAGTATTTACATAATCGTCTTTGTACTCTCGAAAGCTAGGGATGGGTTTTGATCGGGTCGGTCAAAACTCGACCGGATTTGATTACTCGGTCAAAAGAGGCTGAATTTGAATAGTTGCTTAGGATTTGACTAACCGGTAAAATTTGCGAACTTTAGACGATCTACCGGTCTTGGTTTCGTCTAGTTGTGGTTGAATCTGTGAAATTAGTTGACCGGAATAGTGACTGAGGCAAGATTGTAGTAGACCGTGGCCAATTATACTTACAAGAAAACACATATATTTTACCTATTTGGGCCTAGAGTGGACACTCCCTGGCTCCGCCACTACCAAAACTCTTGGGTGATGATCTCCAAATTTTCAGCACCAGTGAAAAAGTGAGTTCAAACTACCCAGATTCAATCTGGGTCAATTCAACAGTTCGTTGGATCCATTTTTTGTCGGTGCTGAAAATCTGGACATCAACACTCAAGAAAAAACAATTTTCAGGACGTGTGTACCTAGTAAAGCATTGTAAGAACAACAAAGGTTTATAAACAAACGAATACATACGAGTGACGAATACATAAGAGACTAGAAAACAGAGAAGTACCGTCTCGATTCAAGGCGATAGACTAGAAAACAGGGAAGTATCGTCTCGATTTAAGACGATAAATTAGAAAACATAGAAGTACCGTCACAATTCAAGGCGGTAGACTACAAAACATAGAAGTACCGTCACAATTCAAGGCGGTAGACTAGAAAACATAGAAGTACCGTCTCAATTCAAGGCCGCAACCCAAGTTAGCTTAATTCCAAAGCTAAAAGCCATGCCATGGCCACGTGGCAATGGTGGGATTAGTCAGCCCATCCCACGTGTCATCCTTTTCTCTTTTCCTTGATAACCATATTAAAATAAATATTTGATATATAATTAAGAGAAAATATCACTTTGGCCACCCTTACTTTGCCAACTTAACAAATACCCCCTATACTATAAATTGATATTTTTACACTACCGTACTTTGACCACTTTGCATTTTGGGTCCTTTAATCTCCACGACATTAATTGGTGCGAATTCAGTACATCACGTTAGCTTCAATAGCCATGTATTAGCTTATTAAGTGTTTTATAATTGAGAATATCATTATATATTATTAAATAGGACTAAATCGACGAATAGAACATGTGATTTTAATACCCTTCGTATCTCCACGCGATATCTTCCCAATTTACCCACTGAGCAACTCCTAGTCTCCTACCTCCAATATCTATCTACATTGATGTGCGTACGTGTCCAAATTTAATGTTATAAAGACGATAGTTGCAATGGAAGGACCCAAAATGTAAAGTGGACAAAGTAGGAGGCTTAGAAAGACTGAATTATAATACAAGGGACTATTTGTTAAGTTGGAAAAGTATAGGGGTCAAATTGCTATTTCCAACAGAAATTGTTATATAAGTCGTGCTTTAGTAACCGCTTCCACGAACCGTTGCGTTTGGTAACTATTCGCTACACTATAAATACCATCACGGCATTGTATAACAACATTTAAACTCGGCCATGTCGCTAACGAACTGCTACCTTCTCAACGCAATAGCAACACTCACAACCACGCTCCCAAACGGCGACGTTTCAACCAAACTCGTACACAAAATCTTCCTCGTCAACCGCTTCGCAATCCTCACTGACGACCTTCGCCCTCGATGGGTGCGTGGAATAGTCAACGCGTTGGGGATCCCCATGCACGAGTCCATATCGAGGAAGATCGTGCGGCTGACGTTGAACCTTTCGGAGATGGGACGGCCGATCGTTATCCTAGGTGGACTTCCGTCTGTCACCGTTTGTGTAACGGTTGATCATGGGGAGGTTGTTAACGTGGTTGGCGAGTTTGATAGTGGTGATGACGTGGAGGAGGGTGATGACGTGGAGGATGAGGTGGGAGATGGTGATGATTGTGTGTAGTGGTGGGGTATGTGGTATTGTGTTTATTTTGGTTCCGTTTCGTTTCTTTCGTGAGCGAGCTGGTATGTTTGAGATTTGAGATTGGTGTTGTTTTGGTTATTTCTCACGTATATGATTGTGAAATTCTTTGTGTGTTGATTGTGGTGGTGATGTATAGTAGGTGATATGTCGTATTGGGTTTATTTGATATGTTAAGATCATCATTAATTCAACGATAATTTTTACTTTAATGTGTAAAATTGTAATGGGTTATCATGACTATCTCCGAAATAAATAAACCTCGCCCTCCCCAGACGCAACTAAAGTGCCTCACTCGCACGCTACTTGGACTTTTACCAACATGCAATTAATTGACCATGTTTATCTCGTGTGAAATCGTTTATAGATTCTCTATATATATGGTGCAACCAACTATTGAAGGATTAATCTCTTGTGCTCTTTCTTGTAAAATGATGAATCATATTAATAACATGTAGTGTTCTTCCTTGTGTATTAGGTATTCACAACTTTCCCTCGTACGTGCACCATAGACATTAACCAAACATTCAATTATAAATAACGTTATTCTCGTGTGCTCTTCCAGTGTTCCTTGTATTCCAATCATTTATAGGTTAATACACTCGACTATTGTAGCGATCGTATCAAATTTCTACAACTCTCCCAAAATTGATAAACTCTCTCTTTCATTCTCCTCGCACGTTACTACATTAGCCAACATGTATTTTACCTATTTAGGTCTAGGGGACTCTCGGTCCAGGCCCAGGATGGACACTCCCTGGCTACGTCACTGTGTTCGACAGGACAAACCATATTGGTTGAACCGAAATATAACTAGAAAAAAATGATCAAGTGAGTTGTACTAAATTATAGTTAGATGATCATGTTGCTATAATTCTTAAACTTTGGTGACCGTAAATTTTAAATGAGGGAAATGGGCCAGTTTTGTCCTTTTGCGAGTAAAAAAATTGGGTGGTGGGCCGGGTCGGGTTAAGGCGGTCAAACAGATTCCTCCCTTAGTCAAATCCTCATTACTCACGGACCTACTTCAGCAGGATAAATATATTTGCAAATTTGGTCACCCATCCGTACATTTTGCTTAAATTGCATATTGGTGGTTAATCTTCTATGTATTTACATTGAATAGATAAAAAAACCAACATTGCAAAATTAGCAATGTCTTCAAGATATAAAAACTTGAGAACTAAGTGAATTATAATGTGATGGACCTATAATATGATGAATAATGATTCAATGAACCCCAACTCGATGAACTTGTGACCTGACTAATCCAACTCGTGACCTAACTTATTTCCTCACTTGACAAAGTCCGATGACCTTATACCCCATATACCATGTTGTTGATGACCTACCCCATCCACTGTGTCGTCGCAAGGAAGTAAAAGTGGAAATGGTATAACTATTCGTAAAAAAACGTGTGAATAACACGACCACAGTGACTATACCAGTTATGTATTTGAACCACTAATTATGAGTTGTCGGAAGTCTACATATTCACAAGTTTAAGTCTCAACTAATAAGAATGTTCCATATCCTGTGACGTCATATGGTTCTTTATAATGAGGTAACTGCGATAGAGGATAATCATTTGTTCTTTTAGGGTAGTTAAGAATAAGATTTTGGCTAGAGACCAACCAATTTCATGACGAATGTGTCAAGAGAGCGTTAAATACGTGACGAAAAAATGTAACTGAAGATGATAATGATTTAAAAACATTACAAAGAGAACTTATCCATCAATTTTGAAATATATAACTATTATATAACTCGATCCAACATTACAGAAGCATTAAAGAATTTAATCCACTATGTAATATTCAAATTTTAATGCACCAAAATGCAATATTGGAATATCAAGGGATCAAAATGCAAAATAAGAAAACACTGTCAGTCAATCCCTATTCCCCGCGCCAGAAAAACAAAATATGGTACACAGAAATTTTCCCCAACTGTTCATACCACAAACAGCAGAGCTTCGTCAGTCCTTCACAGAGAGTAAAAGTGTGGCAGAAATTCCGCCATTCACGCCTCCAATAATTCATTTCTCCACTGCTTAAAGCTCCAAAATATCTAGGGTTTCGTTTCAGAGTCTCGAGCTCCGGCGACGACGGAAATCGACGGACGGTTTCGTAATGGACGGCGCCGATGATGATGATTACAGAAGGAAAGCTCGCCTTGCGCTGCTGGCTGTCGTGGTGATCACCTCGATGGCCATCTCTGCTCTGCTCGTCGCGTTTAGTTACTACTGCTATATTCGGAACAAGGTCTCCCGACGGCTTGCTAGCCGCAAGAGTAAGCCAGTCGGACTTATCTCTTCTATTCTTTTCTTCATTCCTGTGTGTAATTTTGCTTTTGTAATGACTGTTTGGCTCCTGAGAATGTTGAGGAAAATAGAAGGGAAAATGTAGGAACAGCTCTTTGTGTTGTGTTTGTAACATTTTGCTTCATCTTGACGAGAAAATGTGATTGTTGAAAGCTTGAAATAGGGAAATGTGGATTCGTTTCTGTAATTGGAGGATTGAACAGCATTTCGCCATATCTGGAGCTCTAGCTCAATTAGAAGTATGTTTTAGTAGCTGAAATTTTGAATTAAGGTATTGTCTGAGTCAATTTTGTGCTTGTTTGTAGGGTTTGATAACGAGGAGGAGGAGGGTGGCTTTGACAGTGTTCAAGTGACCACTGACAAAGGACTCCATGTGTTCACATTCAAGCAGCTTCATTCTGCAACCGGTGGATTCAGCAAGTCGAACGTAGTAGGCCATGGAGGATTTGGCTCGGTCTATCGTGGTGTTCTTAGTAACGGAAGGAAAGTTGCAGTTAAGGTTATGGATCAAGAAGGGAAGCAGGGCGAAGAGGAATTTGAAGTGGAGGTACCAATATCTTCTTCCATTTGTGTTTGTTAGGGATTCAACTATGGGGTGTTCATATCTGTATTCATGGCTTGATTACAGGTAGAACTGCTGAGTCGTCTACGCTCTCCGTACTTGTTAGCATTATTAGGGTATTGCTCGGGGAACAATCGTAAACTGCTGGTGTACGATTTCATGGCGAATGGTGGCCTTCAAGAACATTTGTATCCTCTCCCTGGTAATATTTGAGCTAACTTGTTACAGATGTTCAATCTTGAACTCGAGCTGCAATATTTTAGCCTTGCATTTTCACTTCACCTTTCCAATCTGGGAATGGTTGAAGGGTTATGATTCCTTTTGTTAGTTATGAATCAAACAGAAATGGCTTGCCAATGTATGCTTTTGAATAAGAACTTGTGCATAAACTAAGGTTATGTCTTACTGTTTGTGACCTTTAATGGGGTGAGTTGTTCTGCTGTAATCCAATAGTAGTTTTCCGAGCTTCTTCAAAATCTTGCTCGTAACTTCAATGTCTTCCTATACACAGGATCGAATGTGACATACAGGAAGCTGGACTGGGAAACAAGGCTGAGAATCGCCCTAGAAGCTGCAAAGGGCTTAGAGTATCTCCATGAGCATGTTAGTCCTCCAGTCATTCACAGAGACTTCAAGAGCAGCAATATCCTCCTGGATAAAAGCTTCCACGCCAAAGTCTCTGATTTCGGACTAGCCAAGCTGGGACCTGACCGAGTTGGTGGACATGTCTCAACTCGAGTCCTCGGCACTCAAGGATACGTTGCCCCGAGTAAGACACACCCTTTACATCTTATAATGTTCCGGTTCGTTCATTCACATCCCGATTTACACTATCGTTGCAGGTACGCACTGACCGGGCACTTGACAACGAAGTCGGATGTCTACAGCTATGGAGTCGTTCTGCTCGAGTTGCTTACAGGAAGAGTTCCAGTTGACATGAAGAGACCATCTGGTGAAGGCGTTCTTGTATCTTGGGTGAGTAGAGAATCTCATGTTTTGCTCATCTTACTGCTAGTCTAGTCTGTTCACTGACTGTTCCATCCTAATAACTCGAGCTGTTGGGATCGGTTCATAATTAGTTTATATAACAATCTTTTAACACATCTCCTCAAACAAAAACACATTAACGGGACTGAAATTTGCACGTGTCCACCTTAGCTCGTGGAAGTGAATTTGTTAGTAACAAGATTCGTTGTCGGGACTTCTCTCGGTCCTATTGGATCGCGGATAGACCCTGATGTCATTGATAGAGTTAAAGTTAACACCGTTAGACTTAACGATTTAGTTACCACTTGTCTGTATAAAGAACACATGGCCTTGTAATTACTTTACGGTTTGTTTCGTTTTCCATTCTGTTGATTGACATCCATGTCGAAAACTGTATTGCATCCCAATAACTCGAGTTATTTAAACAGGCGCTACCGAAGCTAACGGACAGAGACCAGGTAGTCCAGATAATGGATCCAGCACTGGAGGGACAATACTCCATGAAAGAGGTCGTGCAAGTGGCCGCAATCGCAGCAATGTGTGTGCAATCGGAGGCCGATTACAGACCGTTAATGGCAGACGTGGTCCAGTCGTTAGTCCACTAGTTCGATCGACCTCGAAGCTTAGTGCTTGCTCTAGCTTCCATGGACCCAAGTCTCCCTTGGCTCAAGATGTTAGTAGAGCAAGCGTTTAGAGATTTGACTGACTAAGTGATATGTTATTAAGTTATTACCGATTTGCCACTCCATTGGGCCGGGTCGGATACTCGGATCCTACTTTAGTTGGTTGTATGAAACTGAATGGTTGATACTTCTAAACGGTGTCGTTTTAACAAAGCCTGTATATTAATTATTTATGAATATGAGCTAGGGTTGGGTTGATTAATTAGACTTATGGTTGGACCAACTTCGGCCAAACCAAAGACTCAAGCCCAATGATTGGTTTATGCATCAAATGTCTAGAGTTAGCTCAGGGCGATCTTAGCCCTTCATAATTGAACGATTAAGATCGTATAAAAATTGGATTACCATTTACAGATGTGACACATGGCGACCTGACTTGAATCTCGTGGACTTGAGCCTAAAATTGTCCACTCGTTGGCACACCTAAGGCTCAATCGCATGCACACATGCACTCCTTAGTTCTTTTTTGTTTCCCATTCACCCAAATACATCTACCCTTTCTTATCGTACGCTTATTGTTGTCCCTCTGATACACCTTGTGAGGTATGCTTTGGAAACTTTACGACGACGCTTTAAGATGATAAAGGCATCTCTACTTCAACCTGTCGAACATTTTATTAAGTCGGTTATACCAACTGAGCGGAACAATTGGCGATGGGCAGTTTTTTAGACGAACCTTGGACGTAGTGTGTCCAACCTTCAATGCACTAATAAGTATGTCATAGTGATGTGATTTTTCATAAATATTAAAGTACATAGTTTTGAGACCGACACATGATAATGAATTAGATAAATGAACATCATACACACTTAACGGGATTGCGTATCCACTGCTAGTTAAGTATTCAGCTACTAGTGATCTACTCTCCCACGTCAATGTTACAAACTGACTACACGACGATAGTCGAGTTATCGAACACTTACCTACGTTAATGCAATAAGCAGAGAGACATCGCCCCCTCGTTGTCATGATGCAAGCCCCTACAACTAGTTGACTTGTGTTTGGACTAACTGAACTGTCCAAGTTAAGGGTCATCCACTCGAAAGATGATGGTTCCAAGGAGATTTAGTATCATTCTGCTTATTTTAAAACCCCAAAGGACTAATTTGTAATGAACCTCAAATTAGATGACTGTTTCTGTAATGTAGCCCACCCTCTCTACAAACCCTAAGAGAGGAGGATATAATATATAAGCCTCTCCTCTCGTCTCCGTCCCATTTTTCAGCTCCGAACCCTAACACAGCAGCGGCGGCGGCTCTCATATTTCTCCCCGGAATCAGCTAACGTGAAGAAGCTCTCATTCAATGGTCTGTACTTCCTATCCCTTGGTTTCGTTTTGATTCGATGTAGCTTTAGCAATGCAATTCCTTGCTAACTTCAAAAAAAGTAAACAACTCATTCTGGTATGGCGAAACGCAGGCGGCCGAGAGGAAGCTTAGTAACCCCATGAGGGAAATCAAGGTCCAGAAGCTGGTCCTTAACATCTCCGTCGGCGAGAGCGGTGATAGGCTCACCAGAGCTGCTAAGGTAACCGTCTTCTCCCGCCGCTTTTGCTCGCGTTTGATTTTGTTTTTGTTTTCGTGTTGATCGGAGTGTTATGGATTTCTTTGATTGCAGGTGTTGGAGCAACTCAGTGGACAAACCCCCGTGTTCTCTAAAGGTATTGAACGTTAATCTGTTTCAGATTTCAGTGGAGTTTAGTGTTCTTCATATGAGTGAACTTGGTGAGCTTCATATGAGTGAACTTGTTGAGCTTCCTAATTGAAATTAAATGGTAGTTAGGCCTTTAGAGGATATCAGCAAAATTAGTTTCAGTTCTGAACATCCATGTATAATCCTTTCTGATGTATTGATATTCACAGTTATGTTGTTCTCATTTAGTGCTTAGGGTTGTTCGTGTGATTGAACTTGTTGAGCTGGCTAACTGTGATGATCTTACTTAGGCCTTTAGAGAATATAGGGAAAATGAGTTTCAGTACTGAACATCTATGAATAATCCTTTCTATTGTGTTGAGATTCACAATTTTATTAACTTTTTCTGTTATGGTTTCTGATTATTGCATCTTGTGTTCTTATGATCAACAGCAAGGTACACTGTTAGGTCCTTCGGTATCAGGCGTAATGAGAAGATTGCCTGCTATGTCACTGTTAGAGGAGACAAGGCCATGCAACTGTTGGAAAGTGGATTGAAGGTGAAGGAATACGAGCTGCTTAGGAAGAACTTCAGTGATACTGGCTGCTTCGGGTTCGGTATCCAAGAGCATATCGATTTGGGTATCAAGTAAGCAGCTTTTCGATCCTTATGCTCTCACCCTTTATGTCTGAAGTACTTAGCTACATGGGTTTCAATAACTTCTGTCTATAGACACTGATTTTCCCTGATGGTGTTCTACTAATAGAGTATGCCATTATCGATACATGTTCCATTCTGGTAACATTGAGTAAAAATCTCTGTATTGTTTCCTCGTTAATAAGCTTCGAAAAATGCTTGGCATAATAGAGATTGCTTAATCCTCTGCATTGTTGTTAGAATCACATTTCTATATCAAGAACCCTAATTCTCTAACCTGTTTCTCTAACTTATCAGGTACGATCCTTCCACCGGTATCTACGGTATGGACTTCTTCGTCGTCCTCGAGCGAGCCGGATACCGTGTTGCCCGTCGCCGTAGGTGCAAGGCCCGTGTCGGAATCCACCAGAGGGTAACAAAGGACGACGCCATGAAGTGGTTCCAGGTTAAGTATGAAGGAGTCATCCTCAACAAGGCTCAGAACATTACTGGTTAAATCAAACTGCTAGTAGAACAACCTTAGCTTTAAGACCAGAAACCTTTCTCTTTCTCCCCCAAATTTTGAGACTTTTGTTAAACCTTGTATGAAATTTGATCAAATGTTTGCTTAAACTTCGTTGTGCTTCGACATTGGTTACGATCATGGCCTTTAAGTTCTTATTTCGATTTCAATCGAACTTATTTAATCTCGCCTTGCACGATTGTCGATCTATGCTATGGTACGAGTTTCTGGCTTCTTTTGTGCATGTTCTTCGAGTTTTTATTGCTTGGAAGACAATTATTCTAACTATTTGATGACAAATTGATGACATGTTCGTGCCCTTTACAATGTAATATTAATCATTCATTGATGAGTTTCTAATGATCTATCTTATTCCGTTCAAGATTTGTACCTTAATTGATTCATCTTATCGTAACTATGATCGGGATTTGTCACTAAATCGATAGTTCTATTCGCATACTCAAATTGATGGCTGTGATCGGGATTTGTCACTAAATCGATAGTTCTATTCGCGTACTCAAATTGATGGGTTCAATAACCTAGCTTACGAGAGTTATTGTGATGTCACAACATGGATAGTTCTATGCTCGTACTCAAATCGATAATTTCAATAACCTAGCTTACGAGCAAAGCTGTCAAACGAATGAGTTGGGTGAGTCACAAATTGGGTTGGTTATGTTACGGGTTAGTAGAGTCATAAATTGGATTCGAACTTGTCGGCGGGTCACAAATTGGGTTGGTTGAGTTACGGGTTGGTCGTAGATAGCTGGATAGAACGAGCTCATCTTCTTCATCACTATCCAAGAAGTTGACGAAATTGGTGCTTGAGGAAATCGACGACCTTGAATCATAATTAAAGATTATGGTGCAGACTGGATCTATATTTCTCATATACAAAACACACAACTGGAGTGAAGAATCGATGCTTCTACACAGATTTGTATGAATCAAAACTTAATATCCAGGTCGAATTCGAAGGTGGATTTACTTTCTGAGCCAGTTGGCCGGCGGCGACGATGAAGGGCTGGTCGGAAACTCTTAGCGGCGGTCATTGCAGAGTTGCGCTGATGGCGGAGTCGACGACGTGTTTCCGGCGGCCCATGACGGCGACTGAGGCGACGTGTTTGCCGAGCTCGAGTGATATTCCGTAGCCGATCCCTGAAGCGCCGCCGGTCAGCAAAGCAACCTTGCCTTTGAGTATATCCGGCTTGAACGGTGACTCCGCCGCCATGGCGATTGATTTTCTGTGTTCTGTAACTGTTTCAAAACTTGATTTCTATTTTCTAGGTCCAATTCGAAAGTGGAACTTCTTTTTGAGCCAGTTCGCCGGCGGCGACGACGAAGGGCTGAACGGGAACTCTTAGCGGTGGTCATTGTTTGCAGTCAGACGACGTCGTACCAGCGTCTGGTATTTTTTCAAAGGCTGTTTAGGTAGGCCCGAGCTCCGACCGGGTATTAAACGGGTCCGAATATTAGACTGACCCGAACTTTATTTTGCCCGATACTTTTTTAACCAGGCCCGCACATAAACATTTTTTTACCAAAACGACGTCGTACGGTGTCTGGTATCTTTTAGTAGGCTGTTGGGTTACGCCCGAGGTCCGACCCGTTATTAAGGGGGTCCGAAAATAAGGCCGACCCGAACTTGAATTTGGCGAATACTTTTTTATATAAGCCCGCGATGCTGCCGCACAAAAGGCCCATAAGCTGTTTGTGAACAAAACGACGTCGTTTTCAAAGTGGGTATTTTTCGGACGTTGTTTTGGAGTGAGCCAGCTCCGACCCCATTTTGTGGGCTTTTTAGAAGAAGCCCGACCCGACTTCATTTTGGCCCAAAATATTTTAGCCAGGCCCGCAATGCTACCGCCTGAAAGGCCTAGGCCTTGTATAGGTTTGACCCGACCCGGCCAAAAAGTGCCGACCCGGAAAGTTTCACGCGTGTCGTGCACGCGCGCGTGCCTCTCACGCTCCAGTTTTGCGAGTGGGGAAGTATTTAGTGCGCGTGGGTTTCCTCGCGCGTGTTGTGCACTTGCTTGTGATACACGCGCGTGCGTGTTGTTCACGCGCCCGCATTTTGTTCTCCCTCTTTTTCTGGGTTTTTTCCCACGATTCGCCTCCTCCGCCGCTGACGAATCCTTCCGTCTCTTCCTCCTTGTATTCCGCCGCTGTAGATGAACTTATAACAGAGCTTGAGTCGTTCACTATGGAGAAGGAGGATATCCATTGATTGAAGAAAAGTTGCAGACCGTCAGAGACGGAGAAGTCCGACAGGGCTGATACCAGCTGTGACGGCGGCGAGAAATCAGCCACACTGTCGAGATAGACCTAGAGTTTTTGGAGCTAGGTATTCCTTCCTTCGATCATGCTGATTTTGAAAAGCCCAGGCCCTAGAGCCTGTTTAATTAAATTTGAAAATACAGATTTGAATAAAACCCTAGAAAAATGCGGGAAATTCAAATATTATAAGTAGCTCCGTTGTTTATTGTTCGTCTCTTGCTTCTCTGTTTCAGCTCTCAGCGATTGTGTCCGTCCTACTGTCACTCGATTACAACGGCGGACGGTGATCCATCGGGAGCCGGAGCCGGTAAGTTCCTGTTTTATCTTGTGCAGTTCGTCAATTCTCTACGCGCTGAATTCTGTGTTCGTTTTATCACGCTTTAGGGTTCATAGAGCTGAAATTGTGTGTTAGTGGTCTTCAGTAAATAGCTACGAATAACAATCGTCGTCGCAGTTCGTCAATTCTCTCATTGCTGAATTTTATGTTCGTTTCCTCATGTTTTAGGTTTGATAGAGCTGAAACTGTGTGTTGCTGTTCTTTAATTCTCTCATTGCTGAATTTTATGTTCGATTTCTCATGTTGTAGGGTTCATAGTGCTGAAATCTTCTGTTAGTGGTCTTCTGTGAATAACAATCGTCGTTAACTCTCTACTTGCTGAACTTTGTGTTCGTTTTATCATGTTCTAGGGTTCTGATAGCTGAGACTGCGTGTTAGTGGTGTACTGGTGTAGATCTATGAATAACAATCGTCGCAGTTCGTTAATTCTCTTGCTGAATTTTGTGTTTGTTTTGTCATGATTTAGGGTTCATCAAGCTGAAATTCTGTGTTAGTGGTCTTCATTCAGTAGATAGTTATGAATAAGAAGACTCGCTTTCCACCAAAAAAAAAAAGAAGACTCCCAGCCAGTTAGTTCAAGCTGGATTTACTTCTACTGATATGTTAAGCTCTCTCCCGGACGCCATTCTTGATCACATACTGTCGTTCGTCAACACCAAAACTGTCGTTCAAACCTCTATATTATCACGGCGGTGGAAATGTGTCTGGAAACATGTACCTGCTCTCAATTTGGATTATTGTTCCTTTGAGCGCTTTTCGAGCTTTGCAAGGTTTGTGGACAAAGTTCTGTCACTCCGCGATCCGCTTAATGTCAACAGGGTTGACTACTGTGGCTGTTATCCAGATGAAGAAGAAGTTGAAGAAGAATATGATGATGAAGAAGAAGAAGAAGATGAAGAAGAAGAAGAAGATGAAGAAGAAAAAGATTATGATCACTTCTTTAGCGGCTACAGGTTTACTCCTCCGCTTTAGCGGCTACTGGTTCTATGGTTGTAGAGGATCCTCTCGTTGAAAGGGTCGTTAAGTATGCTGTCTTCCATGGTGCAAGTCATTTGAATATAAGCGCGGACTCCATTTGTTACAGGAAGGCAAATGGTTTTAGATTCTCTGAATCCTACACATGGATTTTTGAATGTGGATGTGATCTCAAAACTCTATCCTTATACTGTTTCGAGATTGATAGTCTATTTGGATCTTTTGATTTCCGGGCACTGACAGAGATGGAATTGTCCTATTGTGATTTCCTGTATGGTCAGGATGAGCTTCTCGACCCTTTCTCGAGATTTCCATGTTTGAAGAATTTGGTCTTATCGTTCAACCGCAAGGACTGTAGCGGTAGTGATAACAAGTTCAGGATATCCGGGCCGCAGCTGCTCAATCTGAAACTGCTCAATTTGACTATCGAAAGGATTGAAGTTTCTGCACCCAAACTCAAATCCTTGACAATTCACCCTCTCGAGATAGACCCAAATTTTTTGGAGCTAGACCTTCCTTCCCTCGATTATGCTGATATTAAGTTCGATAGAGACTGTTCTCGTTATTCTCACTTTGAGGAGGAAGATTGGGGCTCCTTCTTCAAAGGTTGTCGCAATGTGAAATCTTTGACACTGTCTACTGAGATCATCGAGGTATATTTTTCGTTTTGAATACGTGAATTATGTAAATTCGAACTCTAAGCAGATATGTTCTTGCATATTCATACCTGGTTGTTGTTATGTGTGTAGGAACTAGTGTACTATATTGATGATATGGGACCCTCTCCCTTTACGAGACTGGAGAATCTGACCGTGTCGAGGAACCCGTTCGACCGGACGAAGATGCCTTGTAACATACCTGATAAGGTGAGGAGTTACCTTTTTGAAGGCTCTTCTTGTTCAGCCCCAAGAATCAAGCTTATAGACAGGCGTCGGTGGTAGTTTCAGTGTCTTGATAGGATGATACCATTTTGCAATAGATTTTTTGAGTGATCCTGGTGATTGCTCTGCTTATTTTCGGAATCCTCAAGAACAATGTCTTTCAAACTACTTCATTTTTCAATGGCTGTTATTCTCAATCGGGTGACCTTGTTAGTAAACAGTATAAGTTCCGTTCAGAAGCCTCTCCCAATAACTCGAGTTATTGGGAAGAAACTGTTCTTGACATGGTATCAAAGCCTTTGATCAACAGGAGGTCAAAGTTTTGAATCCCGGTAACCACCAATCCATGTATAAAGGCTTACTTATTGTAGCCTTTGTGCCTCCAATCTATTACTCAAGTTGTGCAAACTTCAGGCTCTTTTATGAGCCATTCGTTTGAGGGGGCGTATTAGTAAACAGTATAATATCCATTTAGAATCCGCTTCCAACAACTCGAGTTATTGGGAGAACATGGTATCAAAGCCTTTGATCAACAAGAGGTCGTGGTTTTGAATCTCGGTAACCATCAATCCATGTATAAAGGCTTATTGTAGCCTTTGTTCCTCCAATTTGTTACTCAAGTCCCATCGAAGCTGTGCAAACTTCAGACTCTTTTATGAGCCATTCGTTTGAGGGGTCGTATTAGTAAACAGTAGAATATTCATTCAGAAACCTCTCCCAGTAACTCGAGTTGTGACCGAAGTCTTTTTGGTCACCTGTGTTTTCGTCTTTTCTTTTATCTTCCATCTGTTCAAAAAGCCCAGGCCTCAGAGCCCGTTTAATTAAATTTACAAATACATATTTGAATAAAACCCTAGAAAAATGCGGGAAATGTAAATAGTATTAGTAGCTCCGTTGTTTATAGTTCGTCTCTTGCTTCTCTGTTTCAGCTCTTAGCTACTGTGTCCGCCCTACTGTCAGTAGATTACAGCGGCGGATGGTAAACAATCGGTGGCCGGAGCCGGTAAGTGTCTTTTCTATCTCAGTTTAGTTCGTTAATTCTCTTCTTGCTGAATTCTGTCTTTGTTTTTGTCATGTTTTAGGGTTTATAGAGCTGAATCTGTGTGTTAGTGGTCTTCAGTAGATAGCTACGAATAACAATCGTCGTCGCAGTTCGCCAATTCTCTACGCTGAATTATGTGTTTGTTTTCTCATTTTTAGGGTTCATAGTGCTGAAACTATGTGTTAGTGGTCTTCAGTGGATAGCTATAAATAACAATCGTCATCACAGTTCGTTAATTCTCTTCTTGCTGAATTTTATGTTAGTTTTCTCATGTTTTGGGTTTCTGAGACCTGAAACTGTGCGTTAATGGTGTAGATCTATGAATAACAATCGTCCCAGTTCGTTAATTCTCAATTTGCTGAATCTTGTGTTTGTTTGATCATGTTCTAGGGTTCATCAAGCTGAAATTCTGTGTTAGTGGTCTTCATTCAGTAGATAGTTATGAATGAGAACAGTTGCAGCCAGTTAGTTGCAGGTGGATTTGCTTCTACTGATAGGTTAAGCTCTCTTCCGGACGCCATTCTTGATTACATACTGTCGTTCGTCGACACCAAAACTGTAGTTCAAACCTCTGTATTATCACGGCAGTGGAAATGTGTCTGGAAACGTGTACCTGCTCTCAATTTGGTTTACAGTTCCTTTGGACGTCCCTATGGCTATTCGAGTTTTGCCACGTTTGTGGACAAAGTTTTGTCACTCCGCGATCCGCTTAAGGTCAATAGTGTTTGGTACTATGGCTGTTATCCAGAAGCAGCAGAAGAAGAAGAAGATGAAGATGAAGATGAAGAAGAAGAAGATGAAGAAGAAGAAGAAGATGATGATGATGATGTCTTCGTCTTTAGCGGCTACAGGACTACCTCCTCTGCTTTAGCGGCAACTGGTTCTATGGTTGTGGAGGATCCTCTAGTTGAAAGGGTCATTGAGTATGCTGTCTTCCATGGTGCAATTCATTTGGAGTTAGGCGTGGACTATAGTTGTTCCAGGATGACAAATGGTTATAGATTTTCTGAATCCTACACAAGGATTTTTGAATGTGATCTCAAAACTCTATCCTTATGCTGTTTCGAAATTGATAGTCGATTTGGATCTTTTGATTTCCGGGCGCTGACAGAGATGGAATTGGTCAGTTGTGATTTCCAGTATGGTCAGGAGGAGCTTCTTGACCCTTTCTCGAGATTTCCATGTTTGAAGAATTTGGTCTTGAGTAGCAACCACCCGGACTTTAGTGGTAGGGATAACAAGTTCAGGATATCCGGGCCGCAGCTGCTCAATCTGAAACTGCTCGATTTGACTATCGAAAGGATTGAAATTTCTGCACCCAAACTCAAATCCTTGACATTTCACCCTCTCGAGATAGACCTAGAGTTTTTGGAGCTAGACATTCCTTCCCTCGATTATGCTGATATTAAGTTCTATGGATACAGTACTTGGAATTCTCGCTTTATGGAGGAAGATTGGGACTCCTTCTTCGAAGGTTGTCGTAATGTGAAATCTTTGACGCTGTCTACTTGTCTCATCAAGGTATATTTTTCGTTTCAACATGTGCATTGTGTATGTTTTGAATTAATAGCAGATATGTTCTTGCATCTTTTTAACTGGTTGTTATGTGTGTAGGAACTCTGCCATATTTATGGGGATTTTGAGCAGGCACCCTCTCCCTTTACGAGGCTGGAGAATCTT
Source organism: Linum lewisii (assembly GCA_034768395.1). NCBI lineage: Eukaryota > Viridiplantae > Streptophyta > Magnoliopsida > Malpighiales > Linaceae > Linum > Linum lewisii. The sequence goes on from CM068304.1 coordinate 52,427,766, forward strand.
AAAGTGTCGATGTACCGGGAAAAGATGCCTTTTGACATACCCGATAAGGTGACGAGTTACTTTTTTGAAGGGTCTTCTTGTTCAGCCCCAAGTATCGAGTTTATAGACAGGCGTTGGTGGTAGTTTCAATGTCTTGATAGGGTGTTAATCACATCCTAGATAATCCCATTTTGCAATAGATTTCAAGTGATCTTGGTAATTGCATTAATGTACTCTGCTTATTTTCATCTGCAATAATTTGTTTCGGAATCCTCAAGAACAATGGCTTTCAATCTACTGCATTTTCAATGGCTGTTATTTTGATAGTCTGTCTATAATAATATTCTGTCTCCTAGTAACGTTATCTTGAATTTGGTATAACACAAAACTACCATTCCCACCTTATGTTATCTTCAGTTGTGAGCTGTAAGAAAGTTTATAGCCGTTATGATATGTCCCCTGAATAAAGTTGAAAAGTACTTCAAAATTATGACTGAAGCCTTTTTGAGTCTCCTGTGTTCTCTTCTTAAACCCTTTTCCCACTGTGTTCTTTTCTTTTATCTTCCATCTGTTTGAACAATCAGTTGTCGTTTTCTCCAGTTATGAATTGATCTGCTGCTTAGTTTCTCTGCTCAGTTGTTTTCAAAATTATTATACTACTAATCTCAGAAAATCATCGGACAGCTCTTTTGGAACTCATCACCATTTACTGTTGATCATTGTCTTCTAGCTATTTGTCTCTTATTTATTTATTTGTTTATTTATTTTTGTTGTGAATGCTCTGTTTCCCTCTCTCTTCTTTATTTTCCTCTGTTTTGGTAAGTGGTAACCGCTCTTCCCCATTTAAACTTGGAAAAGGCTCTCCCTTTCTCTCACACGCATTAAATAAAAGCGTTCTTCATTTTCATCTCACTTTCTTTCCTCTCCTTTTCTGTTTCTGCAAAAGTCCGTTTTAGATTTCAGATTTAGATTGTTTTTTCCTTCTCTTTCTGGGTTTCATCTGTATATTGGATTTGGGTCTCTGTCAGTCACGATCTCCATTACTTAGCCGGTAGTTAATCTCTATCTAGCTGTTTTCACGCACCCCACTTTCCAGGGGGGATTAATACTTTGATAACCGTTTGCCCAGAGTTAAAAGACTTTTTTTTCTTCTTCCTATTCCTTTCTGCATTCCTATCTTGTAAAGCTGAGATGGGTTGTAGTGGATTTTGGTTTCTGCTACTGGCAACGTTGATATGGGGAGGATGTTACAGTGTTAATGGTCTGGGAGTGAATTGGGGTACCATGGCTACCCACAAGCTGCCACCTAAGACAGTAGTGGAGATGTTGAAGGCCAATGGGCTTCAAAAGGTGAAGCTTTTCGATGCTGATTCGAAAACCATGGATGCTCTTGCTGGGAGTAATATTGAGGTGATGGTGGCCATCCCTAATGATCAGCTTCAAGCTATGAATGATAAAGATACTGCCCAAGATTGGGTGAAGAGGAACATTTCTCGTTACACCTTTAATGGAGGTGTTAATATCAAGTAAGTTCCAATCGTTTTTTCTTTGCCAAGTTCATAGACATTGTGATTTTTCTGGGAATCTATTGTTTGTGTGTTGCATTTACTGCTGTTTGGTAGTTCTGATGAATGCAACCTGATAATAGTTAGACTCTCTAAACGTCCAAGCTTAGAATAGTTCTGATGATGATTTTGGAAGCAAGTTAGGGATATTGTTAGACTCTCTAAACTTGGTATTTGTATGCCAAATATGTATCTTTTGTGGGAACATTGTGTGATAGAATCTGTTACAGTGGTAGAATCGGTCAGTTCCTTTGTTCTTGTTGATGATTGAATCTGAATTTAAGAGACATTCTTATATTCATGATTATTGCTCTCAGGTACGTGGCAGTTGGTAATGAACCATTCCTCAAAAGCTACAATGGATCATTCATAAACACTACTTTCCCAGCACTCCAGAACATTCAAAACGCTCTAAACGAAGCAAATCTCGGGGACAGCATAAAGGCCACCGTGCCAATGAATGCCGATGTTTACCTCTCCCCAGATGATCAACCATATCCATCAGCTGGACGGTTCAGACCAGACATCAATGCCCTCATGACCCAGATAGTCGAGTTTCTCAACAAGAACAAGGCACCTTTCACAGTCAACATCTATCCTTTTCTAAGTCTCTATGGCAACGATGACTTCCCTTTCAATTTCGCCTTCTTTGATGGGGTGACAGACCCCGTTGTTGATAAAGGCACGGGGCTTCAGTATACAAACGTCTTCGACGCCAATTTCGACACATTGGTCTCGGCCCTCAAAGCAGCAGGCTACGGGGACATGACCATTATGGTCGGGGAAGTAGGCTGGCCGACAGATGGAGACAAGAACGGTAATGTGGGTAATGCTTACAGATTCTACAACGGCCTTCTGCCAAGGCTCGCCTCGAATAAGGGCACTCCTCTTCGCCCGGGTACATTGAGATCTACTTGTTTGGTCTCCTCGATGAAGATGCCAAGAGCATTGCACCCGGTAGCTTTGAGCGTCATTGGGGCATTTTTCGGTATGATGGTCAGCCCAAGTTTGCGTTGGACATCTCAGGACAGGGTCAGAACAAGCTTCTTGTGGGTGCACAAGGTGTGAAATATCTTTCAAACAAGTGGTGTATGTTCAATGGTGCGAATGCCGATAGTGATCTTAGCAAGCTTGCTGATAACATCAACTACGCCTGTACGTTCTCCGATTGTACTGCTCTCGGATATGGATCATCCTGCAATGGAGTATTGGATGCCAATGCGAACGCCTCGTATGCTTTCAACATGTATTACCAGGTGCAGAATCAGGACGACATGGCGTGCGAATTCGAAGGTTTGGCCACTGTTACTACGCAGAATATATCACAGGGTAACTGCAATTTCATGATTCAGATAGCTACTAGTTCTTCCTCCTCAGTTATTGTCCCTTCTCTTGTGGGTTATGCATTTGCATTTCTAACGTTGTTAGCATCAGCATCGGCATCCTTGGTTCTGGAATAAGAAAAACAAGTGGTCGTTTTTCCAGCTTTGTAGATACCTGTTTTTGTAGGTTCTTTTTTTTTAGCAGGATCCTCGTGTATGACGAACGAGTTGTTGCTGTGAGTTATTTCTTCAATAAAGATATTCGACAGAAGTTTTCGATTTTATGAAGCTTGATATCTGAGTTTCTTCCTCTCCTGGAAAAGCTGCTCATTGATTCTGTGGTTTGCCTGCATCATCAATCCTGCACCAGTCAGACATTTGATTCTTTGTATCTGGGTTCTTAATGGGTTATTTTCGGTTCGTTGGATTGAAGGAAGTCTGTTCACCTTCCCTGATCCTCCAATGTTCATTGAGGTAATTTGTGATATTGACTGCTATACTTGTACTCGATCGTTGTTTATTGCACTGGAGATCAAACTAGCTGTATTTGCTTGTATGTTTGGCAGGCTACAGTTCATCAGTTTCTGGAGAAACATACAAAGAATAATGGGTTATCGAGAGATGCTGTAGATCTCTGCTACGGTAAGGTTCAGGACATTGCTTGCATTACTTGTCCTAAGAAACCAGAATACGCCTTTTATGTTTGCTATGGTGAGTAACAGCAGCAGCAGGTGGTTTTCCATGCCTTCGATTTTTCTTATTGATTACTTGTAAGAAACTTTTGGTACGACGTGATGCCGACATTGTGATGTTGGTATCTACTTGAAAGATACCAAAACGATGCCGGCATCTGACTTGAAAGAAACTTTTGGTACGACGTGATGCCGACATTGTGATGTTGGCATAGTGATGTTGGTATCGACATCACAAACATCGTGATGTTGGTATCGAATTATGTTGTGATGTTGACATAGTGTTGTTGGCATCGGCCTACGTCGTGATGTCATGACATCATGATGCTAGCATCACGATGTCAGTATCACATTGTACCGAGAGTTTTGTACAACATGATGTTGGTACACCATCAATGGTAGCGACATCGTGATGTTGGCATCGGGCTGTAAAAGACCCTCAGTATGACGTGATATCGACATTGTGACATCTTTCCAGGTCTACAACTCTCTTCAGTGCTAATGTTTCTCGGTCATGACATCGATCTAGAAACATTAGCACTTAAGGATTAGGTTTGTTAGTAGACTAATTAGGTTGATATATTTTATTATTATTAAGTCAACTATGCTAAAAGTCAACCAATAGAACCAAAGTAAACTGATCCAAATCTTCACTATTTTGTACTCGTTATAAAATGGTTAAACCGTCGTTTTCACCCTGAAAAAGTTGGTTGGTTAGCTCTCACAGGAAAAGTAAAATTGTCGTCTTCTCACTCTTTAGAAGAATCATTTGTGTTGTTGACTTTGTTGATTATGGTTTGGTTTGCTTACCTAACCGAGTTGGTGTTGGTTTTGATTACTTGACCAACCAAAGCTGGTTGTTTGATCACTGACCGAGTTGGTGTCGGCTTGATCAGTTGACTAGTCGATGTTGATAAATTATGTTGACGTGTTGATTATGGTTTGCTCACTAATGGAGTTGGCGTCGGCTTGATCAGTTGGTTAATTACGTTGACTTGTTGATTCTGGTTTGCTCACTAAATGAGTTGGTGTCGGCTTGATTAGTTGACCAATTGACGTTGGTCAATTATGTTGACGTGTTGATTATGGATTGCTCACTAACTGAATTGGTGTCGACTTGACTAATTGACCAGTTGAAGCTGGTCTTATTACGTTGACTTATTTATTATGGTTTGCTCACTAATTGAGTTGTCGTCGGCTTGATCACGTTGACTTATTGATTATGGTTTGCTCACTAACTGAGATGGTGTTGGCTTGATCGATTGACCAACTGAAGCAGGTCAATTACATTGACTTATTGATAATGGTTTGCTCACTAACTGAGTTGGTGTCAGCATGATCAATTGACCAACTTAAGTTGGTCAATTGCGTCACTTTTTTTCATCATGGTTTGGTCAGTAATTGAGTTGGGGGTGACTTGATCAATTGACCAATCGATGCCGATCAATTATGTTATCAAAATAGCTATAATTATGAATATAACATGAGGAGAATAAGTGAAAAAATCATTTTGATAAAAACTGTGTTTTCAAAATCGTATTGGTATGGATGTTTGACCGGTTGTCCCTCGAACTGCTCATTAAAATGGTATGATACAAAATCACTATAATGATGGTTCAATCACAGTTGAATTACATACCATTCGCCTCATCGGTTCTAGTATCAGTACAACTGGATACAAACATTCAAAATCTTTGTTGATTAACCAATCGACCAAATGAAGTTAATCGATTAACCATGATCGAGTAACCGATCCTAGAAGCTATCACGCTAAAGCATCTCGACCGTTCAAAATCAAACACCAGAAAGGTGAAAAGAAGATGAACGGTGGGAGGTTGTTGGTTGAATCACGCGAATGGTGATGTGGGATGTTGGTGAACCAACCAACCAATGACTGCCAGCTGGATGTCGGGGAATGGGCCCCACACAGATCCACCTCTTCGGCCCACGTGACTCTCGCTCCCCGCCTCACTCTCACTCACGTCACACCTTTCCTTTCCTCCTCGTAATTTATGATTTGGCCCCTTTACTTTGTCATATTTGTTATTTGGTCCCTAGTGTATGAAGACTTCCATGTTTGATACCACAGTTAACATAATTAGAGGATCTATGAAGAGATGCCAAACATACTCATACTCACGGGTATACGACCCTCCATGAGTTGGTTAATGTAGAAAATACTCGTATTGAATGGGTACAGTCATTAAACTGTTACATTTTGCATCTCGTAATTCGAGCTGCCGGGAGAATGTTTAACACTTATTCATTAATATGTCTCACAAACGAAAGCTATGAGAAAAATATGAAGTTTGCACAACTTCGGCAAGTCTTGTGCAGTGTATTGAGGGTTACCGGGATACAAAATCAAGACCTTCTCAATTATTAAGTGTTTTGATACATTGTTGCTTGAATTATTTACAATCCGATAACTCGAGTCATTAGGAAAATGTTCGATATTGATTTTATACTATTCACTAATGAGTACATGAAATACCTACAAAGAAGCTTATCGGTATTGGTCGAAGATTAAGTTTAGGTGAATCTTTCCATCCGCATCCCTGCCCCACGCGTAAAACACATCGACAAAATTCCAAATTTGGGGTAGTTTGTTGCATGATTAGAGAAGTTGAGGGACCAAATTGAAAAAATGCTAATTTAAGATAGTGCTAGTGAATGTACTGACACTTTGGGAAGCTGCAGTGAAGTTTCCATGTAAATAACAAAACAATATTTATTAGATGGGACTCATCATGTTATGTATGTATTTTACGAATAAAACAGTGTCCTAATTTTAGGGATCTATCTGCAAATTTGTTAAAATTAATGAATCAAATGTACAAAATACACGAAAAATACACTAGAAATCGGGTACTCACCCGAAATTCGGTTGATTTGAGTGTGTATTACCCGTTGTCTGGGTAAGGTTTGACGGGTATGGGCAAATTCGATACTTGATTAGAGTGGATAATGAGTGGAGACGAGTTTGAAGGTATCCGCTCCATACCCAACCTGATGGGTACCTGATATGAAATGACGTTGTATTAGTCATAATATATCATCTATGTTTAACGATCTTACCCAATTTCTCATTCGGTCATTAAATTCTTCACTTCAACTCATTGATCGACCAGTTTGTCGTTCCTTCTCAAACTCTAATGCTCTGAAAATCGTAGCTTTCATCTTGAAAATCTCTTTGCAATTAGATTTGGGGTTCACGCGATGGGTAGTGAGTTTATCCGATATCCATTCCGGGACGGAAATTATTTGGATTTGTTACCTGTTTAGTCTCGTTGGGCGAATACGGTTCTAATAAATGCATTTTTAACTTTAATTAATTATTAATTAAGAGAGGAAAAACAGTAAAAAAATACCAAATCAAAATCAAAACTCTCAAAGAGGGGAAAAAAATTAAAAAAGAGGGAAAATAAAAGAGAAAGAAAAAAGGAAAATATAAAAAACAAATCGATCTCCCTCTCTCTTTCTGCGTTTCCTTTCTCCTTTTCTCCTTCTTCGTTCCAATCTCCGCCATCGCCACTGCTCTCTCTCTCTCTGCATCGTTCGCTCGCGGCTCGCCATTCACTGTACAGCAAAACGTCAGTGCCGAAGAACTAACAAACCGAGATTGCGCTGCTGTTCTTTGCTGCTGCTAATCGTAATCAGCTTCGTGTTTCTCTGATCATTTCCTTCTTCCAAAACTCAAAAAACCGCTCCTCCTCTCGACTTTGGCCGGAGAAGGTATACGGCGGTGTGTTTGAGGTGACTCCGATTTGTTCAAGGAAGTTCCGAGACGCAAATGCTATTGGCTGAAGCGGGAGCTTTTGGAGGTTGATATCTGGCTTGGATCTGCTGCTGGTACTTTGTAACCTTCCTCCATTGATCTTGTGTTATTGGATTCAATACGTGCCGTCTTCTTTTTGTTTCATTGTTCGTCGAGTTTTGCTGCCGTGTTTGCTTTGCTCATTTTGTGGTTAATCCGTCGCTTGTTAACCGCGTCACATTGTGGAATCAGCCGTTGCTTGTTGTCGAGTGGAGCTGCGGTTGATTCGTGTTGCAGTTATTTTCGAGGTTTCTTTGATCGGTTAGTTATGGAATTTGGAGGAGTTTTTGTTGGAGCACTGTTTTGGTGTGGTGTGATAGTGATGGGACTTGCGTTGGTGGTTCTGTATATGATAGTGGATGTAGTGGAAGTGTTTGATCTAAGTTTGGATTTCGGATTGGACTGCAAAGCATATGGTGGCCATGGATGTTTGATTCGATGTAGCTGTAGTTGAACCATAATCTGCTGATTGTTAGGTTCTTGATTTATCTTGGTAGGTTTTGAAATTGAATCTGGACATCTGTAATTGAAACTAGTGGTTCTTGTTAAACTAGCTCGAGAATTCTGTTGCTGTGGTAAACAAGACACCTTGTCCAGATGTTGGAAGTAGAAGATGCTTAAAGGTTGCTGAATTTATTTTTGCTGTTGTAGTGTACAGTATAATTCGAGGCTAGCAGTTACCTGTAACTCTTAGTTTTATTTCCCTTTCTGAAATCATGGTCATTCTTTGCAAACTTACTTTGCGCTGATATCACCGAATATATGTAACTTGTGATTCCTTTCTGACATAAGCAAGCAATGCTTCTAGTAAAGCATTGATGTCACTGTATATTAAGTCACTAATACTAGCAGTTTTTGACTTTGTAGATGGGTTTACTTACTGGCCACTCACTTAGCACTGCAAATAAAGAGAGTTGGTTTCCAGTAACAGATTATGCTGATGATATGAACACTTGGAAGGCCCATATCTTCAGGAATACATTTGAATGGATGCTAGTTAAAGACTCTAGGATTTGTTTTACCAAAAAAAAGAGACTCTAGGATTTACCAAATAGTAAATATGGTTAGTTTCACTTTGTCTAGCTCTGATGAATAGGAGTTTGGCAGCATAAATTGTGGCTACAATGGATTTCCACCTGATTGGTCTTGCTGTTTTTTCAGAGTCCTTTCAGCTGATCACCATTGTTTCATTTTGATTGTATTTTGAAATTCTTACATTTCTTATATTGGTTTGAGTCCGAAAAAGAACTGTTGTATTTCTGTTTGTCTTTGATTTTATGTTTTGCTCTTCCTGATTTTTAATATTCTGCGTCTCTTACTTAACAACACACCTTACTGGTGGTTTTGCAGGTCAAATGGCCTCTGGCTTTGCCACATTAGAAAGTGGGAAGGTCTATTGTAAGGTGTGAAGTTGTTCAAGAACTATTGCCATGTCGAACAAGTCTTTTATGGGGTGAGGAGTGGAGTTGAAATGGTTAGACAATCCAAATCTCAAAGAAAATGGAGGAGACACGAGACGATTCAGGGTCAGCAGAGCAGGGTCCTAGTGCAGCATGGTGGAATTCTGATTTTATGGAGAAATTTGGCTCTGTTTCAATGCATTCCCACGAGGATACTCTGAGTAATAAAGAATCACCTCGAACTTATGAAGAAGATAGCTTATCTTCACAGACCGCATCACAAGTTCTATGGAGCACTGGAATGCTTTCTGAACCAATTCCTAATGGCTTCTACTCTGTCCAACCTGTGAGAGTCTACTTTTAGCTCTCTGAATTATTTCACTAGGTTCAACCTTTTGGTGATGACTGGCTAAGCGATGGTTCTGGATACCAATTATTTATGTAGATGAAATTTAGCATGTGCTGGTCTTGTAGTGCTAAATTATTTTCTATGTCTCTGAAATAAATTGAATTACTTCACGGATAATAGTTACACATAGGTTCAAACTTCCTTTGAATGCTTATTGACCATATCAGTTTTGGCAGGATAAAAAACTGAAGGAGCATTTTGAGAGCCTTCCAACCTTGGATGAACTCCATGCTCTCGGAAATGAGGCTCTCAGGGCGGATGTAATTGTTGTAGATGTTAAGAAAGATAAGAAGCTGTCGATGTTAAAGCAGTTAATTGTGACACTGGTGAGAGGATTGAGTGCAAATCCAGCTTCTATGATAAAGAAGATTGCTGGATTGGTAAGATCATTTTTCATAACCATCCTTGTACTGTCTGTATTTTCTCATTGCACCTTGTCGTGGAATATATTTATTTGCATTTGATGCTATGCGATTCTCTTTCCTTTTACTTGGCATATCTATGTGTTAGCACTTCTGTTTTATCATATTTTGATGATGCCATGGATTCTGCTTATGATTTAAGTGTATCAGATACAAATTGTTTCTTTGGGAAGCATGTGCAATTGTTTCTTTTTTAACAATGGTTTTTCCATGATTGATTTCTTCCACAGGTGTCTGATTTTTACAAACGACCTAGTGTTGATAGTCCTGCGAGAACTTGTGCAGAAGAATCTTATCACATGCTTGAAAACCGAGGTGTTCAATTACTTGGACAAATAAAGCATGGTTCATGCCGTCCTCGAGCTATTTTGTTCAAAGTTCTAGCAGATACCGTTGGTCTTGAAAGTAGGCTTGTGGTGGTGAGCTTTTGAGTTCAATTTATGGATTTAATTTTTTTTGTCTTTTTCTTTTCAAGTTATATCTCTTAATTATTTTCTTCTGATTTGTTTTCCAGGGTGTGCCAAACGATGGATCTGTCGAGTGTGCAGACTCGTATAAGCACATGTCTGTGATAGTTGTGTTGAATTCAATGGACCTACTGGTAGATCTTATGCGCTTTCCTGGTCAGTTGATACCACGGTCTAGCAGGGCTATTTTCATGACTCATATCTCAGCAGCTGGGGAGAGTGATTCGGCTGAAAATGATTCTTGTGATTCACCGCTTGAACCAAACAGTCCTCTGTATCCTGACAGGTGAGCATACGTCCACCTTTTAACAATCTCTACGTAAAATGAATAGGCCTTCTGAAGTTGAGTGCATAGTGATGAATTTTTGTTCCTCTTTTGCTACAGTGCTGAAAGAAATGATGGTCTTCAGTTTCATCGCAGATTGGAAGGACCTTCAAATGTTTCCAGCCCGCCATTGCGAAATATGATGTTACGTTCTAATTCATGCCTCGATAGTAAACTAAGGCATGCATACGCTTTTCCCCTTAATAACCTTTTTGTCACATTGATTGGTTTATGTTGGCTGGTTTCCTTTCTCTTCCGCCTACTATTTAGTCTGAACTCTTGGAGTGTTTATTTTTTGCATGCATACTACGTTTAATTCTAAGTTTTTGTAATTGAACTGTTTCCTTTCTGTCCTTTTGTTTCTCCATTTTTGCTTCAGTTCATCGCATAGTGAACCCAATATTGCTGCAACATTTTGGCGGCGTAGCCGGAAAAAGGTGATAGCTGAACAGCGGACTGCTAGTTCAAGGTTTCTTTTCGTTTGACCTTCACATTCCAATCAACATGCTCAAAGTAGCTGTGATGTTTGCTGTTATCTCTGATTTCTTCCCTCTGAAATGTCGCTTTGTCGTGATGGATCTTCTTCTGAAAATTGCTATGATGTTTTGGTGTGCAATGAATGGTACTTTAAATTTTCTTGCTGCACTATTTCACTTTGTGTAAGTATTGCCTTCATTTTAACAGTACTATTGAATGAAAATAATCTATTTTCATGTCTTTAATGATGCATTATTTTGCAGTCCAGAGCATCCCTCGTTAAGGGTACGTGGAAGGTCTATGCTAAGTGGTGACAGGCACTTGATTAGAGATTATCCAGAGGATTTAGCCAGCACAAGGTTCTTTTTCATTTTTCCTATGCTGAATACATGAACAATAGTTTTGGGACTAAAGTCTGTAGGATTTTTTTTTATCAAAGATACTATTACCGTTTCTTGCATTTGTTATCTTTTTATTTGCCCTCTTTCTCCAAATTCTGTATATGTTGTTGTCAGACAAAGATTGCATGTAACTTGGATGTTTATGATTTTCTTGTAATACTTGTGTACTCATTTACAGAATGGATCCCAGTGATCCCATGTTTAAATGAGACTACTGTCATTTGAGGTAGATTATAGGTTATGACTGGTTGGGATACGTGTTTTCCTCCTTGGATTGTTCTAATTTCATCAATGGCCTTAGTTACAGGTCAGAAGGAGCATCAACATCAACATCATCAGAGACACGTAGATTAAGAAGAAGAAGCATGAGCATGACCCCGGAGATTGGTGATGATATAGTCAGGTTGATATTCCTCTACTATCAAAATCTTTGATTATGTTAAAGCCTTTGGTCACCTTATATATTGATTATTATTCCTTTACTTTCTTATGTGACGACTTACATTATGGTTTAATCTGGGTTTTCTCAGGGCTGTGCGTGCCATGAGTGAAACTCTGAAACAAAACCGTCTAATGAGGGAGCAAGGAGATGGCACATTTTCTACTGTTAACTCGGATAACAAGGACAACAGCTCATTATCTAGCAGAAAGCCCGCTTTATATGCTCTTCAGGTGGACCACACAAACTCTCAGAAGGCAATGTCACTACCATCCTCCCCACATGGATACAACAGCCAAGCACTGGAGAGATATAGGCCTTCAGGCCCTTCCACGAGCGAAGAATTTGTCTCCATGTGGAATAAAGTCCTTGAATCGCCCATGTTCCAGAACAAACCTCTGTTGCCTTATGATGAATGGACTATTGATTTCTCAGAAATAAGTGTCGGAACTCGTGTTGGGATCGGTAAGAGCATCTGAATTTGCAGCATGTTTTATTCATCTGCCTGCAAGTCATATATGCATGGAGAGATTTACTGGCTTCCATTTTCTTGAACTAGGTTTTTTCGGTGAAGTTTTTCGTGGTGTTTGGAACGGAACAGAAGTTGCTCTCAAAGTCTTCTTAGAGCAAGATCTAACTGCTGAAAACATGGAAGACTTTTGCAATGAAATATCCATTCTCAGGTAATTCATGTTGATTGGCCAATCTCTTTATGTTTTTGTGTTTACCCAAATATTCCACTAATCAGATTTCCTTCTTGCTGTTCTGCATCGGTTTTCTTCCAGTCGTTTGCGGCATCCTAACGGTATTCCTCTTTACTCAATACTTCTATCATTAAATGCATTTTTAGACGGTGCTTATTACGTTACTTCCATCTCTAGGCTTTTGCTTCAAACCTTGAATTTCTTCATGTTTTTCGTTAGTCAGTCAGCTGATTCATCCTGTTCTTGCAGTCATACTGTTTCTGGGTGCTTGCATAAAACCTCCACGACTGTCAATGGTCACAGAGTACATGGAGATGGGATCCTTGTATTACCTAATCCATATGAGTGGCCAGAAGAAGAAACTTAGCTGGCGGAGGCGGCTTAAAATGTTGCGTGATATATGCAGGTTTTCCATCTTAATCCCTAACTTAATTTTTTATATAATCAAAATCAGTTCTACGTACTGCGCTATCATATGTCAGCTGGTGCTTTTGTTCGTTTAGTCCTTTGTTCAATTGTTTGCAAATGGAAAGCCGTAGTTTGATAGTCTTAAAACACATAAATTTGAACACATATGTTAGGAATAAACTATGGAATATCAGTATACATTTTTTTGTGCATTAGTCAAATTTTTATGGTGAATTTTTTTCCCCCGCCATAACAACACTAAAATTGGTACCTAAAGTTACTAAATCATGTACCTGCTATGAAAACTGGTATTTGCAAATTCAAATAAGGTAACTATGAAAAATCGTTACCCAAAATTGAAACCGAAGCTGTATGGAAGATTTAATAATGAAATAAGGTTCCGTACTTAGATTTGGAATTTGTTGTGTTGCTCATGTCGATGTTTTGATTTTTTATTTTGGTAATTGACACAGGGGGTTGATGTGTATGCACCGGATGAAGATAGTCCACCGTGATCTCAAGAGCGCAAACTGTCTGGTGAACAAGCACTGGACTGTCAAGATCTGCGATTTCGGGCTCTCGAGAATCATGGTGACGAAACCAGTGGTGGACTCGTCCTCTGCAGGAACACCTGAATGGATGGCTCCTGAACTGATCCGCAGCGAGCCTTTCACTGAGAAATGCGACATCTTCAGCCTCGGGGTTATAATGTGGGAGCTCTGGACTCTCAACAGACCATGGGAAGGAATCCCTCCAGAAAGAGTAAGGATTTTCACTCTTTCATTTTACATTTCTTGCTTCTTACGTTATCTGTTCTCATCCTTTTCGGCGGTTTTGCTGATGCTCAGGTTGTGTATGCTGTTGCGAATGAGGGGTCTCGACTGGAAATTCCTGAAGGTCCTCTTGGAAGGCTGATTACAGGTAATTGATGATTTAACGAAATTTGCTGAGAAACATATGTGTTGTGAAAAACCGTTGCATCCCAATAACTCGAGTTGTTGAGAGAGATTCATAATTAGTTATATAACATTCTTTAACATGAATCAAGAGTAGGGGTGGCAATTTTGGGTTGGTTTTTTCGGTCATGACTGACCGGTTTTGATTTCATTCCATTTGAAATCGTCATTGGAATTTGGTGTCCAATTCGGTTTGGAAATCTCTCATTAGTCCAAAATATGAATTAAATGTCATAATTGGAGTGAAATAAGTAGTTTAAATGTCCAACCAATGAATTAAATGTTTATACCATGACTAAATGTTGACTAAATGTTAAAACTCGTGATTTAAATATCCAACATTACGTAATATTGTTTGAAATTGTCATAAACAACTTGAATTCAGTCAATTTGGTAGACTGAATTCAATTAGGTTACGGTCATGGTTTGACCAAATTGAATATCACCTGGCCGCGGTCAGTGGTTTCCGGCCAAATTTGACTGAAACTGACCGTTTTCCGTGTGATTTTTAATATGATCATTAGTTCTTACTGGTTATTGAAACCTGACCGAATTCGATAGTGAAGCAGTGTGTTAATCAACGAATCATCCTTCTTGTTTGTGGTTTTTGCAGACTGCTGGGCGGAACCAGATCGTCGGCCAAGCTGTGAAGAAATACTGACTCGGTTGCCTGATTGCGAGTACACCCTTTACGGATGATATTCCAACGAACAAACACCCCTTTTTTCGTGTGTACAGAGAAACAAGAGAAACATGCTAGAGAGTTGATGTACGTTGTTCTATCCCCCGGCTTTTTTATGTTGTAGAATTTGTCCATTTCGAGCTTGTTTTCGATACAATTTCTAACCGTATTTCGAGTATGCTGAGTGAAAATTTTGAGCTAAGTGACTGATTCAGAATGCCTTGTGCTATATTGACCTAGAATGCTTAGAGAAACTGTGCTAGATTTGACTCGTAATTTCGAGTTTACTGAGTTGAAAGATAGCGAGCAACAACAGCTTGCCTAATAGGATTGAATTCGGTCACGGTCAACAAAAGTTGACCAAATATGCACCGGTTTGAGTAGGTTCGACCGGATTTAGTCAATAATGATCTACCAATTTAGTTTGCATCCAATTCAAGATCGATCACGGTCATGAATTCGATGCCGAATATAGTTTTTGTTCAATTCTGAACGAATTTGACCGAAAATGCCCAAAATTGTGAATTTAATGTCTAAATTTGAGAGAAACCATTCGATTAAATATTAATGCTCATAATTAAATGTTCAAACTCATCTAATATATTATCTAAATTGCTCAAATTGGTTAATTTGGTTACCCGAATTCTAAATTGGCCACGATCACAATCATGATTTTTGGTTGAAACTGACCGAATTCATTGGTTTGGTCCGATTCAGTTTTACCAAACCAAACTGCCCGACCCCAAACAATTAGAATCCTTTCTGTTTGCCTATTAACACATCACAATCACCCCCAACAGAAAATCACTCTAAACCCAGTTTTACCAAATAGAACATCATAACCACACCGAAAAAAACAAGCGAAACGAACGAGCTACTGTAACGAAAACACGACACGGGGAAGAACGCAGCAATCCTCAAGCCGTCATTGATGTCACTGCAGCAACAAAGTAACTCACATTACGGCGAGCTTGAAACCACAAAGCAAACTAACTGGACTTCCGACATCAACATACCTCTGCTTCTTCTCCTTTACCGGCTTTCTGAGCATCTTCTGTTAGGTCAAAAAGTGCGAGGTTAAACGAATGCCGAACTAAGATGTAAAGAGGGTTTCAGTGTTAAGAACCGTTATGTCCCAATAACTCGAGTTGTTGAGAGAGGTTCATACTTTAGGAGGAATTTGTAACCCGGCCTATAGACATTCAGTTGATACCAAACCACAGCTAACAGACACTGATCTACGATCCCGAATCAACAAAAGAATCGACGTACTCGAAGAAAAGACGACTAAAAATGTGTAACTATAGGATTAAAATGCACTAGTTAAGTAGTAAACAAAGAATCACCTCCATCCTCAGCTATGTCAGAAGTCCACAAGGTAAGGTTGTCTCTAAGAAGCTGCATGATCAAGGTGCTGTCCTTGTAAGATTCCTCGTTCAATGTGTCGAGTTCCGAGATCGCTTCATCGAATGCTTGCTTCGCAAGGTGGCATGCCCTGAGCGGAAAGTAAGATCGATGTTAAACGAGATGGTGAAAATTCCTCCAGTTTCCTGGTTAGGGTTTATACCTTTCCGGCGAGTTCAGTATCTCGTAGTAGAAGACCGAGAAGTTCAGTGCCAAGCCTAGTCTGATCGGGTGCGTAGGGGGTAAATCAGCCTCTGCTAAACTTGTAGCTTTCTGCAAACCATATATCAGAAAGACAATCAGGATTCAGGAATCAAATAGGGTTACATGGAACTAATCATGGAGCATTGAAGGCAAGAAGTTGACAAGTCCTAAGTTGTTAAATCCTGTCAAGAACAGTTGCAATGTTGCATCCCAACAACTCGAGACAAGAAACTCTTATATTGTTTACTAACAAACCGAAACTCTAAACTGATCATATCTTCAATATAGCTACCATTAACAAGAATATAAGAGCTTCAGAAGTGAATGACACAAATCAGAAGCTCTGCATCATGATTAAGCAAACCAACTATGTATTATCATGAGTCATGTCTGCCATGGCGATTCTACAGTTAATCAACAAACACATAAACCAGATCATTACCTCATAAGCCTTCATCGAGTTTTCCCCAGCTTCCTTCTTCTCACTCCCACTCTTGAACTCAGCCAAATACCGATAATAATCTCCCTTCCTGCAACCAAACAAAACCCACCATTTCAACAAAGAACCAGAAAGTCAACAGAAAAGTCAAGCTTTTCCTCCCTCACATCTTATAGTAGAAGATTGCCGATTCTCCAGTAGGAGCAGCAGGAATAAGATGCTCATCAATCACAACCATGACATCGTTGCAGATATCAGCCAGCTCATTCTCAACCTTGTTCCTGTAATCCTTGATCCTCTTAGCGTTGACTTCATTGCCTCTTGACTCTTCCTTCTGCTCAATCGATGACAGAATCCTCCACGAAGCTCTCCGTGCTCCGATCACGTTCTTGTATCCGACGGAGAGCAAGTTCCGCTCCTCGATCGTCAGCTCCACGTCTAGCTTCGCCAGATTCTTCATCGCTTCCACCATTTCTGTCAGTACATAGCAGATTAGAGGCTTCAAAGAGCTGAAAAACTAGATTCTCATAGATTTGAAATCAAAGAAATCCCTAAAATAGGACTAAAGTGTTTCGATCGGAGGAATCGGAAAGGGGGGGGGGAATGATACCTTCATAGCGCTCAGCTTGCTCGGCGAGCTTGGCGGTGTAGACGAACTGATCACGTTCAGCCATGGCGAGATCGAGAGCTCTGATTGAATTGGGGACTGAGTTTGGTGAAAGAAGACTGAAGAGGAAGAAGAAGAAATCAATGAGGCCAGGGGTAGAAATGGAATTTCGTAATGGCGGGGGTGGGTGAGGGTAAAACGGACAATTTGCGCTTATTCGTTTGCTTCGTAGCCATTGGGAAGACGACACGTAGCGTTGGTTTTTTGGGTCTTATTTGGTCAATTTGACTGTGTGGGTTCCGTTTTACCATTTTTAACCTTTCTTCCTTTATAATTTTTCTCTTTTAGGTTCCTCCTTATTAGTTTCTTTTAGGGAAAATAGCAGTTTGACCCCTCTACTTTTCCAACTTATCAAATAGACCCTTACACTATAAACCGCTCTTTTTACCCCTCCTACTTCGGCCATTTTGTCGTTTGGGTCATTCCGTTTCAACTTTCGTCTTCGTGATGTTAATTATTGGTGCGCATTTAGTAAACCACGTTAGCTCCAATAGTTATGTATTAGCTTACTAAATATTTTTTAATTGAGAATATACGTATATATAATTTGATAGGATGAAATCGACGAATAAAATGTACGGTTTTAAAACCATTCGTATTTCACCATACTCTTCGTGATACCTCCCCAATTTACCTCCCTAACCAACTCTTCATCTCCTACCTCCGATATCTCTCTCTGTCGGTGAATGAATGTGTCCAGATTTAATGTTAAGTAGACGAAAGTTGAAACAGAAGGACCAAAATGACAAATTAGTTAAAGTAAGAGGGGTAAATAGAGCGATTTATAATATAGGAGGCTATTTGTTAAGTTGTCAAATTAGGGGGGCAAAATGCTATTTTCCCTTTCTTTTAATATTTATGACTCTATTGGATAAGCCTAAACCGAATTTTCCACGTGTCATATCATGATTGGTCGTGTTCATCCTTTCACATTGAAAGCATGTCCTACTTCAGTTATAGTAAGCTTTACCTGAAACTGAAGCTTTTTACTTTTGCTGTATAAAGGGGAAAAGGTTGGTTCTTTCTGCTAATGATCAGTTACTAGGGACAACATCATGTGACATGTTTTCTTTCATCAGTCTAGGCTCGGGCTCGAATTAGTATGTCGATTGCTTGTGAAATCGTATCGTACGAGTTACGGGATCGGTTTTCGTATTTGTTCCTGCGAGATTATGAAGTGTCTGGACACAATGTCGAGAGGAAATACTTCCGAGACGGGTTGTTTAGGAATCAATGTTCTGTTCTTATGGTGGGACACAAACCGTTATAGGGGGATTGATGCCACGGGTCTGCCTTTGATAGGTTACTCTCTATCGAGAAGGTATAAACCCTTAAATATAACGTCTTACGAGTTGCTTAGGAACCAGTGTTATGCCCTTGTAGTGGGACACAAACCATTATAGGGGAGACAATGTCACGTGTCCGCCTCTAATAGGTTACTCTCTATCGAGAAGATATGAACCCTTAAATATAACGTCTTACGAGTTGTTTAGGAATCAGTGCTACGACCTTATGTTGGGACACAACTCGTTATTGGGATTGATGCCACGTGTCTGTGGTTACTCTCAATCGAGAAAACCTGGACCCTCAAATATAAGGTCTTACGGGTTGTTTAGGAATCAGTACTGTGTCTGGTGGGACACAACCCGCTATTGGGATTGATGTCACGTGTCTGCCTATGATAGGTTAGGCTCCATCGAGAAGATGTGAACCCTTTACATGTAGATATAGTCATATAGACCATTCCATAATATCGTGTAGCAAAGACATCAGTATCAAACCTTGAACCGTTACTCTCAACGGGTCTCCGACGAAATTAAAACTCTCGAGCATGATCATACTTGGATCACAGTATACACTGTACTAGTACACAGCTTTTATTAATTTTGGTACAACTTACAAGATTACAAGATTACAGCACAATCAGATAAACCAGAGTCTTTATTCATATAGAAAGCTTTCAACTTAAAACAACTCATACTTATATGCCGCACTATGTGGGAGAAGAAGACTTGTTGATGAAGATAGGGTTTTATAGAACCAGAGATGCCTTGTCCATGAAGCTTCCTTCAATCTTTCTAACCTGTGTTTTGGAGGCCAGCTGCTATACCTTTCATGGTCAGAATGAGGGTGTCCTCGAGTCCGGGAGCATACTCGCTTGTAGGGTTGAGCTTCAACAGCTCGGTCGCAGGCTTCATCCCGTCGTTGTATTCCTTGGATAGGTGTGGCCTTAGGGTTACGTGGTAGTCCGGGTCTCGAATACGCTTTAGGGTGTAAGCTTGGGAGACGTTGAGGGTCGTGATGTATGCATCTCGGAGGCGGAGGCGCTGTTTTAGGTACGGGTCTCCTTCGAGAACTTCTTTGTGTCCCGCAATCTGCGAATAGGGAATGGATGACGATTAACCATAAACTCTGAACCGTGAACCCTGAACCGTAAATCGTAAGTTTATTTACCTGGAGGAGGAAGTCCTTAGTTTGAAGGTACTTGGACCGCAATTGGTCACCAAACGGTCGGAGTTCTGGGGATACGAGTAGCTTGTCGTACAATGCAGCAATCTCGGGGTCACCTTTGGCGAAGACCATTTCAACTAGATCGATCGTGACTCGGAAGAATGGCCACTGGTTGTACATGTCTTGAAGCATTTTGAGGTTCTTGATGTCCTTGTCGATGACGTGTTTGAAAGCGGCACCGAAACCGAGCCATACGGGTAAATGGAACCTTGTCTGAGTCCAGGCGAAGATCCATGGGATTGCACGGAGCGACTCAATGCCTCCGCTTGGCTTCCTCTTCGACGGCCTGCTTCCAATGTTCATTCGACCGTACTCCAGCTCCGGCGTTGCCTGCCGAAAAGCAATCGAAGATCGTAAAATAGAAGAAAATTTGTCTGACTGCATAAGATTCTTAGATTTCGATCGAGAAAAGATACTTACAAGGCGGAAGTACTCGACGAAACGAGGCTCCTGGAAGACGACAGACCGATACTCTTTCGTCGCGATAACAGCCATTTCATCCATCAATGCACGCCATTCTGGTTTCGGGGAAACCGGAGGATGCATCCCATGCTCGAGAGTAGCAGCAGTAAACCGCTGTAACGTCCTGAAGCACAAATGCTCCTCTCCAAATGACTTCTCAATAACCTCGCCTTGAACCGTGACTCGGAGCGATCCATGGATCGTATCTGGCGGTTGAGACAGTATTGCCAAATGCGTCGGACCACCACCTCTTCCGACAGTCCCTCCACGGCCGTGGAACATCGTAAGCTTAACGCCAAACTCCTTCGCCACCTTCACAAGCTCCTCCTGAGCCTTATACAACTGCCAAGCCGCAGAGAACCTTCCAGCATCCTTGCCGGAATCCGAATACCCTATCATAACCTCCTGCTTCCCATCAATCCGGTTCTTATACCAATCAATCGAGAACAGACGAGCCACAGCGGCAGGAGCAGCTTCGAGATCGGCAAGCTTCTCGAACAACGGAACAACCCTCAACGGCTGCTTCACATGGCATTCTCGTTGCAGAAGCTCAACAGCAAGTACATCTGATGGAGCTGTAGCCATCGATATAATATACGCACCAAAACTGTCAGTCGGGAGCTCCGCAATGACATGTAGAGTGTCTAACACGTCAGCAATCTCTTCGGTCTTGGGAAGATCAGGACCGAAGAGAGGGCGCTTCCCACGAAGCTCAGAGAGCAGCCATTCTTGCCTCTTCTCCTCGGACCATTCTCGATACGATCCGATTCCCAGGTGGTTTGTTATGGCGTTCAGCACATCAGTATGCCTGTCGGATTCCTGCCGAATGTCGAGCCTAACTAGCGAAAGGCCGAAGGTCGAAACTTGTCGTAGGAAATCGAGAAGGCTTCCGTCTGCAATGGGGCGATCACCACAGGCACAGAGTGATCTGTAGCATAGTTCAAGAGGCTCCAGGAACTACACATTTCCAGAATAAGAACACCCGTTAGTTTAAGAAATCCCCAGAATGAACCAGTAGTTTTTCGAGTTTTCGTACCTGCTCGAGATTGGTGAAAGTCGATTCCTCGGGAATGTCGGACGTGTTGCTGGCTAACAACTGTCGAGAACGTTCTCGTGTGTTGTACAATTTGTCCCGTACATCACCGAGAAGAACCCTATATGGCTCGTTTGGAGGGATCTTCTTCCAGAATTCTGTTCATTCATACAGATGAAGTAGTGAATTTCCAGAATGATGAACATTGAAGCTTTTTTTTTGCTGAAATGAACATTGAAGCTGTGAGTTAACAAATGGTGACAAACCTATGAAGTGTTTAGCATCCTTCCTGGAGTTCCTGTGAAGTTCCTCAGCACGAACTCGAAGCTCTTCGTTGCAGCGCCACATGGACAACTGCAGATGAACAACTCCATTAGCTGAAATGGTGGAAAACAATGATCATACAATGAAACGGTGTTCAGTGTTCGGTATTCTCGTACCTCGAACATGAGATCCTCGATTTGCGAGAAGTAGAGGTTAGCAGCCATCATTCTAGCTAGTAAGCACACATCCCTCGTGACCTCGGGAGTCACCCTCGGATTTCCTGCATTTCGAAGGCCATAACAAGATCATGAAACTAACTTAACAAAGAGCCGTGTCTGTATTAACGATACGAAAACTCACCATCACGGTCACCGCCCATCCAGGAAGAGAACTGAATCAGAGGCGCATTGTAAGGAAGACGTTCGTTGATGCCGAGGTTCTTCAGAGCTGTGTCGACTCGACGTAAGAACTTGGGGACTCCTTTCCAGATTGTCTCATGGAAGTAGCTCATTCCTGCCCTCATTTCATCTTGTGGAGTTGGAGGCGTCCTTCGAATCTCGTCGGTCCGGAAAGCAGCTTGGATCTGTTCAAATAAACACAGTAATAACATGAACATGAACTTTATGTCTCAATTCGAGTAACGAAAAATCAGCATACCTCACGCTGCAATGCCTCATCGAGTTCCTGTTTATCATCAGGAGTAATGTCCTTAGCATACAACTGAGTCAAGCAGTTACGATCCTGGAAAAACAATACATGATTTCTCAGCAAGGAAGAATCAAAACTCTCAGAGATCAGAACTCAAATCCACCATGAACAAACCTGCCAAGCTTCTGAAGCAATGATCTACGAACAGACTGAGTAGGATGAGCAGTGAAGACCAAATCCACAGTCTGGTTCTTCAATGCATCAAAGACTTCCTCGGGGGACTTGTTCAGCTTAACAGTGAGCTTCTTAATCGTCTCTTCGATGTCCGATTCAGTCGTTGCTGAGTTCTCATCAGCAAAATCTCCCTTCTTCAACTTGATCCTTCTCCTGTACGCGATCTGTACCTCCTCGGCCAAATTGGCTAGAGTGAGCATGTTGGCGAAGGATTTCGAAACCACGATTGAATCTCCTGGATCCAAACTTGTTATCACTTTGCCTAGCTCCTCTAGCTTCTGTGGATCTCGCTTCCTCTCGTACTCTGCTGATAGCTCGTAGCAGTCTTGGACCTGGCCAAAGAAACGCAGAATTCGAATCGAATTGAAGTTCTTAGATAGCAAAAAATGATAGTTTACAGTTACTAATTAGAATTTGGGCACTGGTTTGAACAGATTTTGAAGATTGACAAGATACCCAATGGAGCAGATGACATCCAGAAGTAGAAATCAATAGAGAAAACAGAAAATTTGAATCAAATTGAAGTTCATAGATAGCAGAATTTCGAAGCGAATCAGTTGCTCTGTTTCATGAAAACCCAGTAAGCTCATCGGAACAAGTAATTCAGCTAGACTTCGAGTTACTGTTGAAAATCAGAATCTGGGCATGGAATTCAACAGATTTTGACGATTAAGAAGATACCCAATAGATTAGATAACATCCCAGAAGTAGAAATGAATAAGAAACACACAATTTGAATCCAATTTTGACGTGCTCTGGTTTAATTCATCAAAACCCATAATCTGAACATGGAATTCATCAGATTTTAACGATTGAGAAGATACCCAATTGAGCAGATAACATCCAGAAGTAGAAATCAACAGAAACTTCTCGAACTTACCGTTTCTCTGATATCTTCGCCGTGCAAGTCATGCAAGATATCCAGAAACCGATCGAGCAACAGAGCGTCATACTCAACAAGCTTGTCATCCTCGGAGACCTTCCTGGGAGCTAAGAGGCGCAGCTGAGCGTCAATGGAGGTCGTCTTCTCCAAGTGGTGGCGATTAGGTAGAGGCGCCGCCATCTCTGTTTTCTTTCGTCGTTCCTCTGTTGGGTTTCGGAATAGAAGTATGCAGCTGTGTAATCGGAGAGAAATAGACAGCGATTGAAGGTGAGAATCTCGTGATGCTCACCGGCGGCAGAGGAAAAGAGGGAATTCACGAGGAGGAAAGGAGACACGGGGAATCCATGGATATATACAGTAAGGAAGAGGATGAAAATGGCGGAAGGGATTCACGAGAGTGTTATGAGAGTGACTGGTTGAGCTTTTCTATCTCTTTCGTCTGTATCTGCGCAATTTTGTTCATCTACTGGTTAGATGTTCATGGCTGCTTTAGTTGAACTATGGAGTAAAGGGATTTCAGTTGCTCGGGTGGAAATCGGTCGGTTACGGTTCAACCGGGTTGAATACGGTTGGTCACTGAGCTCTAGTTTGGGCGAAAATCACTGACTATGACCGTGATTGAGTTGAATTTAGTTCAAATCTACTCTAACACTTGAGTATAGTGGTCTAGTTTCATCCAAATTAGTCGGTCACTGAACTCTAATTCGAACGAAAATCACTGATTATGACCGTGATTGAGTTGAATTTGGTCCAACTGGCCTTGACACCCGAGTATAGCGGTCTAGTTTCGTCCAAATTAGCCGGTTACTAAGCTCCAATTCGGACAAAAACCGCTGATTATGACCGTGATCAAGTTGAATTTGGTTCAACCATAACCATAACAATCGAGTATAGCGGTCTAGTGACACGGACGAAACTTTGAGTTCATATGTGTAAAGTTTCATCAAGACATCAATAGTCAGAATCTCGTCATACATGGCCACCAATCTAGAGCTGACACATAGCAACGTAGATTGGATCCCAAGTACACTATAAATAGAAGGGTAGCTTCGTCATTAAAGACACGTGATTTTGTGCTCTGTTTTTACGTCGTACGTATACACCTAATGAAACACCTCTAGTACTTCTTTATCTCTCCCTCTTTATATGAAAAATCTAGTACGTATAAATCGTACTACGAGGTACTGTCTTGACATCCTACATACACCAATAACTCATAGTAGTCGACCCACTTATTACATCACCTGAATTCTTACTACGGGAACCATTGTTTTCAATACTCGTAGCAATAGTAGTACTCTACGTCATGCGATACAACCAAATCGTTATAAACCGTCATCATATTGGAGTTTGTACTATATCGTTTTAGTGAGTGACTCATATTTCTAACCGGTCAGGCCATGTGGTCTACGTTATGCAATCCAACCAAATTGTTATAAAACCGTCATCATATATTGGTGTCTATACTATATCGTTTGTTTCTCATATTTCTAACCCGTCAGGCCATGTGGTCTACGTTATGCGATACAACCAAATCGTTATAAACCGACATTATATTGATGTTGTACTATATCGTTTTAATGAGTGGTTCATATTTCTAACCGGTCAGACCATCGATAGACCCAAAGAACACTGGTTGTAGCTAGATCACGTCTTCTCCGATCCCGATGCTGTAACCAGAACAAAAGCAAAGCAGCCCAATCTCTCTACCAAGGGTCGATACACGTTTGAACCAATCAAATGTCATTTGTCTGTATGCATGGGAACAAAAATCTTCGGTTAATTTGGATGCAATCGTGGTTCATTCTCCACCGTCCGATTACAGCCGATCACTGAACAGCTGATTCGGGTGAGATTCGGCCACGATTACGCATATGGACGGGATCTTTTTCATATCATATCGCTTTTACTCTTATAACCAAAATCACTTTGATAGAGATGGGCGGGGAGGCGAGGGGTAAGACGGACCTCTAACGGGGTTGCCTTAGGCATGGTCAACCCCAACCCTTGGCTCATGTCCACGGGGATGTGACAACTAGTGATGTCGAACCCTTGTAGCAGTCTAGCCACGGTCAAGTTCACGACTTGGGTCGCGAATGCCATTCCGGGGCAAGACCTGCGGCCGAACCCGAACGGGATCATTTCGAAGTTCTTTCCTGATTGGTCGAGGAGGGAACCGTTTTCGTCGAGGAATCTTTCGGGTTTGAAGACGTATGGGTCTGACCAGACGTTGGGGTCGTGGTGAAGCTTGAGAAAGTTGGCGAACACCATCGTGCCCTTGGGCACGTGGTAGCCGTGGACGGTGCAGTCCTCCATGGCCATGTGTGGGACGGCGGTTGGGGCGGAGGGGCAGATGCGGAGGGTTTCCTTGACCACGGCTTGGAGGTAGATGAGGTTTTCGATGTCGGAGTATTGGACTGGTTTGGCTCTGCCCACTTTTTCGTCTAGCTCTTGCTGAGCTAGAGCCATTGTGTGTGGGTTGTTTAGTAGGTTTGAGAGGATCCACGTCATCGTGATTGATGTCGTGTCCGAACCTGCCACAATCATCGTCTGCGTAAAGAGAAACACGTGGTTATATGAGCTCACTCGAATTAAAAATAGGAACAAAAACATAACCAATCAAAATTTACGAACACGATAAATAGTACATTATTTTCAAAATCGTACTAATACGAATGATCTCATTGGTTAGATCATAATCCACGGTAAACACTCTAACCAACCGTTTACCAATACGAATTTGAAAACACTCCTAAGGTGACTATATTCGACAAATGCCATAAAATCTCGACAAAATATCAACAGACTCACCATTCGCTAAATGCTACCAACGAATAAAATGTACACTCCAAACACGACAATGTTTTCAAAATCGTACTAGTACAGATGATCTTATCGGCTAATCCATAAACTATCCACAGTTCAACTATGGTTTATAACAGTTTAAGCAATTGAACCACACGCGCTAAGACTCACCAGTTTGACCTACCGATACAATTTCGAAAATACTGTTACACAAAAACTCGACGAAATATCAACGAATCGCAGAAACGAATCGAAAACGTACCATAGCAGTAGCCTTGATGATCATCTCTGCAGGATACTGCTGAGAAAAATCATCCCCAATCGTAGCCAACATCACATCGATAAAATCACTACTCCCTTCTTCTTCTTCTTCCCCATCAATCCTCTGTTTCTTAACCCTATGTTCATCGATCCAACTCTGCATCACATCATCCAATTGCTTCCCAGTCCTCCGCATCGATCTCAACGGACCGAAGAACCAATCGATCCACCTCACGAACGGCACGAAATCCGACATCACGAATGTCGCGCACCTCCTCATGAACTCCCTCATCAGATCTCCGATCCTCTCCCCTTCCTCGTGATCCTCGCCGTCGACGACTCCGTAGTTGAAGTACCTCTTGCCGGCGATCAGAGTCGTGATTAGGTTGAAGCCGAGTTGATCTAGGAGCTCGCTGATCGCGATTGTTTCGCCGGTTTGGCTGATTTGGTGGAGTTCTTTCATTAATATGTCGATCTCTGCTACCTGTGTTGAGTTGAACAAGAATATGGTAGATGAAATAATTTGAATTATTTGAATGTAATTAAGGGAAATTATCAATTTGGTCCCTCTACTTTGAAAAATTAACAATTAGCCCCTATATTATAAATTTGTCTTTTCACCGTTTCTACTTTGGTCACTTCGCATTTGTGTTCTTCCATCCTAATTTTCGTTTTTGCCGTTTTTATGATGTTAATTGATGCGCATTTGACATACCATGTTAGCTCCAATAGCCACATATTAAATTACTAAATGTTTTAATTGGAATATAAATTATTTAAATATAATTAAGGGAAAATAACAATTTGGTTCCTCTACTTTGCAAACTTAACAGATAGCCCCTACACTGTAAATTGGTCTTTTTTACATTTTCTACTACTTACCACTTTATTTTTGGGTCCTTTCGTAGTCCTTTCGTATTCATGACGTTACACATTCGACTTACCATGTTAGCTCCAGTAGCTACATATTAGCCTACTAAATATTTTTTTAATTTGGAATATAAATATATATAATTAGATAGGATGAAATCGATGGATAAATCACACGGTTTTAAACCCTTCATATTTCATCGCATACGTCGTAATATACCTGATCCCTAGCCAACTATACCTTTAATAATTCTCTCTGTAGTCTTGAAAATACCGCAAACGTGTCCAGATTTAATATTAAGAAGACGACAGTTGGACAGAACGATCCAAAATGCAACGTGGTTGAAATAGAAGGGGTAAAAACAGTGCCGAAACATGGCATTATACCAGACCCAAATAGCTAAAAATATGTATAATTTCTTGTACGAAAACATTTTCTTTACATGTATAATTTCTTATGCACTAGGCTCAATGTCTACTTGAATCCTGTTTTCGTTACTAGGCAAAAGAGCTATTTATGGTATAAGGAGCTATCTGTTAAGTTGAAAATGTAAAAAGGATCAAAATGCTATTTTCCCTATAATCAACAATCCTAATCACAAACCTGAACATGCCGGAGCGACTTAAGCCGGCCAACAGAAAGCAGCTGAGTCACAGCAAGCTTCCGAATATCACGCCAGTAGGACCCATAAGGTGTGGACCCCATCGCAGCATTCTGACAGTGCAAATACTCACCCTGACTCGTAACGGGTCGGGAAGCCAGGACCCGGTCGTGGGTCGTGAAACACTCTTTGACCGTTTCCGGGTCGTTGACCACTACGGCCCGCTGGGTACCCAACCGAAAAGTGAAGATCGGACCGTATCGGTCGGACCACTCGACGAAGGACTGGGCGAGGGTTTTTTTGGCGGATGAGAGCTGGATCAGGTGGCCGAGGATCGGGAGGCCGCCGGCCGGCTCCGGCGGCAGAGGTGGGTGATTGTCGGATCTGGATTTGTTGCGGCGGCGGAAGGTGAGGAGGAGGAATAAGGTTGTTGTTATTGTTAGGAGTGAGATTGGTACGAGGTGGTCGGAGATGGTGTGGAGATGAAGATCCATCGGAATTTGGTCGGAGAAAGTTGCAGAGTGGAGGATTTCAGAATCAGAGGTTCGTACTTTAAGTAGTTGATGTGGTTAGTGGTTAAATATATGGAGTGGTTACTATGGTTTGATGATTGTGACGGATTGGTCACTTAACTTTAAAGTTTAAGAATGTAGTCACTGTAGTTAAACCTTGTGCTCGGCTAGAGGATGGAGAGTGATGTTGATATTGAAGGGGACGCTACACTGGTTACGTCCATGGTGTCCAATAGGGATGTTTTTTCGCTTTGCGGTGGAATGGTGGTAGCGGATATCATCTACTACCTGCAGGCCTCTCCCTTCATTCGCCTACTAACTGTCCCCAGAACGGTAAACAGAGTTGTCCATTATGTGGCGCGTCAAACTCTCATATATCTCCCAAGTCAGAGATTAGTAAATCTCTCGGCTTGGGTGGATGCTTAGGATGAATGCATTACTATCTTCCGATCTCTCATGGGAGTTACCTACGGCAAAAAAAAAATATTATTTTTGTTTGTTTTCATCGATGGCAAAACTGGAGGTGGGTCATTCTAGTACATGGTCTAGGATTCCCTGATTGTAGAGCGATGAAATACAATGTAAAACTCTCGAACTCGGAGTTAATGTCTAGTGTTATGTTAGTTGACTTTTAGCGTTGAAATCTCGAGAAGGGACTTTGGTCTTCCCTGATTTTGCTACTGGTTGTTAACACCTTTTTTCGTTGAAATGTCATATTACACTGTCACATCAGGCCCCACGTCACTAAAATAGTATACTCAATACTTAATGACCAACAAAACTTATTATTATGAATGAAAGATGACTTGAGGATGGGAAAATGTCAGATTTAGAATTTGCAACAATTTTCAGTGTATTAATTGGGTGGCATTGATACTTTGATTATCTGTTTGATTGATCGAGTATCTAGTATGAGACATTGCTATCGAGTGATGTGACGGTATGATGTGACATTTTAACAAAAATCAATGATTGTATAATTATGTAATGAAATTGAATCAAAATGTTAAACTTTAAAGTTGAATGACCATATTGCTACAACCTAGAATTTAGTGACCGCCATTATATTCTACCTCAATATAATATAATATGCGATTAGTCAACAAACACATCCTCGTCACTCGTAGCCTCGTAGGTCCAATAGTGCGTGCCTATTTTTGTATTCTTTCCTTTTAAATTTTGGCAAAATAGCACCTTGCCCCCTCTACTTTGCCAACTTAACAAATATCCCCTTACACTATAAATCGCTCTTTTCACCCCTCCTATTTCAACCACTTTGTCGTTTGGGTCATTCTGTTACAACTATCGTCTACTTAATATTAAATCTGGACACATCCGCTCACCAACAGAGAGATATTAGAGGTAGGAGACAAAGAGTTGGTCAGGGAGGTAAAATGGGGAGGTATCATAAAATACGAAGAGTTTTAAAATAACACGTTTCATTCGTCAGTTTCATCCTATCTAATAATATATATTTATATTCTCAATTAGTAAGCTAATACATGGATATTGGATCTATCGTGTTATACTGAATGCACATCAATTAATGTCATGAAGACGAAAGTTAGAACGGAATGACCCAAACGATAAAGTAATCGAAGTAGGAGTAGTAAAAAAGAGTAATTTATAGTATAGGGGCCTATATGTTAAGTTGGAAAGTATAGGCGCCAAAGTGCTATTTTATTTTTTTTAAATTATTTGTTTCATTATTACTCAAGAATCAGTAGGGATTTGGAAGCACGTTTGATTTCTATTATTATATAAAAATAACAAATAATAAAACAACCATAGAATAAGCAACACGTGGCACTTTCCAATTCATTTATTATTATAGATAAAAAATAGAATGAATATTTTATTGCAAGAAAATCCAAATATAGTAAAATATTGATATCCTTGTCATCACAGCACACTGTTGTTGACCTCCGGTCCCCGGTCCGGTCACATTTGGTTTGCGGCCCACTGCATACGTGGACTAAAAAGGTGACACGTGTCAACATTAATTAATTTAATAATATTTAACAATGTAATTATGTGATATTTAATGATATATACATGGTCAGCAACTGTATACGTGTACTCTGTTTACATATGTTGTAACACAAATTGTAATTAGCTTGCAACTCGGTTGTCAATTAATCGGTTAAATTGATCGTTTAATTGGTTGATTAATCATTTTCTCTTGTTTTTCACCTCTCTATAATGCCTATTCTTCATTCGGGTCGTAGAAATCTTCATCCAAATTTGATTTATGGTTAAGATCTTTATTTGACAGAGATGTTCATGCTAGTATATGCTGAAGCTAAGATCTGATCCATATACTCGTACTAGTACATGTTGGAGTTAATTTAGTGTCACTAGTATAATTTTTTTCTTATTTTGAGACGAACTAGATACTGAATTTGAGTTCTTTTATCTTGTTTCGATAGATATGCAACTTCTAAGTATTAGTGCATTCTATAGTTTTGGTGTTTATTTTGTTCTTTGGGCTCTAGTACGTACTTTGACGATGATGTGCAGTGGCGCTCTGATGACGGAGGCAACCAAACAATAAGATCGGAGAAGAAAATACAAACACAATTAGAAAGAAAATGTACATTCAAATAACGAGTTAGCGTGCACATGGAACTTCTACCTGACGTGTCAGACTGATTGGTCACTTTTTGACGAATAAATATCAAGAACTGTAATAAATAGACTCAATTATATATCTTCTATTATCTTCTATCTATCTATTATTATTATTATGCAAATATAAAAGACACCCTTTTTATTCCTTCTCTCCTTAAGTGTAGGCTTCTAACCAATTAAAAAATTTATTTTATTTATTTTCTCTTTCCCACTAACAAATCTAATCCCTAAAAAAAGTTACCATATTCAAGATAAGGTTAAGCACGGTAAAAAAAAAATCAGTGGCTATGGTAGCAAAGTACACAGAAGCATTTTTCAAAAATTATAATTTTTTTTTCTTTTCAATTTTAAATTATTATTTTTATTCTTTTCAACGAATTTAACTACATATGATAAATATATTTACCATCTTTAACGTCCACTAATTATTAAATCAATAATATAACATAACTAAATTGATCCTTTTGTTGTTTTTCTAAAGAGTATTATTTTTCATTAAATTCGTTTATTAACACATAAGAAAAATATTATATTACCTAATGAGATTCTTAGACATTATTAATTAATTGATTGCCACATGGTTTTAAATTTTTTGTTCAATATCTAAAAATGCCTTCCAGAATTGATCAGCATACTATGATTTTGAATATTTTTGCAAGAAAATATCATAAATCTAATCTCACATGTCAAAAATTTAAAAATGATCAATTTTCTTAGCAAATCAAAACCATCTTCTGTCAATTATTTTTCACTAATCAATTATTTACAATAGTTCTTTGATTTCTAACTCCATAAATCATATTTTATCCTACTAATTTAACTTTAAGCCGTTTTCCGAGAAAAAATAATAGTGTATTGTGTGAGAAAATGATCATGTTAACATTTAAAAAAGTTATTATATTATTTTTATTCATAGTCATGTAATGGAAAAATTAAAATTTAATAAAAATATTTTACCCATCCGCAGTTAATAAAAGCCTTTCCATTGTAATGTAACATTTTATTAGAATATTTGAAACTTATACTAACTACCCTAAACTCAATACTTTTTCCTTCCCATTTGTCATTAATTATATATCATAGTTTGAGCTATGATCTAGGGGTTTTTTTTTTGGTAAGACTTGCAAGTGAAATCTAAACCTTGAACCGAATCTCCCAATTCATACATAAGGAAGTTGGTTCAGAGTATGTGGGTGAAATCACCAATCTAGATTTTCTCCTACTTATCCTTAAAAGTAGACTTCGACAAATAATAAAAAATTTTTAAAACTAATTGAAACTCCCAATAATATTTTTTTTAACGTTGTCAAATATTAAAAAAGTTTATTTTATTTACAAAAGCAATGTCTTATCATCTATGTGTCATTTAAGGGTAGTTAAGTATTAGTTTCCTGAACTATAGCCATTTATATAAGTAGTGGTGATTAATGAATAAAAATATTATGATTGTTAGTAGTAAATTATTATTCTCATTTCACTAAAGAAATTAATATACTTTAAAAAAAAATAAAGTTATGAAGATTACTTAAAAAAATTTGTTATATGTATAATATATCAAACATAATCTTAGATTTGATATGTTAAAAATACATAATTTAAATTTTTATTATTTTCTTATTTTTTCCTCATAACAATAAAACTCTACATGACCTGGTTGGTCGGCTTGGAAAACCAAAACTTATTAATTTATGTTAATTTTAATGTTGTTTTATCATTATTATAGTTAATTTAAAAAATAGCACATTTGCTACACTGTATAATATTTTTTAGAATTGTTATTATTATGTACACATATGTGTAGGAATGCAAACATAATTTGACGCAGGGACGAAGCTAGGAATTTCTTATCCCGGGGGCCAAAAGAGTAAAAAATAAAAATAAAAAACTAAAATTTAATTTATAATTTTATTTTTGCAATCATACACCGGTTCGATAATATATTGAAATCTCTTAAAATTGTGTCGAATAGAAATTTCTGATATATCATGTTTAATATATATGATAAAACTATGAGCTTTATTTCATGTTTGTTATGGACCAAATCTCCAATAATCACGTCTTATTTTATCCCTCTTAGGTATGTATATATGTCCATGTGAGTTTACATTGTCAAATATGAATATTGGCTGACTACAAATATCTTTACGAACCGTCAATATTCATATTTTGGTGAATGTAACTACAAATATCTTTACGAATCGTCAATATTCATATTTTTAGGCTCAGTGTTGTATTAGTTCGACTCAATCATGAATTATTTTTAGGCTTAGTTTTCAAATTTAATTAATTAAAGTCCAAATATTAGTAGCCCACTAGAAGAAAAAAAAATCTAAAACCCGAAGAGAAGACTTATTAGATTTTCCAAATATGTTTCACATAAAAATTTTTCCTTCAATTTTGGCTCAGTGCATGATCCAATCCTGGATCCGCCCCTGATAATGTTACATTACAATATAGAACATGATCATGGATAGCAATCTCACATAACACTTACATATATAATGTCAAAATAGTGAAAGTATTATTCCATATTTGCAAGATATATTTCTTAATAACATTATTTCTTTAGCATAAAATTATATTTTCCCCTTGGTTTTAATTCTATTATATTGATTCTTCAAGAAAACTTTTTATCTAGAACTAATCACATATAACAAAAAATTCTTACAATTAATTTTATGAATAATTGGTGACTTCGTAATATGCTCATCTTGAATGGTTACATATACATTGAGTATTACTTAGAGTAAACACAATAATAATTTCTCTATTATGTAAATTTAAAAAGTAAAGAACTTTGAGATTAAAGAGGTATAGAATATGAATATGGAAGAAAATAAAAATGTTGTTTTGCTCAAGCCCACCGTCGGGCGGGCAAAAAAGCTAGTTGAATTGATTATGCTAAAAAAAAATTATAGATGCAAACTATTAACTCTACAAAGTAGAGAGGGTAAAGATGTCATTTCCTGTTGTTGAAGGGAGCAATTATATTGGGCCGATTTGTGAAATAGCTTCATGGGTCATCTACCAACTTATTGGGCCTGAATCTATTGGGCCAAATATTCAATGGGCCAGGCTGCATCCATTAAACAGTCTACATGTCACTAAACAATTGGTCTTTGACAAACCCACCGAACACCGCCCTGTCACTGGATCCTGCTTACAAACCACGGAAAAGAAAATTAAAAAAGAAAAAGAAAAAACAGAGGTAATAATAAACAAGAATGGAATTTCCGAATTTGCAGACAGAAAGAAGAGTTAGCTCGATAGAACCATTCCCCCCAAATCCCTACAGAAAACCCCAATTTCAGACCAATCCCTCCGATCCGTTCGCGTTCTTCGTCTGATTCTTCCCAAATTTGGATTCAGCTTCTTTTGATTGAATCAAGGAGGGAGAGCTACGATGGCGAACAGCAATCTTCCTCGCAGAATCATCAAGGTATACGTCAGTTACTTCCCTTTTTATGATCTTTCCGTCAGTCTTATACTTTCTTAATTCTGATTTCGTTTCTGGGTTTTGGGTGTGCAGGAAACGCAGCGGCTCCTCAGTGAACCAGGTTTCTTAATTCGATTCTTCCTTCTTAGTTTGATTGTCGCAGTCTGAGCTGTTTTAACTTTAATTAGGGTTTTTGGGTAGTGGAGAAATGATTGGTGATCGTTTGGATTGGTTGATTAGATTAGAAATTCGAGCTGTCCTGCTCCATGTTTTTGCACGATCTAGGAAATGGGAGCTAGTTCTACTGTGTTCTGTTCGAGCTTAAGGGTAGGACCTTCATGGTTTAATATGAATTGAAGTTCTGAAATCCTTAAGCAATGGTTTCAAACTTGCTAGAATGGAGAATAATGGAAGTGGTTGAATCCCAGCCTTTCTCTACATACGGAGATAAGCCCTTGTGTTTGATAATGTGATTGAATATTTGGAAATGACGCAATTTCTGAACTTTTTTGTTACAGCTCCAGGAATTAGTGCTTCTCCTTCAGAAGATAACATGCGGTACTTCAATGTGATGATTCTTGGTCCAACACAGTCGCCTTATGAAGGTTTGTTGCAGAATAGCTTTACATAAATGAGGGGATCACTCATTGTGATTTTCATCATTTTGCTCTGGTTCTCTTATTGGATTATCTGGCATTCTGGGGATTAGAGTAGGGATCATGCATGATGCTGAGTCCATGTTCGATTATATCGTGTTAGCTTAGGATGCTGTTACCCTTACTACTTTGCTTATTCATCGATTTACCATTGATTTTCCATTTCATTTCCCTAATCAAGTGTTGAGACTAAGGATTATCATGAGATTCTTGTTCTAAATCTAAAGTATTTGTCTTTTGACCAGCTAGAAGTGGTTCCTTATCCTTCATGAACTTAACTACTTGGTTATATATTCGTATCGGAAGATGATAGATGTATGACAGTATGAGTACGACTCGTTTAAACTGTTGCTTTATATTGTAACAATTTCAGTTTCAATATGCAGGTGGTGTTTTCAAGCTGGAATTGTTCTTACCTGAAGAATACCCAATGGCACCTCCCAAGGTAATCGGAATGCTCTATTACTGTAGAATGATTCATGAGCAATACTTGGTTGATGATTCATTGATTCCAGAACTCTATACTGCGAGTTAAAATTGGCATTATTTGCTGATGAACTGGAAGTTCAATATCCTTCCGAACCAGAAGTTATCTTGTTGTTATAATATCAGTTTCTGGTTTCTCGTAACAGGTTCGCTTCCTGACCAAAATTTACCACCCTAACATCGATAAGGTATGTATCCTGGTCCCTCTTCGACCTCCATTTCTCGGCATACTGTTTCAAGTTACTGAATCTAAATAACTTTCCGCAGCTTGGAAGAATTTGTCTTGATATTCTGAAAGATAAGTGGAGTCCAGCACTTCAAATCCGAACAGTTCTGCTAAGGTGACATTGTGGACTTGTCTAGATGTTCGAGTTGAAAATTCTGTAGATCTTACCAATAAAAATGGCTTTTCTGAATCAGCATCCAAGCTCTATTGAGTGCTCCGAATCCTGACGATCCGTTATCTGAGAACATCGCAAAGCACTGGAAATCGAATGAAGCTGAAGCTGTTGAAACAGGTAAACTGCAAATCAAATGTTTCTATTATTGAACTTGCTTCTCGTTCTCATTTCGACAAATTCCTGTGCAGCTAAAGAATGGACTCGCTTATATGCAAGTGGTGCATGACGAGCCAAGGTGGGGAACTCGAGCTCGATGCAGATGGATCTGTGTTTACTTACTACATTAGTTTGGATGCTTAAACTGTATTTCACCACTCTCTAAACAATGAATCCTTTCATACTCTTCGTGAAGTCTCGAAAACCGTTTTAGTACTCTGTTCTTAGTAGTACACTGGGGATATCAGCCATCCCTGCAACTTGTATCATACCATATCATTGAAGCTTCTTATCGACTTGTTTCCGATCGCTTGAGAACTGACTTGTTGACTTGTAGTTATAGAGGACGATCTCAACCATCAGATCACTCAAACGGCCAAGATCTCATTGCACGAGGCGTTATCAATTGCATAGAGAGCTCTTTTTCGATATTTCTCTATAGCTTGGTCCAAGACCTCAAGTCTATGACCCTCGAGGCCTCGACTCATCCAAGATTAACAGAGGATGATCACAACCATCAGATCGCTCCAACGGTCATGATCTCATTGCACAGGGCATCATCAATTACAAGAAGACAAGTGGAAAATTCGACCACAGTCTCGATCTCACTTATTGGAGCTCTTCCCCGATACTTCTTTGTTTCTCTCTTAACCTCACCATATCCCCCTTCACCCCAGTTCTTCAAACTGAACCTTTATTAGTCTATTCGATTCTTCGATTAATTCAGAAACGGTTCACGAAGCATTTATCACCGAGAAAATGACAGAGAGAAGTATAAGCAAAGCTTAGCATAGTGTTCTTTATTTAATAAGTTAGTTAGGCACTAAGGGCTTGGCAATGTGACAAATAACTAGGCATCATTTAGTACCAAACAAGAGGAAATGTACCAAATCTAAGACAAAAAGGTAAGGTGCCAAATCTAAGAGAAAGAACCCATCAAAACCAAGATTCTTTGGATGCCATTATTCGTCGTTATTACTCAAATTTCATACCACTATCTCCTCGTTATAGGACTCTATAACCAATAACATTCGTCGCGGGTACTCTCACAAAACGGTAATGATGAAAATACTCGATACTTGAATGGTTGGTCATGAAGGATCGAGTACTTTGTACTGAAATAGATTCGATAGTGGCAGTGAATAATGTTTCGACAGATACATGATGTTACAAAACGTGATTGTGAATTGCTACTGAACCTTGAACTAGTTGGTTAAAGGAAACATTAGACATGGTCAAAGAAAAATTGATTGAACCTCGAATCTATTGGTTAGAAGAAAATTATTTTTTCTCTAAACTCGGGTGTCCTTGTTTTTTGTACCCGACTATCTCTTCTGGGGTGGGAGTGGTTTGGGTTTTACGAGGTGCTCAGCTCCATCATTTGGATCAAGAGTCATGGACAACAGTAACACCTTCTCGTCTTGCTCTTATAGAATTTTCCCCACTTTTGCTTTACACGTCCTTCATTTTCTCCTGTAAATGTCTCTCTATACAGTCTGACGATCAATCAAACACTCAAGAATTAAGCTACATAATGTTCACTCGTGACTCAATTTAATCAACTAGCCTTAAAATGTCACCAGCAGATCCATGACAGTGCACCGAGCCGTATTGAAAAAGTCAATACTTTAAAGTTTAAACCAAATACAAATTACAGTATAAATTCCATCAAAACACCAAACACAAAGAGACGAACACTTAAAACCTCGAACCATCACCCGAGAAAGACCCCCTCGATCCGCCACTATAAATACCCTCCAACTCCCCTCATTTTTCTCCCACACCAAAACCGAAATCCACCCAAACCCAAAACCAAACCAAACCAAACCAAACCGATCCACAATGTCAACCGACCCAAAGAAAGGAGCCACAGTCAAGAAAGGCCACGAACAATCAATGTCCATGGCAATCTCCCTCCTCAAGGAATTCAATCTCCCTGAAGGAATGCTCCCTCTCGAAGACGTGATCGAATCCGGGTTCGTTCGCGAAACCGGGTTCTTCTGGATCGTGCAGAGGAAATCGGTGAAGCACGAATTCAAGATGATCGGAAAGCAAGTGAGCTACGATAAGGAAATTAGCAGCTACATTGAGAAGAATAAGGCTAGGAAGCTCAAGGGTGTTAAGGCTAAGGAGCTCTTGATGTGGCCGCCGTTGAATGAGATGGCCGTCGATGAGGTCTCCGGGAAGGTTCGTGTTAAGAGCCTTGGTGGATCGCCGAGTCTTTCCCGGCGGCGGCCTTCGCCGCCGGCCAGTAGTGGGTATTTAATTTAAGTATTTTGTATTTTAAGTAAGAAATGTTATTTATTGGCCAAATAATTAAATAAGTTTCTAAACTTTGCTCTTAAAATTTTAAAATATTATGAATTGGTCCTCAAAACATTGAATCGTGTTAT
Organism: Linum lewisii; assembly: GCA_034768395.1. Lineage (NCBI taxonomy): Eukaryota > Viridiplantae > Streptophyta > Magnoliopsida > Malpighiales > Linaceae > Linum > Linum lewisii. The sequence continues at coordinate 52,466,189 of CM068304.1, forward strand.
GATTCACTACTGCAGTTGCCAGTTGCAGACGACAACATTTTTCAACTATTTTTCCACGTCCTCATAAAAATATGCTAAAAAATGCATTAATGGTTTGATTTGGACAAACCAAACTCGAACAAAACCACTCAAATCAAAATTTGCAAGTTAAATTGGGTTAGAGTAAGATTATTGACCGATGATACCCACCAAACTCGAACAAAACCAACCAAATACAAATTTTGCAAGTTGGATTGAATTAGAGTTAAATTTGAATCGATTTAAGTTAAATTTTTATCATATTTTTTATGGCGTGTCAGTTGTAACATACTAACATGGAAAAACGGTCAGAAAATGTTCTCGTTGTATGATTCAAAATTTAGAGATCAGTCCGAAATATTTTAAAATTTCAAAACCACTTTATAACTCAGCCCAAAGTTTGAGGATGTATTAAGTATTCGATTTATTCTATTTTAATATGTATTGCTCTTAAATTTAATGAAAGTTAAATGAGTCCTTCACCATTGACTAAAACTTCAGTGGTATATATGTAACTATTCCAAAATTAAACCCGGGAAGGGTCTATGATGACGTGGAGATAAGGAGCCAATGATCTGTCCTCCTCCAGATTCGCACTCACGACTCCCGCCTCATCCACGTCAGCTCTCTCCCGCCACGTCAGTTCTCTCCCGCCACGTCACCACATCCTCCAAGCCAATCCATTTCTTCTTCTCCATTCATGATTCATCCTCACCACAGAGCTTTCCTCCACACTCTCCAATGGCGTTTTCTTCTCAATCCCACAGCTACCTCTCTTCCCTACTCCCCTCCACCTCCAAACCCGCCGCAGCAACAACAACACGAAGATCCAGCTCAGCTTCCGTTCGCTGCAAGATGGCGGCAACCACAAAACCAGAGTACGAAGAAGGGAACCTGGAGATGCCGAAATGGGCAGGGGAGACTCCTCTGTCTCGATTAGTTGGCGCCATGGTCTCCTTCAAGCCTCTTTACTCGCTCCTCAAGCTCGGCGCTCGTCAAGTCCTCATTAGGTAACGCCGAATTGGGGGTTTTCCGTTTTCGATCGAATTTGAAATTGCGTTAGGGATTTGATTTCTGAAATTTTTAGTGGATAATGTTGATTTGAGCAGTACTGCTGAGAAGAGGAACATTCAATGGCGAGAGATGACTAGGAATGTTCTTGAATCTGATGTTTATAAGGAGATGGACGCCGTTCTGAACCCTTCTCTTCAATACCCAGATTGTAAAATTCATCTTTCGAGTTCATTCTCTGTCGAATTTTTCAAATTGCTGGAGATAATATGAACTAGGGTGGATTCATGATTCTGTTTTGTTGTGTAGATTACCTAAGCCCTTTCCATGCTTATGATGAAGGAAACCTTTCATGGCTGGTGAGTTAATATGCTCCTCAGTTGAAGCGATTCAGCTTTGTTAGTGATGTGGGTGCCAATGGTGTTTGTTTCGTCTCAGGCTGCAGCAGAAGCAGAACCAGCAACAATGTCAATGGTGTTTCGAGCAGTACCAGATGCATCGACAGTGGAGGAAGCCAACGAGATCGTCCGAGGGAACTGGCTTCGAGCCATCGAGAATCAGCATCAAAACTACTCAGGAGGTTCCATCATTCGTGACATTCTCGATGTTGGATGCTCAGTAGGTGTCAGCACTCGGTTCCTTGCTGATAAGTTCCCTTCAGCAAATGTCACCGTGAGTTAGTTCCTTTCCCTTCCAATGATCTGATCTGGTGTTGTTTTAGCAATGGAGAAAATGCTTGATACCTAAAATGCTTGATTCTGCAGGGTCTAGATCTGTCACCTTATTTCCTTTCCGTAGCGAAATTCAAGGAGAAGAACAGCAGCAACCCTAGGAAGAACATAGTTGGATGGATCCATGCCAATGGAGAACATACCGGCTTGCCTGATGAATCGTTCGATGTCGTCTCGATTTCTCTTGTGGTATAGCTTTCCCTTTCTCTTATAGATTACACCTTTAAGAGCTTCATCGTCTTGGTTGATGCTTAGATTGTTCTATGCAATGTGCAGTTCCACGAATGCCCGGAAAGAGCGATAGTCGCGATGGTGAATGAAGCGTTCAGGCTGCTTCGTCCCGGAGGAACCATTGCACTCATGGATCAAGCAGTAAGCAACATCATCCATTCATTCATTCTTCTTCTTCTTCTTCACATTACTTTCATAATCATTAATTCTGATGCTTCCTTCCTCTGCAACTCCTACAGCCAAAATCAAAGACCCTTCAGGTAATACTCTGAAATCTGAATGAATGATGAACTTAAGTCTGTCTGAATTCAGTCAATTTCTTGCTGATGCTATGTGCATTTCATGGCTATGAATGATGATGAACAGGAGCTGTCTCCTGTACTGTTCACGCTTCTGAAGAGCACAGAGCCATATCTTGATGAGTTCTATCTCACTGATCTGAATCGGAGCTTGAAGGAAGCTGGATTCCTCAACATTCAGACTGTTCTAAGTGACTCCAGACATATGACGATGACGGCCACCGTGCCAATTCGTTAACTGTGTGTAGCGAAATTTGGTAGCTCTGTGAATGTAAAAACGACGTCGTTTGTCTTGTTTACTCTTGTCCGACGAATCGCTTGTTTTTGTTTTACTATTCTCATCCGTTGACTATTCGAAATTCCAGACACGAAATAAACATCAACAAAATAACGGCATAGAAAATTCCACGTCATCAGGAACCATATTTATCTCGTACACTTGGCAGCACCGGAACACTCCCTCCAGCTTTTTCCGGCTTGGCTCGCAAATTCATGGGCTTTTTAGTAAATCCCACGAAGAACCGTACGACAGCTGGCGTTGGTCAAAGATAGTCTTTCCCTCTTCTCCCCGCTCTTTCCAATTCTCCAGAAACTTCTGTGGTCGCGAAGTCGCACCGATTTCCTCCTCCGTATTCGTACATTTCTCTCGTCTTCTTCGCGGGATCACGGTTGACGCTACCGTCCGGAGACTCTGGAGTGAAAGGTAACTGGTTTCTTGTCGCTAATTCTTTCGTAGTCGAACGAATTTGTGTACCGGCTTGATTATATTCTGATACTCGCCTCGAATTCGCCTATCTATCTGTATATTCCTTTCAGCTGGAGTCCTGAATTTGTGTACCGTATTTTGATACTCTTCTCGAATTCGCCTATCTGTATCTTCCTTTCAGCTGGATCACCAACTCCGCCGTCCGGCGACTCTGCAGTGAAAGGTAATTCGTTCGTTGACGTTTTTCTTTTTGTGGCCGAACGTGATACGTCCAGTTACAGTCCTAGGTTTCTCTGTAGTTACTGAGTTTTTGGAGACCAAAATGTTGCAGCCAGATCTAGGTCTAGACATGTATTCTTCTGTTTCGTACTGTTATGTAGAATATGCCTTGATACTTCTCCTCTTGTTTGAATGACAGTTTGCGAGTTCCTTCAATATCTTTGTTTATGCTAAAACTTCATGAAGCTCAACTTCATTGGCTGAAGCCTGCGGAGGTGTTCTATATACTTCAAATCATGAGATGCACAAGATTATCGAAGATCCTCCACAGAGGCCATCTGGTAATATTTGATTGCTTTTGAAATTGTTAGTCAGCAATCTGTGTTCACATTACTGTACATTCTCCTGCCATGAATCAGCTTTTAAAATCTATTTTGTATCTTTGTTTGTTTAATAGGTAGAAGGACTGTTGGTGAAGCACATGAAAGAGTTAAGGTGATGTCTCTTTGCCATATTGTCTGCTGGAAACTTTAAGATAGTTCTTACTTCTTACCTTGAAGCTTTTGTTGTAGGATAAATATGCTTTCCTTCTGGATCAGTTTGTCTTTGAACTAGTTCTTACTTCTTGCCATGAAGCTTTAGTTGTATGATAAATATGCTTTTCCTTCTGGATCAGCTTGTCTTTGAATAAAACTTGCTGAACTTGATGGCTACTTGTATACATGGTTTTTTTTTTTTTATGAGTTTGTGGAGAGGTTAGAACTGGTGTATCCACTGATATTTGCGTTAAAATTGGATGCTAGGCCTGTGATTGCTGCTCATCTGTTCTAAAACTGCTTTTTACCTTAAACTTCTTGGCGTGTAGGATTTTGGTGAATCTGTCATGTAGTGAGTTTAGGCTTAAAATAATATTGTGGCATTTGTCGCATATTCCCTGGCTCCCTGCTTATATAGAGTATCATATAACAAATATAGGACTAGAACATATTGCCTGAATCCGTACATGCTGGAAAATTTTACAAGTAGAAGCTAGTCAGTTTACTTTGTGTAGCTTTTTCGCTGCCCTCCCAGTTGAAGTAATAAGGTAAGGAAGCCACTCTAGTGAGAGTTCTTATATTGAGAGTATACTTTCTCGTATGATAGTTGCAGGTCCTTATTTTCCTAATCCCTCTCATATCGATCCATTGTCTAAGGTTAGAGGATAGTAAGGGTCTAACCTTGTAAGGTAGGATAAAGAGGTAGAGGGAGTAGCTAGAGGATCTTTTCTATACACCTGCAATAGTGTGATTATTGACTTAATCCTATTTGTGATCTGGAATGATTTTACACTGATTTTTCTTTATCTGCAACTTGATTCAGTTTGTATGGATCTATTACCTCTTCCATCTGCAATGTTTTGAAAGAACGTCGTTCCTTCCCTTGGTGTGCCATTCTGTTGAGTTTCAATACGTTAATATTTTTGAGTTTCGCAGGAAATAATCTATCAGATCATCCTTCACATATGCTTGAAAATGCTAGTGGATTGGAAGAATCACTAGATTGGAATGCTGGTGAGCTTCTTCAGGGGCTTTCGGCTCTTTCAAATGTGGCATTCGGAAATCCACGTGATTACGGCGCCTGCTGCTGCAGAAGAAGTATCGCAGGTGGAGAGGTCAAAAGGACTTCCTTCCTTTGCGGCAGAAAGTTGTCAAGATACAGGTAAGATTTCCTGAGCTTCCCCGTTAACATTGTCAAAATAGTTTTTTCGTGGGACTAAGTAGCAATTTCTACAAGTTGAATGACTAATTGATAAACTCACAGTAGTACAAAATAGTCACTACAATCCTTCATATTGCAAATTGGCCACTGTCTCACCACTCACACACTCTTCCTTTTTCTCTACTTGCTCACTTTGCTTGCTGCTCTCTTGTGTTATTTGATTAGGGTGGTAAGCTAAACTTCAAAGAATGTCTAGCATAATAAATTAGGTAGTTGGGAATCCTTTTACTTATATGTTATTAAAACATAAAAATAATAATTGCTCACATAGTCACAATGCCCCTTCATTTGCTGCTAACTTGTGTCATACTGTCGTTCATTAGAGTAGCTTCCAGAGAATATAAACAAGTGATTGAGAAGGTTATAAACTCTTCTGTAGAAAAGGTATAATCTTCACATTCCAAGCTTCATTTTGCTTTCTGAATGGCAAAATAGACTAATATGGAATAAGCAAGCCCATCTGAATTGACATTGTCTGCAAATAGGTAGAGGGTAGCTTTGCCTATAAATATAATACTTGTTTGTTTTAGAATTGGTGTCCCCAGTTTCCTTTGTATGCTCCCTAATTCCCTATGCTAACCTCTACCAAAAATTGCGCGGTATATAACATGTTTGCATTTGTAAATTGATTAGAGTGTGTCTAGCACCCCTTTCTTTCATCTGTGCTTGTGTGTAGTGAATTGTGAAATGCTATGTATAGGTTTAGGCTTCTGGGTATGTCTTGCGCGGAGGCACCTCCTCAGTGTGGAACTTATGTTTAGGATTGTAGAAAGTGTTTAGAATAATAATCACACCACTCTTGTGTTTGATAATAGCTGAGCCTTCTATGCTCTTTGTTTTTCCTTTTTCGACTTTTTTTGGTTTCATGTACAGTGATTCAGCTCATAGCACGTCCTTTTTCGTTTATAATAATATGTACATCATTCAGATAAAAAAATATTGACCTTATTGATTCCATACACGTCCACTTTGTGGGGAGGGCCGAGTGGTCGGGGCGGTTCTACTAGTGGTTGGGCCGGTTAATATTTTGGTCTTTGGTGGGTTCAGTGCTGACCCATTCTACCAGAGACGTAAATCAATCCTTGGGGGTGAGCTGAGAATTCTACTTTCTTTTTACGTTCCTTACCCTGAGTTGTTCAAAATATCATTTTCCTGCCTACTAAATCTGGCCACCTTACCTCCTTTTCAGATTCTAGGATTGCCACCGTCCTCATCCATTCGTGGGAAGAGGTAAAGTTGTAAATATTCCCCACGGTGGTGCCTGCATGCGATTATCAGTTTATCACCCATAATATGATTGATACTTTTTTTCTAACGTAAATCATTACCATCGATATTTTTAATCCTCAAAATAGTAAAGCATCTATCAACTAACTAAGAGCCCATACATGAAATCGAACAACTAGCCTAAAACTATAATTTCTAATTGTCACTGTGTTATAAACTTATAATCAAGCCAATGTAACAAATTCAACGACCATTTACCGAGTTAATTAAGCTTCGTAAGGTCTATATAATCAATTTCATGGTCCATTCATCGATTAATTGGGCTTGTGCCGGCCCACATAATCTATTCAGGCCCATATAACGCCATAAATGGGCTTAGTCAGGCCCATATAACGCCCTAAATGGGCTTAATCAGGCCCATATAACGCCTTAAATAGGCTCAGTAAGGCCCATTTATCTTATTCCGGCCCATATAACGCCATAAATGGTCTTAGTCAGGCCTATATAACGCCATAAATGGGCTTATGCAGGCCCAAAAAACACTACGGCTTATGAAGGCCATATAACGCTTAATGGCTTATGCAGGCCCATATAACACTTTAAACGGGCTTATGCAGGCGCATATAACGCTTAAATGGGCTTATGCAGGCCCATTAGCGCCATAAATGGGCTTATGCAGACCCATATAACGCCATAAATGGGCTTATGCAAGCCCATATAACCCCTCAAATGGGCTTATTAAGGTCCACATAACGCCAGAAAATAGGCTTATTCAGGCCTATGTAACACGTACAACGACTTAATTGTGCTCGTTCAGGCCCATTTAGCGCCTTAATTGGGCTACAATAGGCTCATATAACTAGCCTATTTCGCGGGTACTATAAACGAAAGAAAAAGATTAAACAACACAAAACAAATAAGAACCATTTACAAAAGCAACCAGAAGAAGACTAGAAAGGAAAAAGAAAAAAGACATGAAAGAAACGGAAAGCCATTTACATTACACCTCTCTGCACAGAGAGCAAACTACTGAATATATAGCTGAAGGTAATTCCACCATTTCATACTCATGCCTCGCTTGTTGTCGTAGCCAGGCGCCTAACGACAGTTCATATAAATCGATAAGTAGAAAACACGAGTATGCAAAAAGAGGGTAATAATAAATAACTGGAACTGGGCCCCGAATCTACTTTTACCTTGGCTTGTTTGGTACCGTCCTAGGATCCTCACGTGAGCCTGCAAAAATAGTTTAATCAGCAAGAGGATATGAAAACACTGAACACGTAATATTTGTTGTTCAAAGCAATCTACTGCAGCTACCATCATCAAACAATCAACACCTATAATTGAAGCCAAAAGTGCTTAGAAACAAAACTATAATAATTATATTATTTATAGCAATTTATTATTATTAGACTCGAAATCTAAAACCTATTTATCAAACAAAACAAGAGAGCAGCAAGCAAAGTGAGCAAGTAGAGGAAAAGAGAGGAAGAGTGTGTGTGAGAGTGGTGAGACATTGACCGATTTATAATATGAAGGATGTGAAGGTGGGGGGTCTCCCAGCCGTTTGCTGAACTGGTTTTGGCTTTCTTGAAGGCAATGGTTCTACCACTTCTTTGCAAGTAGATGAGTCATCTGCTCAACAAGGCAGAGATGCTTTGAGCCCTAGGACTGTGAGGGTTTCTGAGGATGCAGAATTAGTGAGTGATGAGGAGATTCAAGCTGATGTAGCTCCAGAAACTGAAAGTGTCCTTGAGAAGGATGTGGTTTATGAAGGTGACGTAGGGATAGTTAACTTGAAGAAAGCCAGCTTTGTGGATTTCTGAGGTCAGGTATCCTAAGGGTATTATTACTACCAGGCCTAGAAATAGAAGAAGGGACCAAAATGCAGTAGGACGGATTGATCTGAAGTAATACAACTCATCGTATCCGATTTTGGATTTGGAAGGGTGAATGTGGTTGTGCTGTGAATGAAGAGATGGATAGACAACTAGAGTGCCTTCCTTACCTTATGACTTCAACTGGGAGGCAGCGAGAAAGCTACACAAAGTAAACTGACTAGTTTCTACTTGTAAAATTTTCCAGAAAGTACGGATTCAGGCAATATGTTCTATTCCTATATTTTTATATGATACTCTATATAAGCAGGGAGCCAGGGAATATGCGACCAATGCCACATTATTATTTTAAGCCTAAACTCACTACATGACAGATTCACCAAAATCCTACACGCCAAAAATTTGAAGGTAAAAAGCAGTTTTAGAGCAGATGAGCAGCACTCACAGGTCTAGCATCCAATTTTAACGTAAATATCAGTGGATACACCAGTTCTAACTTCTCCACAAACTCACAAAAAAAACCATGCATACAAGTAGCCATCAAGTTCAGCAAGTTTTGTTCAAAGACAAGCTGATCCAGAAGGAAAGCATATTTATCTTACAACTAAAGCTTCATGGTATCAAAGACAATGATCAGAGGAAACTATTACTAACAAAGCTTATGTAAGAGTAAGACTATTCAAAGACAAACTGATCCAGAAGGAAAGCATATTGAACCTACAACTAAAGCTTCATGGTAAGAAGTAAGAACTAGTTCAAAGACAAACTGATCCAGAAGGAGAGTATATTTATCCTACAACTAAAGCTTCATGGTAAGAACTAAGAACTAGTTCAAAGACAAATTGATCCAGAAGGAACGCATATTTATCCTACAACTAAAGCTTCATGGTAAGAACTAAGAACTATCTTAATGTTTCCAGCAGACAATATGGCAAAGAGACATCACCTTAACTCTTTCATGATCTTCGCCAACAGTCCTTCTACCTATTAAACAAACAAAGATACAAAATAGATTTTAAAAGCTGATTCATGGCAGGAGAATGTACAGTAACATGAACACAGATTGCTGACTAACAATTTCAAAAGCAATCAAATATTACCAGATGGCCTCTGTGGAGGATCTACGATAATCTTGTACATCTCATGATTCTGAAGTATATAGAACACCTCCGCAGGCTTCAGCCAACGAAGTTGAGCTTCATGAAGTAACTGATCGATGTCATATCCTTCAATAGCATAAACAAAGATATTGAAGGAACTCGCAAATCGTCATTCAAACAAGTGGAGAAGTATCAACGCATATTCTACATAACAGTACGAAACAGAAGAATACATGCCTAGACCTAGATCTGGCTGCAACATTTTGTTCTCCAAAAACTCAGTAACTACAGAGAAACCTAGGACTGTAACTGCACGTATCACGTTCGGCCACAAAAAGAAAAATCGTTAACGAACGAATTACCTTTCACTGCAGAGTCGCCGGACGTCGGAGTTGGTGATCCAGCTGAAAGGAAGATACAGATAGGCGAATTCGAGGCGAGTATAAGAATACGGTACACAAATTCTGGACTCCAGCTGAAAGGAATATACAGATAGATAGGCGAATTCGAATATAATCAAGCCGGTACACAAATTCGTTCGACTAGGAAAGAATTAGCGCCAAGGAACCAGTTACCTTTCACTCCAGAGTCTCCGGACGGTAGCGTCAACCGTGATCCGGCGGAGAAGACGAGAGAAATGTAGACGGAGGAGGAAATAGGTGCGACTTCGCTACGGAAGTTTCTGGAGAATTGGAAAGAGCAGGGAGAAGAGGAGAAGACTATCTTTGAGACTTTGACCAACGCCAGCTGTCGTACGGCTCCTCGCGGGCTTTATATTCTCTAAAAAGCCCATGAATTTGCGAGGCAAGCGGGGAAAAGCGGGAGGGAGTGTTTTGGTGCTGCCAAGTGTACGAGATATATATGGTTCCTGATGACGTGGCCTTCGTATAAGTCGTTGATTTTGTTGAATGTATCGACTATCGAGAGATGTTGTTCACCGTTGATCAAAGGGCATTTAAGTCAACTATGTTTGCATAGGTGTGTCCGTATTGTTTCACAAACTGAATCGAGTCAAACAGCTCAAGCTCAACTCACTACTTCTTAAGCCAACTCGGGCTCTAATCCAATCCTAAAATTTGAAGTTCGTGTAAAACTCGAGGTTGACTCATTAATAATTCTCGACAAGTTGAGCTCTTGTTTAACCCGAACTTCACTAATTTAAAATCCTTGACGAGTACAAATTGAAATCTGTACAACAAAAAAAAAAAAAAAAGTTCAACTCCAAAACAAGTTATCCTAAAATTTACAATATTCATGAGCCACTGATCAAATCCTTATCGAGCCATTCACGAGTCATAAATAAGCTGGCTCACGAGCTAGACTCAACGAGCTCACTAATCGAGCCTATTGATCTAAACAATATATAATTAGCTCGAACTCGGCTCATTTACTATCAATCTAAACTAGTGATATATTGGCAAATACAAACATGTAAAATTCTGCTGACTCGACTCTTAATCACGCCACGTCAGTCACTGTAATTAAAAATTCATCCAAGTAAATAAATTAACGTCTAGCTGGCTGATCTTCGTCGTGCTGGAGTTTCTTCCCGGTACACGTGGCAGACGAGAAGAAAACCAGAGGATGTACGGCACACGTCTCCCTTTCTCAACTGTGTAATTCATCTGTGTTTCCTTCCTTCCGCCATAGCCCTTTTGGACTTTCCTAATGAGAAAAATTGATTCCTTTCGCTTTCATCTTTGACGTTTCCCTGTTTTGTTGCCTTTCCTAATTTCATAACCCTCCCTTTAAATCGCCATTAAAGCCATTAAAAACCCTTTCTTCTGTCTTCTTCTTCTTTTCTCTTGTGAACTACTGGTTCTTCTCCCGCGATCACTTGTCAAAACCAAAGGGAATTCGTTTCTTCTTAGTTCGTTCCTCCTCGGGGGCTCTGTGTTCGATTTTGACGACTTGGGTGGTCGAATTTCTGAGGTGGGTTGTGTTAGAGGCGACCTGGGTTTATCTGGGTTTTGTAAAGTTGGTTGCTTTCTGTTGTTCTGTAGAAATTACTGTGATACAGATGTTGAAAACTTTGAATTGAGCTGTGAATGGAAAGGATTCATAATGCAGGAGATGACTTGGTCTCAAGAACAGCTGCAGACTATAGCTTTGATTGACGTTTTTACTGTTTTAGATGTTGCATTTAGTGAGTTCTGTTCTTACAGGCTAACAGTATCAGCTGTAGATTACAGATTATAGCTGAATTCTGATATGAATTCTCCATATCAGCTGTAGTTTATAGCTTTGATTGAGGTTTTTACTCTTTTAGATGTTGCATTTGGTGAACTGTGTTCTTCTGGGCTAACTGTATCTTACCCTTCTGAGCTAATTGCCAGCTGATTTCTCCAATGCGTTATCTTTTGGTTTCTTGGAATTTGATTGTGGTTTGAAATGTTCTTGCAGAGGGAAGAAGAAGTTGTTAGATTCTCTGCATATTATCAGCTACGATAGTAGAACATCATACCCTAATTTAACAGTTTAGCAAACATGGATCTGAAAGGGATCACATGGGTTGGAGATGTCTATCAGAAGTTTGAAGCTATGTGTTTAGAGGTGGAAGAAACTATGTATGAGGTATGTTGAAGCTTTGATTTAACCATGATATGCAGCTTAATCCTATAGTACTGTAATGCACAAGGGCACGCAATTCGGTACATGTTCATCGTAAGAAATCGAAGCTATAGTTTGAATTTGTGTAGTTTCTGTTTTGTTGGGGCAGGACACGGTTAAGTTCGTCGAGAATCAGGTGCAGACGGTTGGTGCTAGCATGAAGAAGTTCTGTGCAGATGTCATGAAAGATTTGGCACCTGAAGATTCTGCTAAAGTGACTGCCTTTGATAGGTCTGTGGAGCTTCACAGTGCGAAAAGTTCAGATCTTTCGTCTGCCTTCCTTTGTCGTGTAGATGATCTGCAGAGAGACTCAGCTAGAGGTTCCCTAGAGAGATATTCTAAAGGAATTCCAACGAAGAAGTCTAGTTTGGGAATCGGCAAGAGCTGTAAGAGAGAAAAGACTTGTCAACATCAGGAGCCGGGGTTAGCCTATCCGACTCTAACTAAAACTTCGCGGCGTAAGGGATCGTGTATAAATCAAGAAGTATCATTTGATCAGCAAGCTAGACTTGCAACTTCAGGTTCTGAACGGATTTCGTGGAATGACCGTATAGAAGAAAGCAAAACTGATACAGTTGAGGCAAAAGCATTGGTGACTGCTCGTTCAACTGATGATATGCTGTCTAATCGAGCCATTTCTCCCGAGTTAGGGAGTTATGAGCAACTGGATGCTGGAAATCCTTCCTCTAACAACTCTTTAGTAGAATCAGATCACAGCTATGTTTCTGAGGGTTAGTTTACTGTCATATTTTGTAAATTTGTAATAAGTAATAACCTTTTTTCATGCAGTTTTTCTTTGGCTTCTGATTCTACTGATGCAGATGCTTGCTCGGCAATAAACATTATCGAGGAAGTTTTGCTTATACTGAGGACTGTTCTTTGCTATGTTTCAGGTTGTGCATGTTCTTCTGGTTGTCAAATGTGTGTTTTAGAAATTGTGTTGAGGAACGTTGATCATTCGTTTCTTTCGATTTTCTGTGATTTGAAATGCAGAAAGGCCAAGTGATTGGGATATAGATATGATCTTGGATGACTGTTCCACCGATCAGAATCTGGAATCTGATCGACAAACTGGCAATGCAAAGCTTGAAGATGATCCCTTAAATCAGCAACAAGTTGGTCAGGTCTTGCTCGAGGAATCGTGCGTTGTTGTCAACGAAGATGAGTTCGATTTTGTTTCTCACCACGAAGGAAAGAGTTCTTCTTACAAGGTATCTTTTCTATCTCCGTGATTACCGATCAAGATTCCGAAAAGCCTTCCAATAGTAACTTAACCCACGAAACATTTGTCTTTCAGAAAAGATTTAAAGATGTTTTTTCGTCACGAAGAAGGTCATTGAGGAAACTTGCAGAGCTGAAAACTGTTGATACACGATCTGGTGAAGAGCAGAGTGAGAGAAGATCGGTATCAGCTTTTACGAAGCAGGAGTTGCGAAGGTTGAATCCTGTGATCATGAATGGGAGCTGGTTTAGGTACCGAGATGAACAAATTTATGTACATATTTACTGCTTAAGCACCTGCATTGTACATATAACGGGTGTAATTTGCTGCGTTCTTGCATAACATAACGTCCCGAATGCTGTAAATTTCGAATCAATGTCAATACTATGAAGTATTGAACTTGCAACTTACAAAATGTTGAAACTACAGCTTACTGCTACTTTAGTTTGTTGTTTCTCTAATTGCTTCAGTTCAGCAAAGTATGAATCACTATATTAGGGTTTGAAGTATAGGACTACTGTCTTTTTAACTGTCAAAAACCATGGATGCATAGAGTAGCCTGTTCCAGGTATCAGGAACTCCAGGCAAGCACCAGTGACTGCAATCGGGGCGAAATCGCGGCAGCGATTCCAGTTCTCGAATCGAATCTTCGTCTTCCTTATGAGCATAAACTGCAGGATGTGCATCTATTCGGTACCCGGACATCTCTGTAACGTTGAGGTACCTCACTTTGACCCTCATCTCTTTAATTGTTTCCGTGACAATATCGATCATCCGTAGAGGGAAACTGAAACTGGATTCGAAAGATTCATCCTTTTTGATCGGTTCTTTAGAACCGAAACACTCTTGCTTCCCTGGCGATATGCTCCGAAAGTATATGCTTGTTCTTGTAGAATCCACATTCTGATCAATCCATTTGGCCCAAGTTGACATGGCTGCCTGGAATGCAGATTCAATCTCTATCTGTTCTACTAACTCTCCTTTGTATTCAAACATATCCCACCTGACTCATAACCTCAGAATTTATGAACAAAGAACCAGAATTTATGAACAAGAGTAGGAAAGATTGAACATACCCTTTTAGTTTCCCGTCTTGAAGCCACTCGTGGCCCGAGCTGAACACCATGACATCAGCTCCAGCCCACTTGGAAGCCGAGTTTGAAAGCTTATCGAGCCTCAGAACTCGGTTTCCATTACTACTGTCCTTTTCCAGTTGAACCAGAAATGGACTCCAGAAGAACTCCACAGAGCAATTGTGATCCTGCAGAAGAAATGGACTACATAACCCTTCTTCTGAACACAATCTGCAGAAGGGAAAAAGCTTAGGTAAGATTTGAGAATCTAACCAGAGATGCGAAGAACTTGTAATCGCTTCCACGATCATCGACTTGGGATCGAGTTTGAGGTAGAGCAGTATAAAGAAGACAAGCTAGAGACTCCCATTGATTACTGCTAATTGAATCTCCAACTATAACCATTCTTTTCCCCTTCATCATTTCCAGCATCTTTGCTGCATCAAACTTCAGAAAGCTGCATCCTTTAGCTTCCCAGCTCCACTTCTCGTACTTCGAATCGGGTCTTCCGTTCCTCTGGCAGCTAACTTGCTCGCTAAGAAACGGGCATTGCTCCTCTTTATAAGCAGGGGTTCGATCCGGGTCGTAAACCCATCTTCCATCATCAAACACAGCACATTGCTTAACTGCAGGTTGGAAGTTAGTACTGAAAGAATCTGCAGATGGGGAAGCTCTTGTTATGATGGTGTTGAACCCGTTCCAGTCGAGATAGATCAGAATCAGATAGCACGTGAGGAAGAACGCGAATGTGCAGAGAATCCAGGTGTTGATCATGGTAGATGAGTTACTGGAAATCCTGTCTTTTCTGTAGGGTGAGATTGAGATTGAGATTGCCATGTTCTGTAAATGACAGAAAGAAGACTGCTTTCTGGGTTTGATATATCATATATATATATACACTGGTGTGCTGTTCTTCATTTCCATGGCTGAAGATCGAAGCTTTTTTGCTAGTGATTCATTGGGGAACCTTGAAACTGTAAATGCTATTGATTAACCAATGGAGATGTTTCAACCAAGCACTGCAAATGGATCCAAGAAGGAACTTTGGCTTTCAAGGTTGATTAGTTAGAGTGTCGAAATTAGGTTAAGCAAATTGAAATGATGATTATGAAACATACATATGATAATACATTAGCTATTAGTCTAAGAAACTTGTCACATTCTAGAAGAAAAAAATCATCAAAATTCGGTTCGAGTAAACCAAAGGGGACATGCAGACGAGGTGTAACGGATAAGTTTCGCGGTGTTCAATGTTCTGTCACAGTGTTAGTCTTGCTATTTGTAGCACGCTGGGATCAATGACCAGGGCACGTGTCGACTTCTGATTGATGACTCGAGTGTAAATCGATCACCATTGTTGCTGTAATGAACGGTGGAGACTACCCTTCCTTGTATTCCTAGCATGCTCGATCACCAATTTTAGTACCGATAGACATTTTTGTTCGTCGCGAGGAGGAGGAATTGAGGAAGAAGAAAGGTTGAGTTAGAATTTTTTGGTTAATGGTTGAGTTAGAATGAGTTATTGAGTTTTGGTTTAGATTGGGCTGGGTTGGTTAGTTTTGCTGAGTTTAGGGTGGATTGGGTGATGTGGCAGTAGATGACGTGGAAAAAAATGACGAGTTAACTTGCTGATATCAGTACTTAACAAATAACTTGACTGAATGACAACTATATTACAAATCCAATAAGTTAAAGACTACGAGAAAATGTTATTACCCACTATGTTACAAATCTTATACGTTAATGACCAAAATAGATATTAAGCCTAGATAGATGCTATTTGTGTATTATTCCTTATGAACATCATAAGACATAACCCCACCAATAGATTATCAAATCTATTGGCCATCATTTTAAGGAATCAATTATTGTTCAAATCAATCATTTTTTTGTCATCTTATCAAAATGATTGATCCCTGTACTGTTTGTTTTCGGTCTATTCCAGATTCAAATTTAACGTAAATGAAGTTGTGCAAAATTGTTGATCGAGGAAAATTGCTAGTTAGATATTAGGAAACTAGCATTAATATATTTTTTCATATAGTCAGTACTCTGTATTCAGGTGTGTCAAATCATTTCATTCTCGAGTTGTTAGCTTGCATGCATAGATGTTTGTCCTTGCTGTCTTTAATTATTTTGAATTTACGGAGATCGATATTTAGAAGGATGGCGCGGATTAGATCGTTTGGCTGACTCTTCGTGTTGGCCAACACACTTACATCCCTAGTAGCGTCATTGTTAGCGAGATCTAAGGATCCATGTTGCAGTCTTTATGCCTGGTTTTCAGACTGTTCGACGTTCATTTAGCCGCCAGTATTGTGACGCGAAGTCTAGTTTTTTTTTTTCCCCCAACATTATCGCTTGAAAGCTAGTCTTGACTCCTCGAGCTAATGCACCTCACATAAGCGTGGTTAGAATTGAATCTGATCGATGCATAAACCTCACAACGATGGATAAACCTCCTTACGAGGATCCATGTTGCAGTCTTTATGCCTAGTTTTCATACTGTTCGACGTTCATTTAGCCGCTAGTATTGTGGCACGAAGTCTAGGTTTTTTTCCTCCAACATTATCTCTTGAAAGCTTGTCAGCAAACCTGACTCCTCGAGCTAATGCACCTCATATAAGCGTGGTTATGGATAAACCTCATAACGATCGATAGAAGTACCGTCAAAATCCTTGAGAGATACGACAAAACTACACAGAATGAACGGCTCTATTATCGAGAGAATCTCAATAGTTGAATAAATATTGACTTTAGCAAACTTCACATGTAAACTATTCCCACTACTCTTATTACAAAACTGTTTGTTTCAGGGAGGGGGATCTGATTCATGACAGTAAGAATATAATTAATAATTCAAATCCCTCCCCACAGTTTGATCCAATCTGATCTGACGATCTGCAATTTATGAAAGAAACTATTAAAGTATAAATATTTAATATTTAATATTTGTGTTTAAAATTTAAATAAAATTCAAATTCGTTATCTTAGTTCAATTTCAGTGCCCACATTCCATGTGAAGCCAGAGAGCCATTAATATTTTCCATGCAAATAATAATAAATAAATAGTTCAAAGTTCTGTCTCTCTGAATTTTATTTATTTCGAGTGATTGTAGATCGAGTTACGAGCTGGATAATCGTGGTACTGTGTGACGTAACTGATAATGGATATTCAGTTTTTTTTTTATTATTCACGAGGTTGACAAGAGATGTCTTTCGTCTGTCATGATCCAAGATGGTTTGAGAGTTTCAAAATGCTCTTGCCAGACACACTCTCAACATTTCATCACTGTAGTAGTCAAACTGAAGAGACTCAAAACTATACCGAAAACATCAACAAACCACTCAAACCGGTTGAACTGGCCGGTTAGGTTTGAATCCTAAGAAGGTAGGGGAGACTAACCGAAGTTTGGTTAGCCTTACTTCCCCTTGAGTCTGGCGGGTAAGGTACTGGAGTCGTGCTAACGAAGCCTCACCAGTTCCACTCATTGAACTCACCGAGAACAATGTCTTTAGTTTGTCACAAACCAAAATGGTTAAGAGCTTCGAAATACTCTCACCACACACACTCTCAATGCTTCATCACCATAGAAGTCAAACTGACGAGACCAGTGATTCAAACACTCAATCATACCGATAACACCACCAAACCATCTCAAAACCGGATGAACCGACCGGTCAGATCCGAATCCCAAGTCAACACTCTAGTATCCTATATAAAAGCACTACCCAAAGTTCAACCTTTCCCACCCCTCTATGGCTCTATCTATCCCCACTCATGACTCAACACTCAATCATGCCCAAAAACAACCAAAAAATCAGCTCAAAACCGGTTAAACCAACCGGTCAGATCCAAATCCCAAGACAACACTCTACCATCCTATAAACCCAAAGTTCAACCTTGCCCCCCTCTATCCCCACTCAACACTCAATCATATCGAAAACACCAACAAACCAGCTCAAAACCGGTTGAACCCACCAATCAAGTCGAACCCCAAAATTATACCGAAAACACCATCAAACCATCTCGAACCGGTCGAACAGACCGATCCGGTCCGAATCCCAAGACAAAACTCTACCATCCTATATAAAAAACACTACCCAAAGTTCAACTTTCCCCCCTCCTTTCCTCACTTGAACCCAAATTAGGGTAGGAAAACCAAATCACAAAAAAGACTCATCCTTTCTACCAATTCATCCCTTTCTGAGAAATGGGTTTCTTTGCATTTGCTCTGTTTCTTCTTCTCTCTGCACAAACCTGCTTCAGCAGCACTAACAGCAGCAGCAGCAGCTTGAAGAACACCAGAAGAGAAGCCATAGGAGTAACCAAATGCAACTGGTTCCAAGGCAAATGGGTCTATGATCCTTCATACCCACTTTACCAATCTTCCCAATGCCCCTTCCTAGATCCCAAATTCGATTGCGGCCGATTCGGCCGCCCAGATAACAGCTACTCCAAGTACCGGTGGCAGCCGTTCGCCTGCAATCTCCCCAGGTACCAGTACTAGCAGTACTAGTACTGCTATCTCTGGGCCCAAAGCGGATAATATCTTGTACTGACTGAACTGTATTGGACTGTACTGGACCGGTTTGTTGCAGGTTTAACGGGCTGAATTTGCTGGAGAAATGGAGGGGGAAGAACATAATGTTCGTGGGGGATTCGTTGAGCTTGAACCAGTGGGAATCACTGGCTTGTATGATACATTCGTGGGTTCCGAACGCGAGATACTCGCTCGTTCGGACCGAGAGTCTTTCCTCTGTTACGTTCCTGGTAAGATCCCCAATCTGGAAAATCTGAAATCTGGGTTTTGGTTATTGATTGTAGTAGTTGAATTGTTTTTGTACCAAATGCATGAACTTGTTCTTGTTCTTTGTCTCTTTCGTTATCAATTCTGCAACCTTTTTTTGGTACCTTTGTCATTAGTAGTGGGTCGAATTGAGATCTGGTAACGATGCTCTGTGTCGAATTTGAAACAAAAGTAAAAACTGACTCGCAATAAGACCGTTGTAAGCCACTAAAAATTCGAAATTTGTACGTAATTTTGCTAAGTTTGAGCTCGACTAGGAAAAGAGAATTCAGGGTTCACCTTGGTTTCTCGTAATTCAAATTCAGAGTGACGGTGTAAGCTACAAAAAATTCGTAATTTGTACCTAATTTTGCTATGCTTGTGCTCGACTAGGAAAAGAGAATTCAGGGTTCATCTCAGTTTCTCGTAATTCAGATTCTGAGTAAAATTTATCCATTACTGTCTGAAATTTCGAAATGTGGACATAATTGGCAATAACACCGAGAGAAGCTACTAAAAATTCGTAATGTGTGCATAGTTTTGCTATGCTCGAGCCAGACTAGGAAAAGGGGAATTCAGGGTTCACCTCAGTTTCTCATAAATCTGAGTGAATTACTCATTATTATCTAAAATTTTGTAATGTGCACGTAATTTTACGAGTCAACGATTCGCCGTAATTGATTGGTTTAAGTTAGATCCACATTTTGAATTCTCTGCCATGGAATTATCTTTGAATTTTTAATAAATAAATAAATAAATATATTTGAATTATTGAGTTTTATTTTTCTTGATTGGTTCCCACTTTCATTCTTTTCTTTTCCCCACCATTGGTTGCTGAATTGTACTGACAGTCTCATTACTCCACACAGCTGTTACTGCCCTTCTGTTGCTTTTTATTTTTTCGAAATTTTTAATAGTAAGTATCGAATCGGTGAGACTAACGATTCAAGTGACGATAAAGTAAATATTTTACGAGATTTTAACGAAATTTCGGTCTAGGGTGTACATGTGAACACTGGGATAGGTACAAAGATGAGTGTCACAAGTCTATGTTCCTTAGTTGTGTCTTGTTTCCAATTGAACAAAAAAAAGTCAAACATTTGTTCCCCTTTTTAGACTTTAAATCGGGTCAATCAATTGTAATTCAGATGTTATTTTCAAGAAAAGAATAGACCGTTCGAGTATTTCCAATTTTACGAAAAAATCTGAGGAAGGGCGCTTAGTTTATAAAAAATATGGCATATATACGTATATCTTGACTTTCGTTGTATTTGGGTGTTATTCGAGTATTATTCATATTCCACAAATAATACAACAACAATGGGTTCAAAATCTTGACGTTTCACCTAAGTTTGGGGTTGTAACACCATGATCACCTAACTTCGTTTTATAACAGAGTACTCACCTATGTTTGGGCCAGCCATTTTTATAGGTATTGGTTTGGTTTTTTAGTTGGCTCGGTTTATTTTGAGGGTTCAACAGAGTTGATCAGGGAAATTAAAAAAAAATATTATGTTTGATGATGTTGCATGATTAGTTGTCAGTTTGGCCGGAATTTCATCAAAACTGACTGAAATAATTGCTCGGTTACCTTGTTTAAACATAGGTGAGTGCTTTGTTACAAAACGAAGTTATGTGACCATGGTGTTACAATCCCCAAACTTAAGTGACGGCCAATATACATAAAAAAACAGTACTACAAATAACAGTCGAATAACACCCAAAATTTACCTATGATTACCCCTAAATTAACCCTAAATGATAATCAATCAAATAATTTGCTTACACATTCAAAGTAAAATGAAATGACAAGCACATGTGATGATAGTGAAAAGAACTTTAGAATGATTACTACTAATCAAAAGGAGGTTAAAGTTAATTAATGGGTAAAAAACATTGGCGGTCACCTAAGTTCTTGAGTTGTAACATTGTGGTCACCTACCTTCGTTTTGTAACAGAACACTCACCTATGTTTATATAAGGTAACTTAGCAATGATTTCGGTCACTTTTCTTAACAATTTCGACCAAACTGACAACTAAGCATGCAACATCATCAAACATAATACTTTTTAATCTCCCTAATCAACTCTGTTGAAGCCTTTAAAATAAATCGAGCGGACTAAAAAACTAAACCAATACCTACAAAAATGATTGACCCAAACATAAATGAGTGTTCTGTTACAAAATAAAGTTAAGTGAGCATAGTGTTACAACCTCCAAACTTAGGTGACCACAATGAGACAAAAACAGTATTGAAATTTGAAATGTTTGACTTTTCTTTATTGACACGTGGCGTGCGGTGGGTGGACAGGACTATGGAGTGAAGATCCTGCTGTACAGAACTCTGTTCTTGGTTGACCTGGTCAACGACAAGAAATTTGGCACAATCCTTAAACTGAACTCCATATCCTACGGCAGAGCATGGCGTGGGATGGACGTTCTGATCTTCAACTCATGGCATTGGTGGACTCACGCCGGCCGATCTCAGCCGTACGTTTTTATCGGTTGAATCACATCTCGAGTCGAGACGATTATAATGGTTTATGTGGACCTTTGCAGATGGAATTACATACAAGACGGGAAGAAGATGTACAAGGACATGAATCGATTAGTAGCGTACTACAAAGGGTTGACCACCTGGGCTAGGTGGGTCAACCGTTACGTCGATCCTTCCAAGACCAGGGTGTTCTTTCAGGACATTTCCCCGTCTCACGACTAGTAAGTAAAGAACATTCATTAGTTGGGGTTTTTTCGTCCTTGTGGCGTGGTTCACGGTAACAATATGCACCTCATTTACCATCGGTGTTTGTTTGTTACTTTTTTTACTAGTGGTAGTGACTGGAACCAACCGTCGCAGTCGTGTTCAGGCCAGACGCAGCCCTTCTTCGGAACAAGGTACCCATCAGGGACGCCGCCGGCATGGGCGGTGGTTAACAAGGTTATGAGGAGGATGAAGAAGCCAGTTTACCTTCTGGACATCACGGGGATGTCTCTTTATAGGAAGGATGCTCATCCGGGATCGTATAGTCGTAATGGTGCTACTGACTGTAGCCATTGGTGTCTTCCTGGACTTCCTGATACATGGAACATCCTTCTCTACTCGGCTTATGTTAGTTAAGATTGGTGAGACTAACGGTTTGTGGTTATCACTAGGAGAGAATCATTGTTTCGATGATTTTAGTTTCTAGTTTTTTTCTTCGTAACGTTGTTGTGCGCAATTAAAGAATAAGGGTTTGGAGGAGGTTGTTGATTCGAATTGTAAATTACATTGGATTGGTTACGAGTTACGACAAAGATTTGTATCGATTTAGTCGTTGGTACATGATTGAACTAGTACAACAGAACAACAAGAACACGTTTAAACAGAATGTTAATATCTGTTACTGGGATTCAAACCCGAGTTACTGGGATTCAAACCCGAGACCTCTTAATAACTTATTACTAGTAAGTTACAAATTACACATCCCACTCAATGCAAGGACTAACTCTTGAACTAATTTCTACCATGATACATATGAAAGGAAACCCAGAAGTGTACCAGAAGATTGAAAAATGGTGAAAATGTCAGATACAGATCCAACTTGCAGCTTTTGAGTACAACTATGGCGAGCAGGAATTGATGCCTAAGCTCAAAACTAGATCAATTTTCCCGTTCTTGCTTGCTGTGGATGCTCAAACTAGATCGATTTTCCCGTTCTTGAAAGGCTTCTTGATGAACTTGTAGCAGGCAAAGGTGAGCAGATCTGGCTCCATCTCTGTTATCTCAGTGCTGCAATAATGGTACAGAAATCGTCAGCATTGGGTAGGGTTCATTTACTTCAGCTATTTCTTTACTGTGTAACCGAAAGAAATTAATGACAGTACCTGTATTCGGGCTCGAAATCAAGCCCGGAAAGATACTGCTTTGCTTTGCAGATGACGAATGAATCGAGTCGTGGGGCTGGCACTGTCAGATAGAGGAGATAGTATGAGAAATTGAATCGAGCTTGTGATAGTATCCAAAATGAAGTGATGCTATAAGCGAATCCAGTAAGTAATTCAACGATCATGCTTTAAGAAAATGGTAGCTTAGAAACAAGAGCATTTCAAGATCCCAACTTGCATTCAAGAATGCAGTTGATGTACTTGGAAGTAGGACATTAATACAGCAACAGAACAATGATGAGAACTGAGAAGATTCATTTACCCATGTCATCCTCTTCGCTAGTTGTAGATTGTTTGAGCTCAGACTGGTAATTATCAGGCAATTTCGACAGAACCGTCTCTTTAAGATGAGCTCCCATATCGTCGGTGCACCTTTCGTTGTACAGATTTCATATCAATATATCAGTTCATGGATATTGCTGTGACTAGTATATATCAGAAGCAAGAAAGGTTAAAACATTCAACCTCTTAGCAAAAGCTTGCTCCAGCTTAGAGAGCCGGCTAAAGTATTCGTCAGTCTTCACAATGTGGAAGATGTACTTCTCAATCTGCAATCACAATTCCTCAATATGAACCCTAATTCCCAATAGCAACAAGTAATTGTTCCTTTTGAATCTCGTGCTATATTATCAATATGATACATCCACTGATTCAACTGAGATGGCAAATGCACAAGCTTTGAATTATGAGTTCATATTTCCACAGTCGAAGAAATGGGGGAAATGGGTACCTTCTGGATGCGGACACGGAGATAAGATCGCAACAGAAACTGCGTCCTGTCCAAATCCATCTGGTAAAGTGATATAGTGAGGGGATCTTCTCCATTCGATTCAGAAATCTCCACATTTTGTTCCTATTAAAAAACAATGGGTTACAATTTGGGGGAAAAATCTAGGGTTTTGAAAAATGGGGGAAACAGAACGTACCGCCAATTCGATTTGCTCTTTGATCCTATGAATCAAAGCAGCTTCGTAGGGGAGAATCTCAGGCGCAGCTTTCTCGTTTCGCCATGCGATCTTCAAGAGCTCTACATCGGTGGTGGAGATCAGAGTCTCGTAATCGTCGACGAAGCTCGCGGAACCGTCTGGTGCAGAGCCGGAATCAGCCATGTTATGGGGGTTTAGGGTTTTGACTGTTGGGAGCTCCGGCTAGCTTGATTCGGCGGCGGCGGTTGGCGAATCTCCGATTACGATTGGATTTCTGGTAAGGGATCTTCGCGTTGATTGATTTGAAAAGAAGGGAGAAGAACAGTGGCGGGAAACTGAGCTGTATAGCGATTTCCCGCGTTCTTTAGATAGAGGAAGGGTGACCATTTTGCAATGAATGGATAATGTTGTGATGAAATGATGGTACAATGACCATTTTGTTGATAGACTACACTTTGGTGGCCATTTTGTGAAGATTATTGGAGGACGGTTAACCGGATTAATTGCTCGATTTGAGCTAATGACTTGACGGTTGAACCAAAACCCAGACGACTTGGACTAGCTCTATAGGCGAGTGTTGACCCTATCTAATCAATCGATTCGAGTTATGATTATTGCAGAATTCACTGATCAAGATTTTACGATGAATTTGGTTGGTTCACTCTAAGTTAGGTGGTGGGAATTCGGTTACGGTTAAACCAAACCAAATTTGATCAGTTACCATACCAAAATTGACCCAAACATGTCACCATGATCGTATTTAATCACGAACAAACGAATTCGACCGGATTCTAACCACTCCAAGTAGTTCCAGCTGGATTTACTTTGATGACATAAATGGGTTCGGATATTCAATCCATGAATTTTACCATTTAATTCATTGATTTCGACCTGAATTGGACTCATGTGCAGACCGTAGTTAATCAAATTGATCGAAAACTTACATGGGTCTAAAAGACCAAACCCATAAACCACACCTAATCTCGAATCAGCTGAAAGCTGGTTTATCCACCCCATGTGCATGCCGAAGTCAATCAAATTAACCGAAAACCATACACGAGTCCAAACCCATAACCACGTCCCAATATCGATTTGGCTCAAAGCGGGTTTGGACCCCATGTGTAGACCAAAGTTAACCGAGTAGACCGAAAACTGTAAATGAGTCCAAAGACCAAACCCATAACCACATCCCGATTTCGAATCAGCTGAAACCAATTCGACTCAAATCACAAGTTCGGTCAAACCGAATAACCACGGTTCGTGTCCCAACCTTGGTCGAACCGGTAACCAGTGTTCCAAATTGTTACACATACTGGTACGTTACTAATAGTACTGTTACAACTTCCCCCACATTCTTCGCTAAGCACAATTCCGATGACAAATCAATCACCAATTCCGCACGTAATTACCAATTAACCAGACCCTTTTAAATACCAGAGCTTCATCAATGGCGGATCACAGAAAAAAGAGGTGAAAAACAGAGTAATGGACATAGGAGACATACCCAAAAGATGGAAGGAGCTAAGCGGATCAAACAACTGGGAAAACCTCCTTGACCCGATCGATATCGACCTCCGTCGCTACCTCATCCACTACGGCGAGATGGCTCAGGCCACCGTCGACGCATTCAACTCCGACCAGTTTTCCATGTACGCCGGGGACTGCCGCTACCCCATGGGAAACTTCTTCGACAAGGTAGGGTTGACAATTTGCAACCCTTTCAAGTATGAGATTACTAAGTACTTGTATGCTACGTCAAAGTTCCCTCTTCCGGATTGCTTCTTCGTCAAGTCATTGTGTAAGGAGCCGTGGGATAAGGAATCGAATTGGATGGGGTTCGTGGCGGTTGCGACTGATGAAGGGAAATCGGCGTTGGGTCGGAGGGATGTCGTGATTGCTTGGAGGAGTACGGTTCAGCCGTTGGAGTGGATCGAGGATTTCGATCACCCTTTGGTTTCTGCTGCTGATATATTCGGGGAAGATTCGGGAGCTAGGGTTCATAGAGGGTGGCACTCTATTTACACGTCTGATAATCCTGATTCGCCTTTTAGCAAAACTAGTGCTCGAGATCAGGTTAGTTAAACAATGTAAGATTCATTCAGAACTAACAGGTTGCGTATGTAGCTTGTTTAACTGGGTTTTTTTTCCCGGCTAGGTTCTTGACGAGGTGGAAGCTGTGATGAAGAAGTACAAGGACGAAGAGATCAGCATAACCGTGACGGGGCACAGTCTAGGAGGAGCCCTAGCAGCGCTCAACGCAGCAGACATTGTAGCGAACTGCTTCAACGACCATTCCCCGAATCCATTCCCAGTCACGGCATTCACCTACGGGTGTCCACGAGTCGGTGACAAGAACTTCAGGGACATGGTTCATTCACTGAAGAACCTACATCTGCTGAGGATCCGGAACGCACCAGATATCGTCCCGATATACCCTTTCATCGGGTACAAGGACCTAGGAGTGGAGCTGGGGTTCGACACTTGTAAATCGAAGTACCTGAGGCTCCCCGGAAGGTTCTCCATCTGGCATAACTTGGAGGTTTACCTGCACGGCGTAGCCGGGATGCAAGGGATCGATGACAAAGACGGGTTTCGTTTGGAGATCGGGAGGGATATTGCGTTGATTAACAAGCGGACTGATGCTCTGAAGATCAGGTTTCTGATTCCGACGAACTGGTGGTGCATGAGGAATAAGGGTATGGTTCAACAGGGAGATGGATCGTGGAAGCTCGAGGGTATAGAGGAGCTTGAATGAAATGCAGAAAGCAGTAAACTTTATGTACAGCAATTGAATAAAACAACTGTATGCAGAAGAATCTGCTTCCCCCCTAAGAATAAGATTCCCTAATCTTTCCCAGATTCTTATTCCCTTACTATTTCGAATCTATCGAGATGAACACTAAATTCGACTGCTAGTCTCGATTATCAGTTGAGTTTCAACAAGAACAGAAGAAACAGAGATCATAACCTAACAATGTGTAACTTTGCTCAATCTCTATATAGAACATCATTCGTCAAGCATTTACATCAAACCCAGAAAATTTGCAGGAAAACCCTAATCAGTGTACCCTAAAACAATTGAAGATCAATAGATCATGCTATGAACTGGACAAACAGCAACAGACGATCAAATCAGTCTAAGATCATTCCGTACAGAGACCATTTCGAATTCATCGCTATATTCAACAGTTAGTCTCGATTATCAGTTCAGTTTCAACAAGAACAGAAGAAACAGAGATCATAACTCAAATAATGTGTACTTTTGCTCAATCTCTATATAGAACATCAATCTTCAAGCATTTACATCAAACCCAGAAGAATTGCAGGAAAGCCCTAATCAGTATACCCTAAAACAATTGAAGATCAATAGATCATGCTAATAGCTGGACAAACAGTTCAGTTCCAACAAGAACAGAAGAAACAGAGAGATCATAACTCAAACAATGTGTACTTTTGCTCAATCTTTATATAGAAGCATCAATCGTCAAGCATTTACATCAACCCAAATTCACAGATAAACCCAGAAAAAATGCAGGAAAACCCTAATCAGTATACCCTAAAACAATTGAAATCAATAGATCATGCTAATAACTGGACAAACAGTAAAGAAACCTCATATCAAAACCCAGAACTGACCAGGAAATTACAAGTAACCTAGCTCAAGATCAAGGTCATGAATCATCACCATCATTATCAATTCATCATCAAATCAGCAAGGAATCTGAGAAGTGAACCACTCCATGACATGAATAGGAGCCTTGATCAGCTCAAGAGCCAATTCAACAATGATCGTCACGCACAAGCAACAAGGGCATATACAAGTCAACAGCAGCCTGCAAAATCACAAAATCCCAGATAAAAATCAGTCGAAGATCACAACTTTTTACAAGCCAGGGGACGATCTCAAATACCCAGGAAGCAAAACTCGCAATGAACACAACCCAGAAGGAGGAAAACGAGAACTAACCCGACAATCCAGATGACAATACCAACAATGGAGATTAGGAGAGAAAGGAATGCAAAGGGCAGACCTAAGAGGAATCCCAGAGGGCGGCAGTCTCCATCGCAGCACATCTCTGTAGCTTCTTCTTCTTCTTCTTCTTCTTCTGCTGCTGTGAATTCTGTTGTTTATTGATTTATAGCGTTTAAGAATGTGACAGTAATAATGGGTAGATGGATAGGGCGAAGATTCTGGGTAGTGGTTAGTTTTAGGATAGACGACAATGATGACGCGCTAATCAACGGCTAGGAAGCTGCCAGCGAAGACTGATGCGTTGACTTTTAATATGGGTCGTTCAGATTGATGAAAAGTTGGTGAAATGTTTGAGTAGGATAATCCAACGGTGGAGAGTTTGACAGCGATGAATTCAGATTCCAGTGAAGAAAGGGAAAAGCTCATCTCTTTTTACTTGCCATATTTGGCCTAAAGTAGGTTATCTATATCCATTATCCAACCCGTAAACCGAAATACTCAGAATTGGTTGGACCGGAAACTCATTAGAAGGCTAAACCATATGAAAAAGATGACTACAAAGATAACCACACAAGTTCATATGATCTCAGGTTCGTAATTTTGAGGGAAGCTACTAGCCTGAACGGGAATCGATCACCGACGGTTGCTGTCCAGGTCTGCATTCTGGCATTCCATGGCTACGATGGAAGCAAGCCGGTCGTAAACCTGGGAAATCGGTCACCATATTGTGTAAGAAGATGAGCAGCAGAAGTGCAGAACAAAGCATGTAGATGATGCAGGTTAGCATATACCGCAGAGAGTTGTTCATCAGGATTCTGCTGCTTCTCACTCTGGTCCTTCTCGCTAGTAAACGAAGCATCGTACCTGTACGATTAGTTTGCAAAGAAAACAGATTCATGTTACAGGGTAATCAGTTCGTCATTTATCGTGTAGTTCTGAGAATCAGTTATTGATGTGTACCAGTCACGGGGGATCCCGGCTTCTGCTCGAGCTGAATGGTTGAAGGGTCCTTTCAGTTCTACATTGTACTCTTTCAACAGCTCTGCAGTAGTGCAGTTCATCCTCAAATTCAACAGTTGAAAGTGTCTAACTGTGAAAAGCTTCAAGCTTGTGCAGAAAGCAAAACCAAACCTTTGAAAGTGGAGCATGGGGCACGGTTAATCTTCTGGCAAACTGAGACGAACCAGTAGACACCAACTGCTACATGAGCAACTTCCTCCTCTGCGATTCTCGCCACGATCTTTGATGTCTGGTTGTCCCCGAAACCGATCAGTTTCTGGACGAGCCTTGGCCCGGCATCAAGTCCTCTAGCCTCCTGCATGTATAAGATTGCAGAACTACAGTTCATAGCAGAAAGGAATCATGGTTTTCATTGAGCTTGGAATTGAAAATGTGGGAGCTAATCAGAATGATCTGGTTTCGATTGCTCGGTCTACCTTCATCTCGGATCTAGCTAAGAACAGAACAGTATGAATCATACAAACCTGGACAAGTGGGATGACAGCAAGCCTTGCAGCAACTTTATCAGACGATTTCTTACACTCCCTCCATAGCAGATTATGAGCAGGCATATCTCCATATCTACAGAATCACAGACACAATCAGCCATCATCTGATAATCAATTCAGCATTTCACAAATTGATGAACAAAGAATCACAGATTCCTCACTTGTAACCAAGCTCAGCGAGCCTCTGAGAGCACCAAGCAAAATGCCGGCTCTCATCATCAGCAACCTTAGCGAAATCATCAAAGAACCCTTCTCCCAAAACCTCAGCAAACGGAGAAAACCTGACCACAGTGTCCCACGCCAAATCAACAGCGTTGAGCTCAACATGAGCCAAATTATGAAGCATGTAAGCATTGAGAGGCAATCCAGAATCACGAGGAGCAGGGATCTCCTTGGGAGAAACCAGCTCCGGCTGAGCAGGACGAGCTGGGAACTCCGGCGGAGTATGGCGTCCGATTGGGAGACTTCTGGCTTCGTTACGCCACCGGGAGAAAGCGCGGTGGGAGAGATCGGATTTGGTTAGAGGATCGGCGGTGGAGAGGACTATTGCTCCGAGCTCGGAGAGCGAGGACGCGGCAGCTAGGGTTTGAGATGAAGTGGCGGCGGCGTCGGAGGCGCCGGAGGCGTCGGAGGAGGATGGCTGAGGACCGTTGGATCCCCAGAATCGGTCCTCATTTAGAGGAGCTTGTCTCCATGAGTTGAGACCTGACCATGGAGAGAAATCGGCGGCGGAGAAGTGAGAAGAATTGAAGGAAGCTCGCCGGATAAGGAGATTGAAGCTTCTGCTTGAGAGTAGCAGAGAAGAAGAAGAAGAAGAAGATAACATCGCTTCTGCTCCGACTATCTGACCGTCGAATCCGATCTAACAGTGTATATATATTCTCAATTCAAATCGGCAGCAAAACCTAATTTCTCTGTAACAAAGAGAGAGACGAGCTATGTCAGCTGCGAGAAATGGATTGCTATATTATAAGATCTACAGAGCGTTGACCAGCGGTCTTTCGCCGCTGGTGAACCTCCACTTGCGGTGGCGATTGCTCCGCCGCCGCGAGCACCCTACGCGGTGGCGGGAGCGGCTTGGCCAGCCTTCTCTCACACGGCCGCATGGTCCTCTCGTCTGGTTTCACGCCGTATCGCTAGGTTTGAGAAAAATTGAAGCTTCTTAGCTGAATTATAGATTGGAAGAAGGAGATTGAACTCTGTTGTTCTACAGGAGAAGGAATGGCGGCGATCCCTGTTGTCAAGGAGTGCGTTCACCGGCGGCCTGATTTGAACATTCTGATGACGACTACGACGAACTCTGCATTGTAAGATTTTGAATCGGATTTGAGTTTTGACATTGTTTGGCTATGTCTGAACTCTGAAGCTTAATTCATTGCCGCAGTAAAGTTCTCGAGAATGACATTCCAAATGGCGTTCTGTACCAGGTATCGCCATTGTTGTACCTTTCTGATTGAATACAGAATTGCAGCTTCTTGATCGTTGTTTGAAGTCTCCATTTTTTTATGAAACCAGTTTTGTCCTGTTGATACACCTGCTGCCATGGATGCTTTCCTCTGCTACTGGAAGCCAAACTCGATTATCTTACTGGAGAGCGAACTATGGCCGAATCTAATCATGTGTTCTTCAGCCAAGGGTGTAAGTTATCTACCCTTTTGAAGAAGATGGTTTCTTGCTCATCAACGGTAACTTACTACCATTCTTGCTGCAGATTCCACTTGCATTGTTGAATGCTCGGATGTCTTTGAAGTCCTTCAAGTTCTGGTCAGGATTTGCACTTCCATTGATATCATTGATGCTGTCTAAGTTCTCCTTGATCATCCCACTGGTACAGTTCTCTCTTATGCTTTGTCTAATGTTCTTCTTCCCTGTCATACTGGTGTTCTTACTGCTGAAAATGTCCATTTCCCAGAGTACCACACAGGCAATACGCTACCAGCTTCTGCAAGCTCCACCTTTCGTCATTAATTTCGCCGGTGATTTGAAATTCGGTATGCTTCTCTTCATTTTTCATCTAGCAATCAAAGAACGAGGGAGAACTGACAAGTGTTAGATTAAGTTATTGTTGGTATATCAGTATATCAGCATCTAATTCAAAGATGATATCTTTCTATGCAGTAGTAGAACATAAGGTAGCTAAGGCGAACATATCAAGCATAGAAGATTTGAAGGAACAGCTATCGAATCGGCATGTATGGATGGCGGCTTCGATTCATAGAGGCGAAGAACAAGGTCTGTTCTAAAGCTACACTGGGTTCTGAAACCTGAAGTTTATGTCTCTGTTAAGTTCTCACAGCTGCAATTTTCAGTAATGTTAGGAGTTCATAGATCGTTGGTGCGAAGGTACCCCGATCTGTTGACGATTCTCGTCCCTCGACATCCGCAACATGCACAGGAGCTTTTCGAAGTACGAAATTTCACTATCTTGTACTGCATTTGTCCTGCACCAAGTTAGATTTCTATGTACTAACTTATCAAAGTGCAGAAATTGCAGAAAGAGGGACACCATGTAGTTCTGAGATCCCAGAAGAGGAGGATCACAGAGAGAGACACAATATACATGGTTGACACTCTAGGTTTGCTACTGATTCCTGTAGTCGTTAGAATCAAATCGGCTATCCAGTTTGATTCATCGTAAACTCGGTTTTGCAGGTGAACTGAAGGAATTATACAGTGTAGCTCCAGTAGCTGTAATTGGAGGTTCCTTCTGTTCTAGATTTGCAGGGCATAACGTATCAGAAGCTGCTGCAGCTGGCTGTGCTGTTCTAACTGGTTAATGACTTTGTTCTTCTTTGGATCTTAATTTATAAATGCATCGAAAATTCGGGGCTAGATTTGTCCGTGTGCTAGTTCATGACAAGCTTGTTTACTTGTGTTACTGGTTAACTACTTTTCAGGTGTTCATGTTGGCCACTTCTCACACATGATTAACCAAATGCAACGGTTGGATCCTTTGTCGATCGTGCAGGTTTGAAATCATCTCGTTATTTTGAGCGTCGCAAATTTTAATTTTATCGGTAGACTCTTCGTTTGACACGACCTGTTTGGGTCAAACTAATCATAGTGGCAGTGGGTACATACTCAAAGTTGTACCAGTAGACGTACTTGTCGTTTTTGTCCCGAACCTTGCACTAAAATACCGTAATTGTTGTTCGTTTGTCTATGTAGGTATCAGGGGAGGCAAAACTCGAAGAAGCACTCATGGAGCTCTTTGGTAACACGAACGTTCTAGAAGCACGACGTATGGCTTCAAAACAAGCATTTCATGAACTATCGAGGGGAGTTATTGGCAACGTTTGGAACCTCGTAAACACTCGTGTACTTAGACCAAGACTACATGGAAGAACATGAAAATTGGCAAGCAACAAACTTGCAAGAGAAGACTGGTTTTAAGATACATCTCGACAGACATTTATCTAGCTCTATTTCTCGAATCACAAGTTAAGGAAACGATAAACAAACATGACGAACCATGTCTCGAAATTGCAGGCACAACTATAGAACAGTCTCTCGAGAAATGTCCCAACAATCTAACAACAACAAAGCAAACACGAAAGTAAAACAACAACCCAAGTACGAAACAAGATTTCGATTCATCATTCAACCATCACATGCTTAGACCATTGACAAACAATCGAAACCGAAAGAACTACTCCACATCCTCTCCCGACTCCCATCCCCGATAATCGAAAATAGTACAAGCATTCTACAGTCACCAGGCAAATTTATTCAGAAGAATTGTACAGTTCCTAAGTATACCTGCGCCGTCTGGTGCCTGAAATCGGGCTGTTCATAGCTCAACAGAATGATCAATGTCAAGCTTCTGCAGAACTCCATGAACATATCTAACAACATAACACTACGAAAACCGAAACCTAAAAGCAGCAATAGATCAATCGAAGAGACGATTTCACAGCCGAATTCCATGAGAAGATCAAAACCTACCTGAGAAACTGAACAGATCCAACTAACATTATTTCCTAAGGCAAATGTTACACACTAATTCTTGTTTTCATGCTCAAGATCAAAACAACGAATTAAGATGCATCCTACGAGAGTGAAAAGGGCACTAGTTAGACATGGATATATCGTCGGAAGACATACCGTCATTCTATTCATCATCTCACCATATTATACAATTCTCTCACAAGACTAGAATACTGAGTTGCTTGTGGATTGAAGAAATCAGACATGATAAAAAGTCAGAAGTAGACCCGGCTATCCAGAGACGGCAAAGAACTATTGGCACTGTCGAGTCTATACACCAACTTCAGATCCCTAATTATAGATCATCGGACGACCTGAAATGCACAACATGATTGAAATGGGGGGATCTGTCACCTACTCCTAAATCTGACACAATCTGCAACATGAAAAAATGAAGAACACTATCAGAAGAACAACAAACACCAGCCAAACTAATATCTTAGATTTATCTTCTTAGAGGAAAGCTTCGGTAACGGTCGAGTATCGAAGGAATCCACAAACGTTGTGCAAATCTATCTACGGTAAATAACAAAAGGATAAGAGCCTTTACCTGAACTAGCCAAACCAAGAGTTAGTGCCCTACATCGGATCCAGAAGCTGAGGAGCTATCACTGTCGGAATCTGCATCGTTTTTTCAAACAAGGTTAACAAAACAAGACATGTGATTGAAGAAAGATTGATAATAGAATGAGCTTGTATTCATTTGGGGCAAAAGACATTAATTACCACTGGAAGAAGACCCAGAATCACTGCTGGAACTACTGGAACTACTTGATCTAGTTTCATTTGCAGCTTGTTTTTCTGCTTGTCCAGGTGATAAAGTCGAGACATTGTTTTCACCTGCAGTTAATGAGATCAAAACGTTATAGCAGTGGAAACAGTGGCCGAAAATAACCAAGTTCATAACAATTTGCACAACCCAAAACATTACCTTCTTTGGTTACTTTAGGCGGATCTGCAGCAGATGAAGCAGGGGCCTGCAAAGAAGATCAATTTGCGAAATATGAAGTCAGAAAACCCTTTGGCAAAGAAAAGTTTTACTTTCATGATGCATTGAAATGGGTGTTACCTTCTGTTGGACATTTGGCTGCACTACAGATCTAGCCTGTAAAGCAAGTTCAGCTTTCCTCTTATTCTTGCTTAGATTCTTCTTGTAGTTGGTCACGAACCTCTCAAGTTCCCAAAGAGTCTCTGCATCAACACTATCGATATCCACTTCGATCTCATCATCATGTTGTGAAAGTGCTGAATTTCGCTTCTTAATGATTTGTACAATGTTATCCAGCTTATCTGAAGGCAAGCTCTGAAGATTTGTGCTCAGCTTCTGCTTCTCCTCATAAGTCATATCTCTCTTGTGTGGATCCTTTGCTTTGGGCTTTTTTGGAGCCGGGGTCCTACTTGATGGTGTAGTGGCAACGGGTCTTTGTCGGATGTCAATGGGATGGTAATTCATCGACTCTGAACGATCTAAAATCCTCCTCATATCAAGATTCGGCAATGACAGTGAAGGAACCTTTCTCGATGTAGGAGTTGGATAGCCCATATCATATGTAGCGAGCCTCTCCCGATCGTGATCAGACTTTATAACAGCCCACTTTTCCTCGAATATCCTGAGCAACTGCTCGGCCATAATGTGGACATCCTGACCTTTCGGGTTGTATCTCATAGCATTGTTAAAAGTAAGTCTCACATCTTC
This sequence comes from Linum lewisii, assembly GCA_034768395.1. Taxonomy (NCBI): domain Eukaryota; kingdom Viridiplantae; phylum Streptophyta; class Magnoliopsida; order Malpighiales; family Linaceae; genus Linum; species Linum lewisii. The sequence continues at coordinate 52,501,040 of CM068304.1, forward strand.
AGCAAACTCCTCTGGTGACTTGTACCAGTTCTTATTCAACCTTGTCTTGACTGTTCCCAAGTCCATAGGATGTTTAATAATGGTGAAGTAGTCGTGCAAGCGAAGACCTTCCACATCTACAGGAGTATTAAACACCCAACCATGCTTATGCTTCATCAATTTATCAAGCACAGAGCTACAGCTCCTGAATATTTTGTGATTCGACCCGAATCGATGATTTGATTTTGACTTCTTGTTACTCTCTGCTGGGGGGAACTTATCTTTTGCAAGCAGAAACTCGGAATTCCGATAAAATTGGTTGGCCTTTGGAGTTCTCTTCTCTTTCTCCACACTCTCACCAGCACCCTGACTATTTTGCAGCACGGATACACTAAGGTGATGCAGAGGCCGAGTCTGTCTAGGCGTAGGAGTAGTAACCTCACGATGAACACCAACCGATCCTACATCTGAGCTTACCCTCATCAATCCTTTCTCAAGAACAGTACGTCTCAAAGGGGGTGAAATGGTAAGAGTGGATACACTCAATTGACCTTGTTTGGCCTCAATCCTCTTCACCAACATCTTCACAGTATTGAGGTCATCCTGAAGCTTCCTCCTGATCTCCCTCATCTCCTGCTTAGAAACTGATGCCAAGTTTATCTTTATTCTTCCGTCATCCTTCCCTGCTCCATCTCCAATAGGCTCTTCCACTCCTCTTCCACTTGCTGCTGGATCTACCTGCTGCCTATGGAGGCTGGAAGAGTCATCAGAGGTCACATCCACACGTAAAGGAAGTGGCAAGCGCGGAGCTTGCTGCTCCTCTCGCTGATTTTGCTGCCCAGAGTCCGTCAGCACTGTTGGTTCCTGCTGTGGTACCTGCTGCTGCTGCTGCTCCTGCAGCTTAGCAGCAGAATCTGTGTTTTCTAATACTACTGACTGTGGTTCAGAGAGTTTAAGAGATTCATCATCCCCTGGCTGGGCAGGATCTGTGTGTTCAGATTCCATCCTCTCCACTTCTGAATCCTTGATCAAGTCATCACCCGCGTGTCCTCTGACGGTAATGCTTGCACTTCAGAAGCCTTTGACGACTCATCAACCCGTGCTGGCTGAGCAGAATCAGTGTCTTCTAACACCAAGGCTTGCGATTCAGAAGCTTTGGACAAGTCATCCTCCAAAGGCTGAGCATTATCCGTGTCTTCTACCACCATGGCTGACGGCTCAGAAGCTTTGGAAGCGTCATCCTCCCTTGGCCGAGCACTATCAGTGTTCTCCGACACCAACACATCCGGTTCAGAAGCTTTAGGCGAGCTATCTCGAGGCAGAGCAGAATTCGTGTCCTCTGACACCAACACTTGGGGCTCAGAAGCATTACAAGAGTTACCATCCTGTTGCTGAACATAATCAGTGTCATCTGACTCTAAAGCTTGAGGTTCAGAACCATTACCCGAGTTACCAGCTCTCTCCTTCACACTTTCGGCCGTTGGCGCCACCGCCGCCGCCGTGGCGGTACCGTTGGCTGAGCTATCCTTCCCGCCACTGTTAGCGACGATGTTCGGCAAGTTGTTCCTCGGACCCTTGAAGGCCTTTCTCCGATACACCTTCACTTCCGACAACACCTGCTTCTCTTTAGGCTCATCATTTCCACCTCCATCACCGCCGACTGCCGTCCCTGAAGCCATAAAAGTAACTCCAAAACCCTAACTCCCTCTCAAAAAAAATCGGCACACAAACTAGGGTTTTTCAGTTTTTCAGCCGACGTTCACTACAGCCACCACACAAAAACCCTAATTGTCGCCACGAAATCCAAATTCAATCCCCTCGGAGACGAACCGCTTCCCCCGGACCGCCGTAACACGAAAACCTAAACCGGAACGAAACACAGAAAACGATATCAAAACCACGACGAAGACGAATTCGAAGAAGAAAAGAAAGCGAGTAGATCTGGTTATTCGAAAATCAACACACATCAGTCTAGGGTTTCGAAAGCTTTCTTTTTACCTTTCTTCTTCCGACCGATCAAGATCCTCCTCTTTCGCTTCTCTCTCTCTCTTTCGTTCCTCCTCCTCTGTAAACTTTCTCTCTCTAGAATTCGAAACTCATTTTACTCTCTCTCTCTAGAACGCTGCCGTTCCTTTGTCATCTCCCTTATCTTACCAGGTGGACGGTCCGTGAGAGAGAAGAAAGCATCGACGCGCTTTTGTATGAGCGTGGGGTGCACGAACGAGTGGGGGAGGTTAGGTTTGTGGTGGGAACCGCGCGGCCGCGTGTGGGGGAGGGTTGGAGAAATTAGTGGCGCGGAGTTTTGAACTTTTTGATTGTGTGTTTTGGAAGAGGTTCCCAGATGTTGGGGGAGGCGCGTGTGTGACAGACGAAGTTTGAAAGTGAGAAAGTCGTCGTTTGGGTAGTTGGGATGGCTTTCCTGCGATTATTGGTTCACGCGCCGGTGGATTGGTTGGAGTTCGTCACTCCAATTATTGTCTTTCTTTTATTGGTAAAAATAAAATTGGAAAGTGTTTTATTTTTATGGGGCCTTCTATTGGGCCTTTGGGCTTTCAATTTGGGCTGGTAAATGCTGGCCCAGTTAACAAAAGATTAAACAAGATTGAGATTGTCTAGCTAGAAGATGAGTGGTCACGATATTGTTTTTTTTTAGTAAACGAATTGTGTATGTAGGATGAATCATACGTCGACATTGCATAATCCCGTATCATACATTAACGCCGCATTTACCGTCCTATTAACCATTTATGAGTCAACTTTGATGATAACTCGTTGGTAGCAGCAGAAACTGGCAGAGTCAACAAAAGACGAATCAACATACACATCATTTATTGTATCATCTTTCCATTCTTGTTCATACATACTATAAATAGTACATGACTCTCTCTCTCTCGTCGGTACATCTCCATGTAGATGTACGCTAGTCGTTCTTTGGTAATTTGATCCTCTTCCCTTAATTAGTTCATGGTCGAGCCAGTTTAATGCATGTAATTACAGACACAGTCCCCCTCAAACAGTAGAGTCGTTACGATTTTATGCCACAAGTTTATACGTACATCATGAATACGTAACGATTTATAAATTCAAGCATTTGTAGCTCCCAATTAATCATAATAAAACTACAGTAACGTCAAATTTTTCACGTAAAATATGTATTTTATTCTCGATCTAATCCGTTTTTCTCGCCTCTCGATTACGATCATAATCCAAAATCGAAAATTAGTAAAATATCAAAGAAAAAAAAAACCTCTACATGCATTATAATATTGCTTCAAAACTGGTCAATGATGACGTGGATCGGGCCCACCTGGACTCAGCCTATTGAAGGTGAAAAAGTCGTCGCTACCCCGTTGACCACCACTCTTCTTCGACGCCGTTTTGATCTTCATCTGCTTCGACCTATCATTCAACTCACTCCGAATCCTTCTCACCGCCGTTAACTCACGCCGTGATCTGGCTTCCGAAGTGACGGCGTTAAACGTCAGCATGAAGAAGAAGAAGAAGAAGATGAGCAACAGCTGAACCATCGACGGTGACTTAACGGCGGCCGCCATTTTAGTCGTGTGGTGAATATTCTTTCTGAGTGAAGGGTTAAGAACAGAGGATATACCGTTATATAGAGATTATAGTTAAGAAGTTGGATAACAGGCTGTCACCTATAGTGGGGGATTTATATATGAGATGTGGGTTGGTAAAGTTGATCATGTTGTGTAGCTACTAGTATAGACAATTTGGGTATGTGATTTGAGTTCGATTTTCGGTTTGAATAAAGGTTTATTGAAGTCTCTGTGGGCTCTGGTCTGATGCACGAGTCTTATGGAAGTTGTGGAAACTTCAGGCTCTCTTTTCATGAGCCATTCGATTGAGAGGATGTTAGTAAACAATGTGTGATTCATTCAGAAAGTCTATGTGGGCTCCAATCTGATGCACGAGTCTTATCGAAGTTATGAACTTCAGGCTCTTTTTTCATGAACCATTCGATTGAGGGGGGGGGGGGGGGGAGGATAGTAAACAATATGTGATTCATTCAGAATTATCTATCAACTATTTGAGTTATTGAGATTCAACGGTTCATGACAATGTCGTTATAAATTGCAGTTAAATCGTCATTAGAAAGAGGGTTTGCTTGAAATATTTTGATAATAAGTTTATTATTGAACCGGTTTGACTATCTATATATCGATACGACTAAAATTACACTCGTGATGGACACAGCTCAGGGTTCAATATCCAACTAGTAGGGCCAACCCGTTCGTTCAGAAAGAGTTTTTTTTTTCCAGCATGACCACATCCTCTAGCCATCTTATTCCGAACAGGCCACACGCATCATGGTTACAGTCTAGAAGATTTGAGTTGTATGTCCTCCCATCAACAACCAAGATAGTGTCAGAGTCGAGACAGCAATTAGCCGATGACATATGGTAACTTGATATGCATCACAAAGAAGCTGTAACTAGCACACACTGATCCCACATCATTGATGGGAAGATCGACAAGACATCGCCATTCCACTTTATACACCCTATATTGTACGCTTATGAGATCCAACACGCTTCAAGCATGATATGCTTACGAGCCCTGATATGTTTCTGTCTCTCATATATCAAACACACCTTACGACTTACCCTCTCTTACATAAATGTTTACTACTCTTTACTCACGCGTCTTGCAAGAAACCTCGAAGTCTGAAGAGACGATCGGGATAGAGAGTGAAATGTCTAATCAGTTTGGTTACCCACTTTGTCGATTTTTCACAAATTAAACAAATACCAAAGTCTCCCTCTTGATAAGCCAAAGGCCATGCATAAATCCTTAATGCGTTTGGACTATATATTAATTAATATTTAATCAATATACAAGTTGACATTCATCTCATTTTAAGTTATTAAAAATGTGTACAACAATGACATATGATTTGACCTTTGATATGACATTTAAAATTAAGGTATAATGTTTCGTGTAAATCTATAACGACAAAGTACGAAAGAGATTTATGAGTTATATAAGAGAGTTAGGTTTTAACTGGAAAATTGCATTTAGTAGTGTAAATGATCGAGTGAGGATCTGTGTAAGAATTTTGAAGTTAGAAATGCTCAGTAGCTGCAGTAGTAGTACAGGGACGAGTGACCTCTTAGAAAGTTATTGTGCCTGGTAAGCCCTGGTTCACGACCTAGCCTTCTTTGGGTCCAAAATAACTACAATTTTTTTTTTACCTTTAGCTACTGCAAAATTACAACGGCATGAAAATGCAGTAGCAAATAGTTAGTATTTGCTACGGCAATCACTATTTCATGTAGTAATTTGCAGTAGCAAATACTATTTGCCATGCCACTATTTGCTACACCCAGCATCCTGTAGCAAATAGCGGTGTGGCAAATAGTATTTGCTACTGCAAATTACTACATGAAATAGTGATTGCGTAGCAAATACTAACTATTTACTACTGCATTTTCATGTCGTTGTAATTTTGGTCCATTTTTTTGTAGTGAATTTTTCCATGAGTTTCACCTAATAACTTCTTAAAAAGTCACCCATCTCATGATTAATAAAAAAAAAATAATAACCCATGTTACTATTATTTTATTATGAATCTGCCTTTTGCAAGTATAAAAAATTTAAAACCCTATTATTTCAGGTTTGACCTAAATGAGCACTTAGGCTAAAGTGACCAAATAGTTCAAAAGTTAACCACTTATTATCTGTGTGTCCATATTAATTAATTACCACACCCACCCCATTAATTCATACATATAAATAATAAATAAGGAAAATAGCATTTTGCCCCTCCTCTACTTTGCCAACTTAACAATACCCTATAAATCGCTTTTACCCTCCTACTAACAATAGCCCTAGACTATAAATCGCTCTTTTTACCCTCCTACTTAACAAATAGCCCCCCTTTGCCGTTTGGGTCCTTTCGTTTCATCTTCATGACGTTAATTGATGCTCATTCAGTACACCACGTTAGCTCCAATAGCCATGCATTAGCTTACTAAGCATTTTTAATTGAAAACATAAGTTATATAGGATGAAATCGATGAATAAAATGTGCAGTTTTAAAGTCGTTCATATTTCAACCATATACTCTTCTTGATACCTTCCCAATTTACTTCTTTCCTGACCAACTCTCTCTCTCTTTGCCAGTGTGTGGATGTGTCCAGATTTAATGTTAAGAAGACTAAAATCGAAACGTAAGGACCAAAACGGCAAAATAGCCAGAGAAGGAGAGGACAAAATGAGCGATTTATAGTATAGGGGGGCTATTTGTTAAGTTGGCAAAGTAGAGAGGGCCAAAATGCTATTTTCCCTAATAAATAATACACTATGTATTATGGGGAAAGTAATAAATCTATGTCATTGTCACGTTACGCAATGCAAATATATAAGATGAAAATAATTAATTTGGAATAATATAAATACTAAATTAAATTAAATTAAATTTTGTTCACACGTTGGTTTGATTTTATGTGTGTAAGTGTGTTGTGATCGTAAGATGTCGATCAATGCTGCATGCTGATCGGACGCTTTTGGTTGCATGATTGCGACCGCCATTAACGTGTGGGGATATATGGTGTTGCAAGTTGATGTTGATCCATGAGAGTCCTCTCCCTGCGACTCGAGTTACTGGGATGCATATATAACAGTTTCTTGATATAGTATATCATAGTTTTTTACCAACAAGAATTCAAAGTTTTTGAATCCCGGTAAGGCGGTAACCACCAATCTGTGTGTATAAAATGCTTATAACTGAAGTCTCTGACCCTCCAAATCTGTTGCACATGTCTTATCGAAACTCTGCAAACTTCAAGCTCTAATTTCATGAGTCGTTCGTTTGAGGGGACGTAGTAAAACAATGTAAGATTCATTCAGACTAGAGATTTTGTCGAGCATAGCTCGATCCACCTCAATACACTACTTGGAGACTTTGGGGGGGCCAAGAACTATACCCTCATTTACCATGAAATGGCATTCCTCCCAGCTCAAAGCCAGAGGTGTTGCGTCACATCACTCCACCACTTTCTATAATTTAGCTAATCAGTTGGTGAGGAATCTCCATAGATGGAGAAGTACGTAACCCTTTTCCAACAACTCGAATTATTGGGATGTACGACGATTCTTAAGAAGAGTGGTCGAGAGTGACGTAGATATGGCCACGTGGAATCATCGTGGCACTCGACCGCTTTGCAGTCTTGACTCGAAACCCGGGTTTTAAGATGAGGTATGTAGGGAGAGATCAGAATATAGTTGCTCACACGTTAGCTAGACAGTTTATTCTTCTTAATACTCTGTGATGTTGACGTTCAAGATATTGTTTGATTGTGCATGAACATTAATAATATCGCCTTTTACCTAAAAAAAATTAAGTGTCCAAATCTCTAGCTTGACTCCATAAACAACATTCCAAAGTGAAATGACTACATTGTAACGTATTAAAAATTAGAATAACCATGTCAACGATCACCCTTACGGCAATTTTTAGGAGGGAAAATCCAACAAATTAAGATGGCAAAATAGCATTTTGCTACCTCTACTTTATCAACTTAACATATAGGACTTCTTTGTACTATAAATTACTTCTTTTTACTTCCCTTTTGCTTCAGTCAATTTGCAGTTTGAGTCCTTTCGTCTCAACTTTTCTCTACTTAACGTTTACAGATGTGCATTCAGCACATCACATCAGCTCCAATAGTCACGTTTTAGTTAACTAAGCGGTTTTTTTTTTAACTGGAGATATGAATATATATAATTAGATTGGATAAAACTGAGGGATACAACGATATGATTTTTAAAATCTTTCGTACTTCTCATGTATTCTTCGTGATGCGGTACCTCCCCCAATGTTTACTAACTAAACTATGGAAGCAGTTGTTGACGTGGCGTGCGGATGTGTCCAGATTTAACGTCAAGAAGACGAAAAGTTGAGATGAAAAGGACCCATAAGGTAAAGTGGCTGAAGTAGAAGAGATAAAAATAGCAACTTTATAATGTAGGTGACTATTTGTTACGTTTGCAAAGTTGAAGGAGGAAAATTGCTATTTTCCCAATTAACCATAAGCCTAATTACTATAAATTATAGGGGTAGCTTTGCTAGATTGGTATAAACTCAGACTTGCCTTAAGCAAAGAGATCAGAGATGGCCACCGGTGCAAGGATGACCATCATGCCATACCTCCTCGTTGCTTTCTTACTTTTTCACTGTGAGTAATTCGGTTATTCGATATCGTCCGTTTTGGTCTAATCTGTGTAGTTTTTGAGTTGGTATATAAACGGTTTTTATCTCAAACAAAGAACTGCATATACTTCTGTGATGACACATCTTTCTGTCGACATCATGTTGTATATATGACCTTCACTCGATCAAAAGACTTACATTAGGGTCTAGATCTGTATTACTAATTTGACCATGTACATGTAATACCCGCTATCTGTTTCAAATGGGTAGTGGGTATCCGTATACCCATTTGGGTTTGAGACCATGTGATGAGTTTATATATCCATTCATAAATTCCGTAATTAATTCCCGAAAAAATTCTTGTAATACTACAGTTCATGAGCTTGTTTTTTAAATCAAACAAAATTCACTCTGATTTACCAATGTAGTACTTGAGTTGTTATCCTCGTGTATATCGCAGGTATCTGTTGCACGAGGGAATTTGATGCCACGAGAGGACATCAAATTAATGCCACCACCACTACTATTGGTCTTGATCATAATCAACATTGTAAGGTGTCGTCGCCGGCCAGCGACGGCGTTACTCCGACGCACGGTGGCGGTGGTGGTTGGAAGGGTTATTGTTGTGATGAAAAAGATTGTAAGGGGAGAAAACCAGAATGTGAAGATCAGGTCATCTGTGAAGACTATGACTGTATCTGCCCAGGATGATGATTGATCAAGTGGCGAAGTTAGGATTCGAGTATACCCTGGATCCGATACATAAAATATAATAGGTCGAATATATTTTCGTACGGAAAAATACATGTATTTTAGGGTCCAGACCCAGGGTAGCCACCCCTATCTTCGCTAGTTGTTGTGCATTTCAATGAACCTTATAGCTATATGATGAATTCAGCCAACCAAAAAAATATAGCTATATGAATAACATGGTGGTTTTAATTAAGTTTGATTGATGTATTGTAGTTTTCAAGAAGCTGGCTAATGGTACGAGTTCGGGTATTACTGATCTTTGTTTTAAGTATTGTGTATTGGGGTGGTGTTTTTGGTTTGGTTATTTGGTTACGGTCACGATTTAGAGGCAGCCGCGATTATGAGGGAATCATAGGGAGATTTCAATCACCTATGTAGGAAGAATGGAAGTGCACGAAACGACCTGTTGGCTAAAAGGGCGAGGGATCATGAGAACCTCTCGAATTTCTGGCTCGTACATTAGCTTGATTTGGCTAAAAGGGTGAGGGATCACATGAATTGTAAGTTGTAACAAATGCCTATGGATTGGTTGATGAGCATTCAACCATTGTACAAATACACAAGTTCCCCTATCTAAACCCAAATCTCAGCCTACGCGAAACGGCACAAAACGACGTCGTATCTACCTCATCGCCGCCGCTACTTCCACCGTCCTCCGGCGATTTCCTCTTCTTGCCGGAAACCCGTTCGACACCGACGACAACTCTCTCCCCCATCTGATCGGATCCACGGAAGAGGTTAGTAATGTCCGCTAACGGGATCCTCTGCCTGTGAATCCTTCTGAAGAATTTCTTCGGCGGCGGGGGTCCGGCGGCTGTGGTGGGTTTGCAGTCTCCGTCGCCGCCGCCAGCCACGGCTGCCGGGTAAGGAGGGATGTTTTCTTTGTCTTCTTGAAGAAACAGAGCTGCGATGGCGTCCATTTTCGATGATTGGAAAGAGAGGAAGAGAAGAAGAAGAAGAAGGTAGATTGCGATTTGCGATTTGAGATTTGTGAGTGTGTGGTAGCATATTTGTAATTGGAGATTTGAGGAATGGGAAGAACGAATTTCAATTTGGGAATATGGGTTTCGGAAATTTTGGAGCGAAATCTGAAACCCATTTTGGCTTTGAGTTTGGAGGAGCAGGAGGGAAATTCAGAATCGGATTCCTTTTTTTTTTTCAGTGAGCGCGGGAACCGCCATTGGCGGCTTCACAGAGGGAAAACAAAACACTGTGAAATGTACGGATTTTGATCTTTTGGACCTGAGACATTGTTGGGCTCTAGATTATCAGATTCCTGATTAATAGAGCGAGTTTAAACTCGATTAACTCAATAATTTTGGTACGTTATAAGGTTTGTAAGTACTTGAAAGGATGGATTTCGAGGAGTGAGTGAACGGTGTCTCGAATTATTAGCATCAATTGTGTCCATACGGGCCAGATTTTGTGCGAGTCATGTCACGTGACGAATGAATGTTGGAAAACGGTGGCCTACCCGATAAAGCTTTAAGGGTAATTGCTTGTGTGTCTGGAGTAGCTAATGAGGAGAATGTGTGTGCCTCGAGAATGAGGAGATATCGGCTCAACGAGTGAGGTATGCGGTTAGCTTTAGAAGTGGAAGCGTTGGATGACGAAACTTGTAGGAGAAGTTAGGGTGAATGGAGAACGTCAAGAAAAATTTGCACATTTAGTACTTTGAGGTCTACTCGAGGCGATTGATGGACTATAACCCATCTGCTTAGGCCAATGAATCATGACCCAAATGGCAGATTCGGATAATGAGACGAAATCTCCACCGTTCATCATGATGAACGGTGGAGATCAATCGTACTAAGATCACACTTTGAGACAATTAGCTAAAAAAACAACAGTTTATGAGTCTAGTTCAGCCTTGCTTACATACATGGTACAATCTAGGAGCAATAAGTACAATAGGGGAACAAAATTGAAAAGAGTGTGAATCACTGTTTTAAATCCGGTTTCAAGAATCAGTTCGGTTGAACCATTGAACCAGAATTTACCACTGAGGACAACCTGTGCTTTGACCACTCTTCCAAGGCTTTCCTGTGTAGAGAATTCATACGTATATATGGCCTCTTCTCAGCAATCAGTTTCTCAGCCTTCTTCCAGTCTTCCACCACTCCTAAGGCCACTAACAGAGCACACATTACCGCCACGCTTCTCCCGTGACCTACACGAAGTCATCAAGCCGTCAGGGCACAACAAAGTTCGATTATTTTGTCAATCACAGATAGTTCAAAGACTAGACGATTCACTGTTTCCTAGGATTTGCTAAGATGTAAAGCTCAAAGCTCAAAAGCTTCATGCTTTCATACTCGATTCCGAGTTCAGGGTGTTGTTCTTCACGATGTCGATTAGCATGGACTATGGCTTGCATGTTAGTAAGCTTGGTACTTAAGATTTCAACCCCAGTTTCCGGAAATAGATTCCGTTCATCAGGTAAGAATATGTGCATACGTCTACTCATGGCGAATCCTACTAGATACGATCTGCTAAACTATGGATCCTACTCTAAAGATCGTATTAAAGAGTTCATATATGAGATTCTAGCCCTGCCCTGAAACTCTTTGGATGTTATCAATAAGTAGATAAGGATGCTAGGACCGTATAGAAGTTACCACATCAAAGGACCAGCTTAGAACAATACACATCTAAACTACATTATCGCCGAGAATGCAGGTAGCAGTTATGAACTTTGAAGGAAAACACAAAAGCTTTCTTCAACAATAGAAACACATTGTGACATAATCTTGTAATATTGATGAAGCATTAGCAAAGAATCTAATCACTCCAAATTCAACTACATAGAGCAGTTCAAATAATACTAATTAGACTAGCATGAGACAAGCAGCAATGAACACGATCTGCAGTATCCATGGTATATGATTCTAACAGTATAAAAAGCTTAGTGAAGAAGTCCAGGAAGGCACAAAAAAGAGAAAGAAATGTCTAATTCCTGTAAGAACATTACATTCCAATAGCTCAACTTGAGTTATTGGCAGAAGTTCCTTGATCAAAGGTTTATTGGGATGCAGCATTTTCTACAGTAATGGCAACAGCTCAAACGATACACAAGCTTCACTTGACGGCAATGTTGCATACTTACATTAACCAATGAATCTAGCAACTTAGCAGAAATGTCTAACTTCTCACAACTATTATAATTCCTGCAACAACACTACATTCCAATAGCAGAAGTTACTTGATCAAAGGTTCTAACATCGAGTTATTGGGATGCAACCTTCTCTACAGTGATCACCAACAGCTCAAACGATATACAAGCTTCAACTGAAGGCAATGTTACATTAACCATTGAATCTAGCAACTTAGCAGCAAGCAATAAGCAGAGAACATCATTACAAATCCGATTACACTAAAGGGCAAACCAGCGAAACATACCATAAGCACAATGGACGAACACCGGCCGATTCAGAGACCTCTTCCTCACAGCCCATTTCACAGCCGACTCAATATCCGCAGGCTGAGGCGACCTAGTATCCCAAGTCGGAACACACAGATACGAACTCCCTTTAAACTCCGCCATCCTGGGGAACTCGCAAGTGCAATCGACAATCGCCGGATTCCCAGGAGGCAACTTCTCCGACGCGTAAGGCCATCCACCGACGTAGATCCCGTCGACGATCTCGCTGTAGGCTTCCTCGCCGCTGGCCAATCGGCGCAAGAACGAGAACAGCCTGACGAAGTAGAGGTAAGGGCTGAACATGACTGTGGACCAAATTGGGAAGCTCCCATCTGAGCTTTTGCCGAGGAGGATCGGGAGATCGATTGAAGGGTGGGAAGCTAGGGAGACTAAGGCGGCGATTAGGGAAGCGTAGAGGAACGGGAGGGATAGTAAGGAGAATTTAAGGGTTTGGAAATATATGAAGAGGAGGAATAGGGTTGTTGATTTGATTGCCATTAGAACTGATATTCCCATTCCGATCATCGTGGGTTGATCGGAGATGGAGTTTGGGGGATTGGGTTTGAAGGAATTTGATTGGATTTGGTTCTTTTGACTGCTGAAAGATTGATTGGGGACGAAGAAGTTCAGTCCGGGAAAATGGCGGACGAGATGAGTTGCAGAAGCAAGGAATATGAAATTGAAGAGAAAGGAAATTATCAAATTAGTCACTTAACTATCATGTTTATACGAAATGGTCAGCTGAGTATAAAATATAACGGAATCATATCTAATGATGTTGGGGGTGGGAATTCAGGTCCGGCTTTCGGTTTTCGGTCAAACATAAGCGACATTCGATGCATTTTATGTAGCATAGTTGGCATGGTTGGAAGAATTAGGCCAACATTTAACTCCTCTTTGAATAATGTACATTGTTTGCGCGGTTACTAGGATGAATATTCATTAACACACCCCTTTTTAAACGAAAGTTCTTGACAGAATTTGAAGTAATAATTTGCATAATTTTGATAAGTCTCGTACTGTCATGCATTGGCGTAGCCAGGATTTCACCAGTGATGTTCATACTGTAAAAAAATAGCCAAGTAGTCAAGCGATAAGAGTTCAGAACAAATCCAAGTGGGCCCAATGTTTCATATGTAAGCATTATTGCATTATAACTATACATACGTCTTTAAAAAAAAAATCAACTTTCGGACGAGACCCCGGCTCTGTCCCTGATCTCATGCAACTAATTGGAAGCTGCCATGATTCGAAATCAAGATCTCTCCGCCTTCAAAAATTCTGATAATATACCATGTAAAAAACGGTTACACGTCATTCGAGTTGTTGAGAGACGGTTCAATCTCGATAGTTTGGCACAAATGCATTATTATTACACCATTAATGCAGCCACTAAGCCACAAATAAATCTATATAAACCCCCATAGCCAACCTCCAATAGCTCCACCATATACAACCATGGAAACCCTAACCCTAACCCTAGCAACCCTATACATACTGTAATTAGGATTGGAAAGTTTACCCACACCCAATCGTGTGCAGCTACTGATATATTTATATTGGGAAAATAGTACAAGAATAATAGATATACAAGATATATACAAATCGTAACTGAATATCTTCAATGATTCTGTGAATCCTTATCACCCTCCCGCAAGCCAATGGCGGGGTAGACAGTGAGCTTGAGACGGAGTGTAGAGAATCGTGGCGCCGGAAGCGGTTTAGTGAGAATATCAGCCGTTTGATCCTTAGTCGAAATATAGGCAACGTGAAGCTCCTTTCTAGCTACCCGTTCTCGGACAAAATGGAAGTCAATCTCCAAATGCTTGGACCGGGAGTGAAACACTGGGTTCCGTGATAGATACGTGGCCCCAATGTTGTCGCACCATACAGTGGGTGGATGTTGTGTTGGGATTCCAATTTCCCGCAACAAGGAGGTAAGCCATAACACTTCGGATGAGCCTCGCCAGAGCTCTGTATTCCGCCTCCGTGGATGAGCGTGACACCGTCCGTTGTTCGAAACTTTGCTTTGGATTTGAAAGTGAAGGGGAAGACTAGAAGAAGAGAGATCAACCATGGCGATGTATCTGAGACGGGTGGTCTCGTCTCGAAGCTCAATTTGTTTGATTCGAGGAATCTGGTCTCGTGAAGTCACTGATGCTCGGTGGACTATCTCTCAGGGTCTCTTCTTCTCTCGGGATTTTGTATCTGGGACGAAAGAGGTCCCAACTTCGCCGCCAAGCTTTGGCCATTTCAAAGAGAGTCGTCGAGGTTTCGCCAAGGGAAAACGATCGAAGGATGATTCTGGAGGGACAACTGAAGTTGTGTCAGACATTGGACCTACTGTGAAGGCAAGTGCTGTCTCACAAATGGATGCAGCAATAGATGCATTGTCTAGAGAACTAACCAAATTAAGAACTGGGAGGGCATCTCCAGGAATGCTTGACCACATCATTGTCGAGACCGGAGGTGTAAAAGTGCCTCTCGGTCGGTTGGCTGTTGTTTCCGTCATGGACCCGAAAACCTTGTCTGTGAATCCTTATCACATACTACTACTATTCCTCTACCTCATCTTCACCTCCTTCATCTCCCCGCTCTACAAACGACGTCGTTTCCAAACATGCTACATGCTAGACTATGAGTGCTACAAGCCGCCATCCGACAGGAAGCTCGACGCCATCACGTGTGGCAAGATCATCGATCGAAACAAGATCCTCAGTGTGGAGGAGATGAGGTTCCTCCTTAGGGCTGCCTCGAGATCTGGGATGTCAGACGAGACCTATGGCCCTAGGAGCGTGATTCTAGGAAGGGAAGCATGTCCGTGTCTCGAGGATGCTTATGCTGAGGTGGATGAGATGGCGTACACGACTATCGATGGGTTGTTGGAGAAGACGGGGGTTTTGGCGTCGGAGGTTGATGTCTTGGTTACTACCGTGTCGTTGATCTCGCCTTCTCCTTCGTGGACCTCTCGGATCGTGAACCGGTAACAAGTTTTAACTAACTCTTAGATCCACTACAAAAAGTTGACTTTTAGCTACTGCAAAATTACAACGGCATGAAAATGCAGTAGCAAATAGTTAGTATTTGCTACGGCAATCACTATTTCATGTAGTAATTTGCAGTAGCAAATACTATTTGCCACACCACTATTTGCTACGAGATGTTGGGTGTAGCAAATAGTGGTGTGGCAAATAGTATTTGCTACTGCAAATTATTACATGAAATAGTGATTGCCGTAGCAAATACTAACTATTTGCTACTGCATTTTCATATCGTTGTAATTTTGCAGTAGGTAAAAGTCAACTTTTTTGTAGTGATCGTAGAGTAAAATGCACTAGATGTTGCTTATGTTTAGGCTGAGTGTGAACTAATAACTAACATTTTTTTTCACTTAGGTGTATTTTTAATAGCATCGATCGATTTTCAGTCTATATCTCACTAGCTATTTAGTTAACTTGTCGAGAAATCGGTGAAATTTTGTGTTAGGATGATGATGTGGTGGCTGATTGGACCGTTATACCACTAATTGCTTGAAATTCTACCTTTTCAAACGTATACAAATGTTTGTTTCCTTTCATTTATAAAATAAGACTAATACACTTATCTAGTCAAACTGTTCACGAATATGTCAAATCTAGCCACCACTACTTAAAAACCCAAACCAGCCAATTAAGTGATTTTTCGTTAATTTTTTCATAAAATTTAAAGGAAATACAAACTTCAAATATGACGTGGCAAACATTGTCACCTTACATGTTGCCACATCAATTATTTATCACATAAAAAATAAAATTTTAATCTACAAATAGAAAATTAAAACATGAAAGGAAAAAAAAATATGGCAGCTGATGTGATACCTGTTTGACCAGTAAAATGAGTGATACGTCATCTCTGTTAGCACTGTCACTAACAATATTAATTTTTTAGGATTCATTGGCTAGATTTGACATATTCGTGAAAGGTTTAACTAGATTAGTGCATTAGTCCTGTAATAATAAGAGTGACAATTAATATTATTATATGGTATTGAACAAAAAAGCATTAATGATTAAAAAAGTAACTTTAAAATTTTTATGGAAGAAAATATTAACAATTTAAAAAATTAATTAGGAATTAATTTTTGTTCATTATAGCATTAATTGGCTTGTATAAAGGTGAAAAGTAATTAATTGTAAGCCAAAGGAATAAATTAAGCTAATTAATAATTATAGAGTAATTGATAAGCAAATTAGAGAGAAAGTAAGGTGATTGGCTTATGTAAAGATTAAGGGATGTGAAATTTTCTATTTCACCAAACAAGTAGACTTGAAATCAAAGGCACAAATAAATCCTCGGTCGATCTTGATTAATGATTAGACATTAACCGTCATTTCTTACCAAAAAAAGGCACAAATAAATTAATTAGGGATTATAATCAGATTGACTTTGTTATTAATCTCACGATGAACTGCTTCTCTCAGATGAGGAAAAGAGAAAAGAGAAAAGTTTTCCTACCAAGATGGATGAAAGATTGATCGATACTCATTAGAGATAAACAAAAGTGACATAAAAGAATAGTGGTTGCTTTAATTTACATCGAATCGAATGAAGAATGATATCTAGTGTATTTTACTCGATTGTGATAGGTCATAATATGTTTCCTCATGTATATCTGTGTGTACATGCATGAAAGGTACAAGATGAGAGAAGATGTCAAGACATACAACCTATCCGGGATGGGTTGTAGCGGAGCGTAACCGGGATCGACTTAGTCCAACAACTAATGAAGTCCCACAAGAACTCGATCGCCATAGTCGTGAGCACCGAGTGCATGGGCCAGAACTGGTACACTGGCAAGACAAGTCAATGATGCTCTCCAACATCCTCTTCAGAGCAGGAGCATGCTCCATGCTCTTCACAAACAACCCATCCCTCTCAACCTGCTCGATCCTCAAGCTCAAGTGCCTCCACCGCACCCACATGGGTGAAAACGACGATGCATATCGATGTTGCATTGAGCAGGAAGACGAGTTCGGGCGCAAAGGGTTCCACCTAGGCAGAAACCTGACCAAGGTCGCTGGCGAAGCATTGACATTGAACCTCAGAGTTCTCTTGCCCAGGGTCTTACCCACGTGGGAGATTCTGCGCTATCTGGTTGTGTCTGGTTGGAACAGGATGGTCAAAGTTGATCACAGTCAAAGTCAAACGCGTCTCAACCTGAAGTCAGGGATCAATCACTTCTGCATCCACCCTGGAGGGAGGGCGGTGATTGACACGGTGGGGGAGAGTCTGTGGTTGGACCCATATGACATAGAGCCAGCTAAGATGGGTCTGTTTCGATTCGGGAACACATCATCAGCCGGGTTGTGGTATGTGTTAGGGTACATGGAGGCTAAGAAGAGGCTGAAGAAGGGTGACGTGGTTTTGATGATTAGCCTTGGGGCTGGGTTCAAGTGCAACAACTCGGTTTGGGTGGTTACGAAGGACTTGGTTAGACCGAACGTTTGGGAAGATTGTATCAATGATTACCTCCGACAACCTTGGAGAACTCTTTCACGAAGAAGTTGGGTCACTTGCTTGATTAAGAAGTACGTATTATGCTTTGCATGAATAAACCATGCATGCATGCATGGCTACGTGTTTGCATGCATGTTATGTAGAGTAAACTTCTAATAAAGGTCCATATATGGACATGCATGTTTAATTTAGAAACCCTAATTGATGATAATTCAATGTAATTCCCTCTCTTAAGCATACTTTATAATAAATGAAAAATTAACTCACTAGCTATTCGTCGAACTTATGATCGTGCTCTCCCAAGTTGAAAATGTTTCGCCTAGTTGGTCTAGTCGGTTCTACAGAAGGTTTCAACTCAGAGGGTCGTCTGATTTTGAGTGCGAGTGAGGCGTGTCTGAAGCGCGCCTTGAAAGTCTCTCACAAGGCGGATTGGGGACCATATAGTAAATGCTCTAGTATGAGTTAGAGGGGGTGAGCGTATTACGGTGTGAGACATGGAAAAAATTAATTTGATTATTGTAATATACTAATAAAATAACACTGAAAAAAACAAAAGACAATTGGGAATTAATTATAATTATTAATCGTTTATTCGGCTTCTAAATTTCTAATCAACATTAATTAACGTTGAAATAATTATAAGATTGGGTTGTGGGAGGTAGGTTGTAATTAATTATAAGGAGTTAATGAAGTTGTCGTTACTTGACTAAAATCGATGCTATCTTGAATCTAGTTGTTTTTTATATAGAAAAACGGGTGTCAGACACCTTAATTAACCTGAAAGTAACCAACCCCAATATAATCATTCAAAAAAACACGCTCGAGATCTTGAGTAAGAACACAGTTCAGGTGAGTGCCTAAGTGGAGGCTATGTACGAAATGGGCTAAGAGATCCGCAACTCGGTTGCCCTCTCGAAAGATGTGAGAAACTCGAACCTAATTCTTTTATTTTGTGTGTCTGATTGTTTTTTAACATATATTTCTGATTATTAATTATTGACATGTTATCATTGGCGAAGATAAGGGGTCTATCTTGGGCCCGTGCCTAGGGTCTCCTGGACCCAAATAGCTAAATTATATTTAAGAGCATCTTGAACCACTTAATGTGTCGCCTTATTCATTGCACGAGGAACAACTTGGAGATGTAATGTCAAAGACGCTTCCAAATAGTGCCAGATCCGCAATGATTGCCCCACCATCTCTAGCAAAAAATCTCCCTATTTGCACCCTTGGAAAAAATTAAACCCGTGTCTTATATCTTATCCACCAAAGTCCAACCCAAACCAGACCACCTGGTACAAGCATCTCAAAAAGCCAACAACTCTAGAAGTAAATAGTTAAGAATATTGGGATAGTCGACAGATAGGTGATGCATGTTGCAAAGAGCATAGCCCCCAAGGACTATCGCCACTAGAAACTCTAGAAGTAAAGAGTTAAGAATATGGGATAGTCGACGGATAGGTGATGCATGTTGCAAAGAGCATAGCCCCAAGGACTGTCGCCACTAGAAACTCTAGAAGTAAAGAGTTAAGAATATTGGGATAGTCGACGAATATGTGATGCATGTTGCAAAGAGCATAGACCCAACGACTATCGCCACGAACCACTAGCCCAATAACACATATATTCCTTTATGATAAAAGGTACACTAAGCCATCACATTTTAATGTGCAACAAACTACTAAGCACATTAGAAATTACCATATAATAATGAAAAATACAACCAAATCATGACACATGACGATCTTATTCCTCACACGTAGATAACATATGAAAGTACGTAAGATGCATGAAAACCACGTACGCCGCCATGCATGTGCATGCATGCATCAATCAAGCAAGTGGCCCAACTTCTCCATGAAGGAGTTCTCCAAGGTTGTCGGAGGGTAATCATTGATACAATCTTCCCAAACGTTTGGCCTATCCAAATCCTTCATAACCTCCCAAACCGAGTTGTTGCACTTGAACCCTGCCCCAAGGCTAATCATCAAAACAACATCACCCTTCTTCAGCCTCTTCTTAGCCTCCATGTACCCCAACACATACCACAACCCGGCCGATCGATGTGTTCCCGAATCGAAACAACGTCATTCGTGCAGGCTCCATCTCGTACTCGTTCAGCCAGAGACCCTTCCCCACTGTGTCAATCACTGCCCTGCCTCCAGGGTGGATGCAGAAGTGATCGATCCCAGACCTCAGGTTGACTCGAGCTTGACTTGAGCTCGTTTTCTTAAGCCCTAGACGGGTTTTTGCCTCGTACCAGCTTGATACGACTTTGTAACGCATGATCTCCCATGTGGGTAGAACCTTGGGGAGGTGAGTCCTGAGGTTGATTGTTAGGGCCTCATTGGCAATCTTGGTTAGGGACCTGGCTAGGTGGAACCCTTTGAACCCGAGGTTGTCTTCCTTCTCGAAGCAGCAGTTGTAGGCCTCGTCTTCGCCCAGGTGGGTGCAGTCTAGGCGCTTGAGTTTGAGGATTGATCGGGTTGCTAGTGATGGGTTGTTGGTGAAGAGCATTGAGCTTGCACCGGCTCGGAAGAGGATGTTTGAGAGTAGCATTGACTTGTCCTTGCCGCTATACCAGTTTTGGCCCATGCACTCTGTGCTCACGACTATGGCTATCGAGTTCTTGTGGGTCTTCATCAGTTGGTGGACTAAGTCGACCCCGGTTATGCTCCCGCTGCAGCCCATTCCTGATAGGTTGAACGTCTTCACGTCTTCTCTCATCTTGTACCTGCCACATGATAATCCGTACAGTGTTAATATTGACCGGTCGAATTCAGTCAGTTAATCAATTTTAACCTTTAACCGTATTCTCAACAGCAATACCGGTTAACGATTCTTGAACTCCAAGAAGGAGCAGGATTGTTCAGTGACAGCGTGGTGACCAATATATCGACCTCCGACGGTGACACACCAGTCTTGGCCAGAAGCCCGTCGATGGTGGAGAACACCATCTCGTCCACCTCAGCGTAGGCATCAGCGAGACACGGGGCACCTCGTTCCCAGCAGCACGCTCCTCGGAGCGTAGGTCTCGTCAGACATCCCAGAGTTCGAGGCAGCCCGCAGGAGGAACTTGAGCTCGTCCATCCCTAGGGTCTTGTTTCGAGACATGATCTTGCCACACGTGATTACGTCGAGCTTCCGGTCGGCCGGAGGCTTGTAGCACTCATAGTCTAGGAGGTAGCATGTTTGGAAACGTCGTCGTTTGTAGAGAGGGGAAATGAAGGAGTTGAAGATGAGGTAGAGGAATGGTAGTATGTATAGGATTGCTAGGGTTAGGGTTATGGTTTCCATGGTTGGATGAAGATTGATTTTATTGTGAAGAAATTTGGGGATTTATATAGATTTTTTTTTAGGCTTATTGATTTGTATTAATGGTGTAATAATGCATATGGTTGAGTGGATGAAGGGTTGACAATCAACATTATGGATATAATAATGACTCGAGAGGATCGTTTTCACGTATTTTTGCGTCTCATTTTTTGGCGTCCTCCGGTGGAGTTGTGGTTGACGAGATTTTGCTCCTTCATCAACATGCCCCCTCTATATCTTCGTTTTAGCCTGGTTCGTCGCTCTAGTAATAGAACCGTCCATTTTATGACACGTTTCGCTCTCAATTTTCTCCAGGGAACTTGCCGACCGTAGTCTTGTCTCCTTTGACAGAAGTTTAGTCTAGATTTTACACTTCTGCTATCTAGATTGTCTCCTGGCGGAGCTATCAATTTGTCACATTATTAAAGAGAACTTGGAGTCAACACATTGTCATCTAGACTTTAGAGCTCTCATTATGTGCATTATTATTGCTAGTATTATAATGTTGCATTTAATGATTAATAATGTGTAGTCCAATACACATAATTTAATGTGGGGTTGGGTGTATTTTATAAGTGCGAGAGAAAATCTTCGTCTTCTGAGTTATTTTTTAGGATAAAATGTTTAATAGTACCTGATTATCAGAGCCTAGTTGTCAACAACTCTCAAAATCTGTTCAGAGTCGGTAGATAGATGTGAATGAGAGCTACGTTGTTGGTTATCCAGTGACGGAGCCAAGACTCAAGTACACTCTGAACCAGATATATAAAATACAATGAGTTGAATATACGATCACACTAGATTCTTTTAAAAATATATACATATTTTAACTACTTGATTCCAAGTCCACGGTAGCCATCCCTGACTCTGCCACCGGCTGAAAATTAGTTAACATGTCTAATATTTATAAATGCATATGCGATCGTTGTTGCTTTACAACCGTTGGATGTAAAAATAATTCATAATTATTATATCACAACCATTAGATAAACGTCTCAAATGACTCCCGGCGGCTTGAGTGCCATATATAGTATGAAAATCTCTGCATTATTTTTTTCAAACTATAATTGAATGCATGATATTATATTAGTTATTTTCAACCACATTAAATGGAAAATTAAATTATTCTATAGTTTATAATTTATTAATTGATATGGTTTCTGTACTTAATTTGACTTAGGGAATTGAATTAAATAGACTACATGTATAGTTGCAACTGTCACCTATGCATGCTATAACATTATTAGTTAGCATTTAATTGTATATACATAATACATCTAGAATTACTTCGATTTGTATGTGTATTTTTGTACGAATCGATGAGTTATCTCGGGAGAATAATAGTATTTGTTAGGTTGTATTCAGAGTTCATATCGATAATTTTAGAAGTTGTGAGGTCAGACATGTGAAATCAAACAAATTTTAAGATGGGTCTCGAGCAAACATGAGTTAGTCACCATATTCTAATTGTTGCAACGAGGATATAAAAAAAAAAAAAAGAATAAGATTAAGATTGCATGACTGACCTCATTGGTGGTTGTTGAGAGGCGCTGATTATAGCTTGCTGAGCGATGATTTTTTCTTGAGTTTAGGAACTCGCCTTATTGTAAGGTTTTTGCGACATGCTGCAGTTTGATTCGGTGGTTTTCGACTTCTGTTGAGGACTTGAGGTTGTTCGCTTTAGGAACTTTTGTGGAGGGTGTTCGATCGACTTGACTACTACAAAAGATGTTTGCCTTATAGGAACCTCTAAAGAGTGTTGTGATAACTGCTACGAATGGTATGTGACTTATAAGAACCTCAGTGAAACGTGTTCGTCTTAGAAACCTCTGTGAAGGATGTTCACCTGAGAAACCTCAATGAAGGGCGTTCGTTCTGAAAACCTATGTGAAGGGTGTTCAACTTAGGCAGCTCTGTAGAATGGTGCCGAGTAACCTATGTCGAGGGTGTTCGCCTTATAGCTAATTGATGAGGAATTGGTTCGAAAATGGAAAAATAATAGTAAAAGAAACAATATTTAAATACGAAAATTGAAAAGGAAATTACTATACCACCCTTGTAATATGGCCATTAAATTACTGGGCTATTGGCTCACCCTACTATACGGCCCATGAGCCCAATAGCATGAAAATGAAATGCCCAAAGCGGCCCCAAAAACGACGTCGTTTCAACCGCTCTAGTTTCTATTAGCTCCGTCGTTAAAGAACATCGGACTTCATTCGCCGCCGAAGAAAGCTGAACAGAGAGAGATCCTTAATTCAGTCACCGGAAAATCGAGCTTCCTCGCCGGATGACGGCCGTCGTCAAGTTCCGGAGTGGTCTCTTCCTCTTTACTCTACGACCATATAGTTCTCGCCGTTTCTCTGCTCGTAGTATCAGTAACGCCGATGATGAACCAATTTCCGCCGCCGCCGTCGCTAATCAGAAATCCCTAAACAAGCCAACGAAGTCGAAATCCATGGCGCAGCTAATCAATTTCAATCCATGGTCAGGCGAGCTCGAAGCTTCTCTCTCGAGCATCAATTCATCGCCGCTGTCGAAGACGATGGTGATGGAAGTCCTCCGTCTCTCTAGAAACCCTCCGAACGCATTGGAGTTCTTCAATTGGGCATCTCGGACGGGGTTCCCCACGATGAGGACTCTTACTTCTCTATGCTGGGAATTTTAGGTCGGTCTGGGAAGCTGAATGTAGCTCGTAACTTCCTCTCATCGATTGAGAAGAAGTCGAATGGTGCTGTGAGGCTTCACGATAAGTTCTTCAATGTTCTAATCAGGTGCTACGGTGATGCAGGTTTGTTTAACGAGTCTTTGAAAGTTTTCTCTTCGATGAAATCGTTGGGAGTGTCTCCTTCTGTTAGGACGTTCAATAGTCTGTTCTTGATTTTGCTTAAAAGAGGGAGGACGAATATGGTAGATAGCCTGTTTGATGAAATGCTTCATACTTATGGGGTGTTTCCTGATGCTTATACATTTAACATCTTGATTAGAGGGTTCTGTAAGAACTCCATGGTTGATGAGGGGTTTAGGTACTTTAATCAGATGGTGAGATCGAATTGCGATCCTGATGTTGTTACTTATAATACGCTTATCGACGGGTTGTGTAGAGTAGGTAAGGTGAAGATAGCGCACAATGTGATGAAGGGGATGGATAAGAAAGATGTGAAGCCTGATGTTGTTACTTACACAACTTTGATTAGAGGTTATTGCGTGAAGCAGGATATTGATGAGGCTATGGTGGTTTTCCAGGAGATGGTTGATAAGGGGTTAAAGCCGAACGACATTACTTACAACACTTTGATTAAGGGCCTCTGTGAGGCTAAGAAGGTTGATAAGATGAACGAGGTTTTAGATGGTGCGTTAAGCTGTGGACGGTTTACTCCTGATACTTGTACTTACAATACGTTGATGAACACGCAGTGTGAAGCCGGTAAGCTCGATGAAGCAATGAAGGTGTTTGAGAAGATGATTGAGTTGAAAGCACAGCCTGATTCTGCTTCATATAGTGTTCTGATCAGGAGCTTGTGCCAGAATAAGGATTTCGGGAGGGCAGAGAAGCTTTTCGACGAGCTGTTCAAGAAAAAGATTCTGTTGAGTGATGATGGTTGTACTCCTTTGGTTGCGTCGTATAGTGCTATCTTGGAGTTCTTGTGTGAAAATGGGAAGACTTATAAGGCTGATAGAGTGTTCAGGCAGTTGATGAAGAGGGGAAGACAAGATCCTAATTGTTATACGACTTTGATCACGGGACACTGCAGGGAAGGTACGTTTGAAGCCGGGTATGAGCTTCTGATGTTGATGCTAAGAAGAGACTTCCTCCCTGAATTCGAAACTTATCAGTTGTTGATTGATGGGCTCTTGCAGAAAGGGGATCCGGTTCTGGCTAAGCAGACGATAGAGCATATGCTAAAGAGTGGTTATCTTCCTACAGCAGCTACGTTCCATTCTATACTTGGACAACTGCTGGAACAGGGATTTGCCCGTGAATCGGCTAACTTTATAAAACTGATGCTGGACAGGAAGATTAGGCAAAGCATAAGTCTTTCTACAGAAACTGTTAGATTAATGCTCAGTAGGGGATATCGAAACCATGCATTTGAGATCACAGCCTATCTCTATGAAAACGGTTTCATGATTGATATGGAAAAAGTGATAAGTTTCTTGTGTGGGAGTGGGAAGCTGTTGTACGCACAGCAAATGATGCTATTCTGGTTAGATAAGGCTGGTAAGCATCACTTGATTGATATTGGTACTTGCAACACCATCATTGAAGGTCTCTGTAAGAAGAAGCAGCTTTCAGAAGCATTTGAGTTATTTGTTGGGTTAGCAGATAGGAACAAACATAGAGAATTACTCTGTGGCGAGGATTTGGCGGCTGCTCTAAACACCAGGGGAAAAGTCAAAGAAGCCAACTTTGTTAGTAAAAGAACACAAAACCAGTGGCAGTCAGCTTCATTTCTCAAAAACACCTCTGCTGGGCTCAGACCTGAACATCCTTGATATTGGACGGTCAATTAGAGAAACAAGGAATTTGAAAATGCGACGGAATTTCTCAATTCCATTTCCCAAATCCATGTCGAAAAAACGAGCCCTAAGTAGACGGTTATGGGGAAGACAATATATCAGCTGGTATGATTTATCTTTGGTTAGCATTACGATCTAACTTATCAGTTTGGAGTACCATTCCCCTGTAACTATTCTGATCAATTTATATAGAACAAGTCGAATTCATTTGCCTGGCTGCTGTGATAATTTTACTAACAAATTCTGCAGATAGAACATGTCGGGGGAGAAACTACTGTACAAAGAACTCATGGAACTGAACATGACACCATTCAGTATGTATATTATGTACGTTTTTTAGGTCCATCCGACGACATAATCGAGGATGTAAGCCAAGAATAAGGAAACCGGGTACAATCCGAAAGCCACAAAGCACATCCAAAGAGGATAGTTGGTGCGGAAGCTAGCAATTAGACCCATGGTGATACAAACAACAAGAATTATCAGCACTTCAGCTGAGAAGTTCCATGTCAAGTCTCGGTAGTAGACGAGACCCAGGAAAACCGACAGTGACAGGATGTTGCTCATGGTTACGGACCCGTATATCTGCAATGAAGAAAGCAAAGCAAGGGTTAGTGGCTCGATATCTCATTTCCTCTCTGCATTAGAGAAGAGTGATACAGACCTCGGAGTATGCTAACGATGCAGATCGCATGTTCTTCTTGCTGGCAAAGATGAGGACTGAGACAATCTCACTGGAGCTAGCAAAGGGCAAAATGATGAACGATACGAAAAACGGAGGGATGCTTGAAGCGCTCGAGAAGTTGTTGACGGCATCAACCAGAGGCTCGGCAATTACTGCAGCCATGAATGTTCCTGAGAGCAACATTAATCCTGCTTTTGCAGCATCCCAGCCAATACTTCGACGACTCATGGTATCTTCATTATTCCCTCCTAGAATATCTCGTTCTTTCTTTGTGTACTGCAAAATTCATTACCAGATATCATCATTACATAAACATGGCTGAACCTTAGAAACTAGTTATTATGTGAATACCGCATTTTACCTCCTCGAAGTCGAGTAGAAGTTTATTTGTCAACGACCTATGTCCGTATAATGCTGAATTCTTAGCCTTCTCGAGCCATCTCGAGACTCCTTGTACAAACTCTTCCTTATCAATAAGCGAATCGTCAGACGTGTCGAATTCTTTTAGGACATGATACACTGCATTATCGATATCCATGCCTCCTTCCTCGAGCTGTATTCCTATCACTAGTGCCCTCAACTCTTTCGCTGTTAGATACCCGTCTGTGTCCTCATCCATTACCGAGAATAGCCTGTCATTAAGCTTGCATTAGAACTTAAGAGGAAGGTTATTGTTTTATCTTATACGAAATATGCGTTAGATACGAACTTCTGAATCGCATCCACATTAGGTTGACCATTATCCATGAACAGCCTTCCCAGTGTCTTTGCCTTTAACTGCTGTAGAACCCCTGATATTAACTGCTTATGCTTTGAATATGCTATCTTTCTTTTCTGAATCCATGGCTGGAAAACCTGCAGGGTATTATCGAAATCAGCAAAACAAGACGGGCAAAACCGATTCTCCATTGCCTGATTTCTCTATACCTGGTAAAGGCTGTAGCTTATCAACAAAACGATGGCTACAATAAGGGAAGCAAGAACTGCTGTACTGGTATTGCCTTCCTGGGTTTGGAAAGCTTGTGGAAGCTGGACGATTACAAACGGTAGCAGAGATATAAGCATGACTCTTGCACCATAGCAGGTCCAGATATCAGTCGAAATCCCGATGTCCAGTTTGCCGATTACCAGGCAGGACCCCCATAACACGGTGAGCATCATTACGTTCGATCCAGCCATCATCCCCATGCCAACCGAGATCTGTCTCTGTGCCGCCTCTTTGCTTCCCGACACTCCAGATGCTACAAAAAAACACCGATGATAGTCATCTCGGTAGCATTAGCTTATGTCCTGTTCTGATTTTTTCAATGCAGAAGAACAAGAAAGAGATATCAATATACCGAGAATGATGGCTGCATCAGGGAGGGAGCCGAGCACCGGCAAGAAGAGGCCACCAACGATTCCAGGACCGAGTATATGCAGAAGAATCTCACTTCCACAAGACAGCAACTTGGCAGCTAAGAACATCAAGTACCCGTAAACCACAATCAGGAACACGTTCCCGGGGACAGTTTGTGTACAGGGTAAGAACCCGTATGTCTCGTGGCATCCACTTCCATACGAAGAAACCATCCGAATGAGCGAGCTCTGCTGCCAATGTACACTATCGACCCCTCCATCGGAAACGAGGATAGGCTCGTCTTTCGGGGTCGAAATGAAGCGAGTTTGAGCTGGCCAGGTTAGTAGAGAAAAGAGGAAGATTATGATGAGTGATTTGGCCATTTGGGATTGTGTTCATCTGTGTTGAATTGCTGAATTAGGGTTAAGCCATTCTATATTAGGGTTAAGCAAATGGGAATTGGGAATTGGGAATTGGTAATGCCTTGGGGGACAAGAGTGGTTGCCGTGTAAGCGACCGATACACTTCTCTTATGTCCTTCAACCATTTTTACTCTTGCTTATAGTCTTTGGTCATGTGTATACGTGGCCGCTTCTGATTGGTTCGTTTGTCGATTAGTTTTTCACCATTGTCTCGTGATGTACGTGGTTGCTTCTGATTGGCTATCTTGGTGTTTCGGTCCTATTCGTTCGTGTAAGGTGGGTCCGTTATAATTTCACCTTTCTGCCAGGATTTTTCGTCTCTGGTGTTGGTTGTTTCTTTTGAGTCTTTGGGTAACATAAGGAGGTTCAATACACCATCTAGCGACCATCGATTGTCTGAGGTTCTCTTTTTGTCTAAAAGCAAGACGAGAAATGAACTTTAAAAGTAAGAAATGTTGGCTTGCCTTGGACCATTCATCCGGTTTCTAGCTGTTTTTTCAGATGTTCTGAGCAAGTGATGGACAAATTTTCACCACCGCACCAAATCAACTCGATAGATAAATATCATGATCGTATTCTCATAACCTAATTTGGACAAGCATCCCCGTTAAAACACTAGCTTTCTTTCTTAAACTTCTATACAACATAATCTCTAACTCCATCCATCATGTTGGTTTCAGTCTTAGATTCTCTCTGAACGCTCAAAACAACACGTGACACATCATCCGCCACTTCAACCATACCATCCAATCCTTCATTCGACTAATATAAACTTCTCCAAACCCATCAATCCGACTCAAACAATGAATACCCGATCTAGTCACCCACCTAACCAAGCCGAGTCGAGCCGAGTTCGTAAGAATGACCAAGTCAACTCTCATACATCCAAACCAACTTCACCATTACATCATCAAGATTGAATCCATCACTTAAATGAATACAAATAATCAAAAATCAAACAAAATCAAAACCCAACACACAAAAACATTAAGAAAACCTACAAATGAATCTTCTAAAAAAAAAACAATTAGCTAACAAATTGAAGAAAAAAAATGTTAAAAAAAATAAATAAAAAAGGACCAAACTGATGAAGTGCACATGATTTCCAATCATGTAAATCTGAGATTCTGCCAACACATCACGTGGCTTTGTGCAGATTTTGGCACGTGATCACACAACTTGGTTTGGTCTTAATTAATGATGATTAGGGGGGGATTAATTAATCAATATGGTTAATTAATTATGGTGTTTTGTTTCTACACTTGGAGAAGCTGCTGTTCTTTCTGATGATGTTCTGTTGATGTCATGGGACTAATTGGTTCATTGTTGTGTTGCTTTGTTGTTCTGTTTGATCCATCTTCTGATGTTGGTATACTTGTCTCAGTCTTTCGATCTCTCTCTTGAGTGCTTCTTGATGAGCTGGAAGTAGAAAAAAGACGGGTTAGTTGAGCGATCGGTTCAAGGGTTAGAGGTAAAATCGTGAGAACGGTTATAAATTTATAATCAGGGTCATGCATATGTGACTAGTAATTACGTACGAGTTTATTGGGTCATGGGTTATGCTGGTTTCGCGAATTACTTGAGGTATGAGTATGATGACCATCTAGATTACAACTATTCGCTTGACATTTCGATATATGTATTATGTAAGATTAAAGAGATGTCAAATGGGTATGGGGTAATTAATCGTGTTGTGGGGTTATTGATGAACTGGGTTGTGGGTTTATCGGGTTATGGGTCGACTGGGTCATGAATTGTTCGAGGTTTTGTGGGTGGTCATTGGTTTTTTTAGAGTTTGGCGAGGTACAAGTTGTTGACTTTTGATCGATCTAAATAATGGGCCTGGCTTGGACTGGGACGATGTGTGTTGTGGGCCATAGGTTGAGGTGATTGTGTTATGGGTCACGGGTCAATAGGGCGATGAGTGGGTCACGAGTTATAACTAGTTGATTTTGATCATGGGTCGAGCTTAGACGAGGCTGAGAAGGGTCATAAGTCGGGTCAATTGTGTTACAAGTCACGGTAAAAAAGGTCGTAATAACCAGTGAGCCACAAGTTACAACTAGTTGTTGACTTTTGATCAAGGGTCAGGCTTAAATAAGGCTATAAAAGGGTCCTACATTTGGTCAATTGTGCTACAGGTCACAAGTAAAAACAACCGTGACAACACGAAATCACGAGTTTTTTACAAGTATTACCCAATACCCACTATAGATTCATTGCTTTCAAAGTCTATCTACCTAAAAAGTTGTTGACTTTTGATCAATTCAAATCACGAATCGAGCCGAATAACAGAGTCTAGTAAGAACAGAACTTACCATCTTTAAAGATCTTATCTTGAGCCAGAGCTGCGATCCTCTGCTTGATAGCACTGTTGTCGACGTTAAGAAGCAACCTTTGATGATCGAGATACGCAACTCTCGGCGACAACACTGATACTTCCGCCTGTAACGACGTCACGCTCCGTTCGAGCTCCGATATGTACTGTAGCTTCCTCACCCTCGATCTTTGCGCCGATTGCCGATTGGCCAGAATCCTTAAAAAAGGAAAATTGAATTGAAAAATCAGTTAATTGCAGTTTACGTGCTTACGTGAATAGTAATTGCATGGTAATAATAAGGGTAAATAGCACATTGGTCCTTCTACTTTAACAGCTTAGCAGATGGCTCCTATACTATAAATCGTTCTTTTTACTCGTCCTACTAGACTATTTGTCGTTTGGGTCATTTTATTTTAAACTTTTGAAGAGAGATATCGGAGGTAGGAGACTATTGCAGCTTAGTAAGCTAACACATGGCTTCAAATTCTGAAAAAAATCCTAGAATTTTAGGCGGGATATGTGGGGATTATTATTCTTTCTACTTCTCGGGGGTATAATGAAAGACCAAGAGGCTTGACTAGAAAGAATCGGTGGAGAACTCTTGTGTTATGGCTATTAAAATTCAGTTATATTTTATTACATGGCTATTGAAATTCAGTTATATTCCCATTTAAAAAACGCTTAGTAAGCTTATACTATTGGAGCTAACGTGGTGTACTGAATGCGCATCAGTTAATAATGTCACGAAGATGAAAGTTGTAACGAAAGGACCAAACGACAAACTGGTCGAAATAAGAGGGGTAAAAAGATCGGCAAACTGGTCGAAGTAAGAGGGGTAAAAAGATCGGCAAACTGGTCGAAGTAAGAGGGGTAAAAAGATCTAGGGGATATCTGTTAAATTGACAAAGTAGAGGGGCTAAAGTGCTATTTTTCTAATAATAATTAATTTGGTGGATAGTGTGTAATTAATAAATTACCTCTTTACCCTCTTAGGGTCAAATATACGGTCGCCGCCGTTATCTCCGTTTGACGGCGTTTGGTGGCCGGAGTTGTTGTCCTCCGACTGACACTGGCTGTCAACCTCATCAGCGGCCTTGATCTTATGCTGGTGGGTGGCAGTAGTAGGTTCCTTGACTTCGTCGTTGATACTATCGTGGTCGGAGTTGGAGGAGGCCGCGCCGCCGCCTCCTCCTCCAGGGTTAGAAGCCATGTCGTCGACGGAGAACATAGACATGAACTGCTCATCGTCGAACTTGTCGAAATCATGTTGCTGGTGGTGGTGGTTATTATTATTGTTGTGGCTCCGACCACCGCCGCCGCGGCGGTCGTCGCCGGCATCAAGGGTCATTAACGGCGACTCTAGGAAGGTGATGGAGTCGCTGGCGGAGCGGCGGTGGGTGCCGCGCCGAGCGGAGGAGAAGTCGAGGAATTCATCGACCCATGAAGGGTGGTTGTTGTTGTTGTGGGCGGCGGCGGCGGAGGAAGGCGGAGGCGGGGCGGTGGCGGAGGGGAAGTCCGGCCAGGAGGGTGGCATTGTTGGGATTTTGGGGGGCAATTGAGTCATTTTGTGTTATTAGGTTTCTTGTTTGTGGGTTATGAAATTGGAAGAATTGGGAGATGTGGTTATTATATATTGACTTATGAGAAAATTAATTAATTATTTCTACAAAAAAATAAATTAATTAATTATTAAAACATAAAATATTTATTGTGATTGAATAAGAGAGAAGAGGAGGAAACAAGAATATGACATGAAATGATGGTGATGCTTTTAGGGGTCTTTTTCATTATATGATTTTAGTTTATGTGATTGTGGGTTTTATTCGGTTTCAGCGAGTCGGTCTGATTTTGGGTATGTGTGTTTTTCGTAATAGAAATGTCTGTCCGATGATGGTTAACGTGAGTATCCTTCTTGTTAGTGACAAAGTTGTGTGCTTTTCCTCACCTTGTGATCTTTCGATTCGTTTGATTAAGGAATCCTTGACCGGTTCTTCGCTATCCAGCCATGGAGAATTGACACACCAAGGTCTTTGTCCAAGGTTGTCATTATAGGTGTACTAAGCTCTGTATAGATACATTGACAAGCTAGTCGTGACAGAACACCAGTGACTTATTACTATGCTCTAGCCAAAAGTGCCGTAGAAATTGACCAACCATTTCATCACCATATGCACCGGCTTGAACTTGAGATGCCTCTATACGAACGAACATGACAATAATATCATATACAAAGAAGAGGTGTGAGCAAGAGTGGAACCCCACCTTCAGTAAGATTGACGGGCGCTACAGATTCCTACATTCACAACAGCACTACAGATAACATAACTAAGACGTACACTGTGATGATATCGTAACACATCCCAACATCAGTCATATGAAATGATCTTACACGAAGTCTTTCGTTACAAGCTGCTGCTCTACAGAGTGAACCACTTCCCGTCACTGATGACTCAACAAAACACATGTACCACTCGAATCAAGGAGCAGAAGTGAATGATCAATTTCGAGAACTCAGAAACTCGGTTAAACCACTCGGGTTAACCCGAATCTAAAATGGGATATTAAAGGGAGTGGGGTATGAAAGTGGGGATGCAGTGGGGTAACATGGGATCATATGGATGGATGTAGATGGACAGCTATCCTACAGCTAGCTCATGCTTATTGATTTTTTCAGATTTAGGGTTTCTTATTCTGCATCATTCAGCTTTTGGTTCTTTTTTTTTTTTTTTTTAATTTTGGGTTTATTATTATAATATCAACTGAATTACTTGAATTTGATTATGATTGTGTTGTTTAGTTAGTCTATTGATTAGCTTAATTAATTGTGTTGTTTAGTTTAATGGCAAATTGCATTAAGGATATTGGTGATGTGTTGGGTTGTTCTTTTTATCGGGTGTGATACGATTGAATTGGCATGTGTATTGGATTATTAACGTAATTAAGAGTAAAAGCGTATTTACAGTGCACAGTTTACTCTTAAGGTGAAAAAAAAAACAAGTGAATACACTCACTGGTGGCCAATTTACTCTTAAGGTTGAGACACTGATGGGACGATAAGGTAAATCAGATTACACCTAGTGAACTCGCTGTTTTTTTTACTCCAGACCATGCGATTGCTCTCAGCTTTCTCCTCGACGGGTAAAAGGAGTACAATTCACAGACTCAATGCACCCACACCCATGCGACTACAAGTAGTGTTTTTCTTATTTAAAACCATTCCGATCAATCATGTTTATCTCCTGACACCTAACCAGACCAAAACTTTGGTTCTGCTTGAGGGACAAGCCTTTGTGAAGGACGTTTCATCCATTGCCTTTCAACAGACTCTCGCTACAAAAAAATTCATCCTGACACGCAAGAAGTTTCAGCTAGGTCCACCACAATTGGATCTAAGCCACCAAATCAAACCCAATACAATCATGAAAACCCAGATCCCGAAATTAAATCCACTCTCTTCTCACCAACCAACTATGAAAAAAAATTAGAATTCAAACTCGAAACTTCTCGATAATGTATGACATTAAAATAATTATAAATCAGTGATTATCAAACTAATTAATTACATGTTGTAAAGAAGCAATTTTTATAATGTCTAATTTTATACTCAAAATAATAATCAATCATTGCCACTGGTTACTTACATCTCAGAAGCTGTCAAGAGAAAAAAGACTGTGCAAATATTCCTTAATTATTTTGTAATTAGAGAGCTTAATCAAACTAATTTTTAATTAATTAGTGAAATTAATTATGTTGGAATAAAGATTAGGGAATTAATTAATGAGCCACTACGTGGCCTTGTGTGATTGTCCTTTTTGGTACTCCACTGAGTTCTCTTAAGCCAAATGATTCTCTTTGGAAAGCCATACTCCTATGCATCCAATCTCATTGTGTTCCCATGAGCATCTGCTAGATTGGAGTTTGTACCGTTGGATGAATCTCAAGTCGAATTGTTGGATCCTAGCCTTCGTGGGTCTGACTGTTTATGTATCTCTGAACTCGGTTCAAAGAAGGGTTAGAGAGTCTGGATAAAATGTCACTTGTTGTCTAACGATGCGCCTCATGATCAGCAAACAGAGTCACCCGTTTTGTGGCACGGTAGATCCTTAGACATGTCTATGAAAAATCAGTGTTTGGTAAGCCTTTCTTTTCAGGTTGATACTTAGGACGGACTGCATGTAAGAAGGGCGAGAGAGCCTGAAATTGGACAAACATTCTCACATGGACAAAATGCCTCTTGTCGTCTAACGACACACCTCTCTGTTGTCTCACGATCAACAAACGACGAAACCACCCATTTTGTGACATGACAGACTCATAGATACGTATCCCAAGTCAAGATTTGGTAAACCTTACAACTTAGGTGAATACTTAGACTGTATATATGTATGTCAAGAAAAGATGTCTCGCCCAATCCCGCTTATGATTATATCATCTATAGAATCATTCTAATCGACCAAGTGAAGTGCTTCGAATCAATTACTCTCTAAACTAGTTTAAAGTATAGGAACTACCAATCTTCCACATGCAATACAAGTCACAAACATGTGTACACACACCCATGTTCATAACTTTGACAATGGCTTCCTTATAATTATTCTCCATATATACATAAACTTAACCTAATGATGAACATGGCTTCCCCAACAAGTAGAGAACTCTTAGCTTTATGATGATGGAGAAAAGTATGTGATTGTCGATATTTAATACTATTATACTTAAGAGCAAATATAATCATGGGAAGCCAAATGAAAATTTCCCGAGAAACACGTTGATTCAACAATTGTCGAATTAAATGTTTCGGAAGGATATGTTATTACTACGACCATAGGAATTAGGGGAAAGGGCAGAAAAGTGTAGTTTTAAATATTTATTCTGTGTCTATAGGATACACAAACAGTGGCGGAGCTAGAAAATTGTTCAAGGGGGTTCGAACTTCGTAACATTTAAATAGTCAACTAAATGATTGAAAAATCAACTCCAAATAATTGAATAGCATTAATACTTAAGATGCAAATATAATCCTTATAACGAGGATGAGGATGAGGATTCGGTCGAAGAGAAAGATCGTCGATCGAAGGTATCACGTTGATGAACGATATGCCGAATTAAAGTAGTTTCGGCAAGGCGATACTTTGTTATTTAGCTATGCTGCTATAGAATTATGGGAAAGAGGCAGAAAAGTGTAGTTTTAAATATAATGTATCTCTATTTCGATTTTTAGATTATATATCACTCATGTAATTATAAATAAAGGAAAAATAGCATTTTGCCCCTCCTCTACTTTGTCGACTTTAAAGATAGCCCCTATACTATAAATTGATCATTTACCCCCTCCTACTTTGATCACTTTGTCGTTTAGGTCATTTCGTTCCAACTTTCATCTTCATGATATTAATTGATGTGCATTCAGTACACCACGTTATCTCTAGTAATCATGTTTTCAATTGATATATAGGATGAAATCAATGAATAAAACGTGTGGTTTTAAAACCTTTCGTATTTCACCATACTCTTCGCAATACCTCCTCAATTTACCTCCATAACCAACTCTTCATCTCCTACCTTCGATATCTCTCTTTATCAGTGTGGATTTGTCCAGATTTAATGTTAAGAAAACAATAATTGGAACGGAAGACACAAGCGACAAGTGACTGAGTAGAATGAGTAAATGAGCAAATTATAGTATAGGAGGTATTTGTTACTGAACCCTTTCATGTTACTGCCTCGCAAGTAACAAACACGGTGATCATCGAATGACCAGATTCTTCCCTTCGACATATCAGGACGAGCTATTAGAATGTAATGATTTTTTAGCCATCTGTATGAGTTTTGAATGAGGATCGATCCACCATGTGAAGCACTGTTGGAGAGTTTTTGAAGTGCTAAAGTCACATGTAGGGTACGGGCTGTCCTTTTTGGTTTCTAATAATCAATGATCTCTTACACATTTATAATACACCACGCCACCCCCACTACTTGTTGTTCTTCTTAGCAAAATTCATAGATCAAAGACACAAAATGCTTACACATATTAGGGTAATTTCAATGTGGCCATGAGAGTTTGGTGTGTCGATTCGATCTATGTTTCGAGTATCGGAACAAGGTCGTTCAGAGAGTGAACGTTTGTAGTCCAAATGATCAGGGCTCAACTGTGAACAATCGGTCCCACCATCACAAGATATTGATAGGTGGGTGAATTATGGTTGTTGGAGGTTGTTGAGAGAGTGAACGTTTGTAGTCCAATGATCAGGCCCCGACTGTGAACAATCGGTCCCCATCACAAGATATTGATAGGTGGTTGAATCACGGTCGTTGGAGTTTTGATAGTAGTAAAGATCTGATCTGACTGGAGTCGCCAATTTGAAGTTGACATGTGGCAAACAAAGGATTATATACCGGATTCACGTTGATGTGTTGATGAAAATGAAGGACTCTCCATCATGATCGACGTACTCAATTAGACTCGGACCTAACCTTAATCGACTAGACACTGTAAAAGGAAGTGATCCCATTTGCAGATGCATTGAATACTATGCTACGTACTCATACGTCTCACCCAAAATACGCCCGTGGGCTAGCCCCTAGTTTTTTCTATGTTTAATGAATCGAGATTAAATTCCGTCGGCAATCCTTGAACCTTAATTAAGCCACTAACTTGTATGGCAAGAAAGTGGCATACTGCTGGCATTTTGAAGCCACCCCATGTGATTGCTCTGCTGCCTATCACGATCTAATACTATTATTTAATTATTATTATTATTTATTATTATTATTATTATGCTATATAGTGTTAATCTTATCTTAATTAGTTATTAGAGAGTGGAGTTAATCACTTGTATAATAACATAGTTTAGGGGAAAATAACACTTTACCTCCCTATACTTTGTCAACTTAACAAATAGTCTCCCCCTACACTGTAAATCACTCTTTTTACCCCTCATGTTTTGACCACTTTGCCGTTTGGGTCATTCCGTTTCACCTTTTATCTTTGTGACGTTAATTGATGCGCATTCAGTACACCACGTTAGCTCCAATAGCCATGTATTAGCTTACTAAACGTACTTAATTGGGAATATAACATGGTTGGATAGGATGAAATTGACGAATGAAATGTGTGGTTACAAAATCCTTCGTATTTCACCATACTCTTCGTGATACCCCCTAACCAACTCTTCATCTCCTACCTTGTTGGCGTGTGGATGTGTCCAGATTTAACGTTATGAAGACGAAAGTTGAAACGGAAGGACGAAAACGGCAAAGTAGTCGAAGTAGGGAGGGGTAAAAAGAGCGATTTTTAGTATAGGGTGGCTATATGTTAAGTTGGCAAAGTAGAGGGGTGGGAATGCTATTTTCCCTATGTATAGTTTAAGTAAGATCCGACAGAAAGTTAGGTGACAGAACATCGATGATTTGTTTTAGGACATAATGATTATGAAACATTTCCTTTTATAGATTGGGAAAAAAGTATTATGTCAATGATAAGGATATGGGATTCACATTGGGAGTTGTGATTTAGGGTTCCTTTGTTTTGTGCCAAATTGATCTATTAGTAAATTGGTGATACACTCTCTCAAGTAAGGTATGGGTGGATTGGATTGTGATTTGGTTGATTTGTGGCTCGATGAATCGTTAACTCGAGTGATTTGGGATTGTTTCGTTTCGATGGATTGAGTGGAGAATCGGGAGAGTAATGTATGGAGATGGCTCACTTGGATCTTGAGCTGAGTGGTGGATAAGGTTGGGTGGTCGTTGCAAGACACGGTGTAAGGTATAGTAAGAAAAGATGGTGTAGGAGCTAGGTGAATGAGAATGGTATATTTGAAAAACATACAAGTATGAGTTACTCTTTGAGAGGATTTAGTAGGGTGATGTGTTGTTTCCTGTGCAGTGTACATCATTTCCTTTCACGGTGTCTCGAGAATAGGGCTGAGCTGCCACGTATAACGCCATGATTGGTCGTGTCGGTCAAGAATGTAAAGCGACTAACAACAATGATGGTGATTCCACGGTAACCCTTATAACAAGGTTGTACATCCTGCCCACTAGGCCCATCGAGGGTCTATGGGGGCTAAGGGATCAGTTGCAGGTCTTACGGTTTGGCGTGCACTAGTCCTTCTCTTTGATTTCAGCCACTCTTCGACCAAATCATCAAGATATTTCTGGGTTAACCACTGACCGACTAGGTGAACCAAACATAGATCATTAGACTACCCCTTAACCTACCAAGACTAGAAACCGAAATCATTCTGTTTGACGTTCAGTCCAATCCTAACAATCACAATGTCTTCTAGGACCAACTAAGGTCCTATAGCTTGTGAGATCACATGGTACCATCCTAAGTATAATAGTTGATTATTAGGGCAAGATCATAGAATCATTGCAATGACCATAATGCCCCCCATACACTACAACCTCTTGAGCTAGGCATTATTAAATGAGGTGACTTTATGTCTTGAATTGAGTATATACTTTGTACAGTTGACAGATCAGTCCCTAATTAACGTGTCTTCTCAACTTGGGATCCTTCACATGGGCTGCTAAAGTGCAATTTGGTCATTCTATATTATTATTTATACAAACTTCCCATCACTTTGCTTTCCATGCTAGGAGGCAAAAGAACACATGATAATGTGTTTTTAGCATATGGTTTTTAATTCATGCAGTTCATGATTCATGGTACATGATTCTATGTCACATGTTGTTACATTAGACTATAAATTAGATAGATCATTGGGGTATTGTAGACTTGAAACGATAGTTTGAGGGATCTGTGTGATAAGTGGACCGTGAACTTTAGGAGAACAGGTTCACGGGAAAAAGTAGGTGATGGAACTGCCATGCAAGTGTGGAAATGATCCTTGGTTGAGAGATGACACAAATTTTTTTCGACTAACAACACCAACTCATAAGTGCACATGAAGCTTGAAAAGCTTTGACGGGCTAAGGACACATGACAACATTTTTGTGGACCATTTGAGGCAAATAGTTGAGATTTCGGCCTTGGATTCTTCTAAAAATGGACGACACACGCTGAAAATAGGGCATCAACATACTGATAGAGTATTGACGGACAATTCCCATCACCTATTCCTTCATGTTACCGCCCACATTAATGGCTTCGGCAGACACTTTCTCTCAATCTTTCAGGCCAACGACCACAACTCTCTGCCTCTCTTATACCAGTGAGACGATTCATCGATCTCTACTTCTATGGAGTTAATATCAAAATGAAAGTCAACCCGCTCAAACAAGACGAATTAAAGCCCTAAATATCTCCCTCTCCAATTTTTTTTACTATTTTAGACAAACATAACATCATTTGGACCCCATATACTCACATTCATCACACAAGTCACAACACATGACTTCTAATTTATTATACAAAATATTAAAAGCCCATTTATTTATCCTTAATTCAGGCCCATAATATTGGCCCATCAAGATACATGGTAAAGCATATACATCATAGATATGAAGGCTTGAAATCATGTTCTGTTCTGCAGAATGACTACACATTCATAGAGTTAGAGAAACAATGTCTATCCCAGAAAAAATGCAGAAAAAGTTACGATCTAGAACAAGTAGTACATCACTATCACTGGCTCATATCATTGCGTCGATTCTCCAAGCATGAATCGATATGAAGTATTAAGTACCGACAACAACGAGCTCGATCCTCCAAGCTGCCCTGTCACAGTTGCAATTGATGCTGGTGGTCATGATTTCCAGTTCTGCTCCAAGGGGTATCTTCACTTGATCCTGCAAATCAAACCTCAACCATGGAGTTGCAGCTGTCGGGCATGCAGCGGAAGTACTGGATTGCTGTGGAGATCAGTTTCCCGGTCTAAGTTAGCACGTCGATCGGATCCAGTTTCCGAGCTTCGGAAGATGATATTAAGCCTTGTCTATCATAAGCTGCATTAGTTGGTAGAACACAGAATAGAAGCATTACAGGAGTATAATAGTCCATGTAGAATAAGTCTCTGGAAGAGTAGATGAACAATGCATCAAATCATCTTAATAGATGGTTAAAGTCGGATGCTTTAGATTCTTCATGGACATTCTTCATTCTTCTATCCCTTGATTCTATCGAATGGCAAACGATCGTGTGTCCCTAATAGCTTATGATTCTTAGATTCAAGAGGAAAGCTTCACAACCACCCAATTCATCAACATTGCTCAAGAATGACAGTTGATAACAGTAGATTAACCTTGTGAAATACAAACAATATAGGTTATGAACAGAGCAATCTGCTAACTAACCTGAAATCCGAGCTAAGAACTCAGTTCAGCAAATCTAGCTAATAGCTTATGATTCTGAGATCACCCATTTCATCAACAATGCTCAACAATGACAGTTGATAACAATCCGAGCTAAGAACCCAGTTCTGCAAATCTTTGCCTCACAGCACAAGCCAATTGCCACTGACCAGCATCAATCAAGCCCTGAACAATCTTCAACCTAAACTTGATATACGGTATAAACCCTTTCCCAGTCATCCTCATAACAATCTTAGCACCCAGAATGTACTCTTTACACTCCAAACACCCTTCAAGAACAACCTCATAACCTTCAAACCCAACAGCATAACATTCCTTCTCCAAGAACTCAATCAGCTCAACTGCCTTCCTTATCTCCCTATTAGCTCTCAACGCAGAAGCTAACTTCTTCACAGTCCCCTGCTTTGGGGTCAATCCCATTTCAACCACCATCTCTTTCAAAAGCTCAAATGCTTCATTAGTTTTTCGAGCTACACACATTGAGCTTATAACAGGACCATAGCTCTCCAAATCAGGAACACATCCAGCTCGAGCCATTCCATTCAAGACATTCACAGCTTCAGGCAATTGATCAACAGCACAAAGAGACGAAATAACGTAATTACAAGTCCCAGTATCAGGGATGTACCGAATTGACCTCATCTCGGACAGAATCTCTGCGGCGGTGGCGGCGTTCCGCCGCCGCCGCCAAGCGGAGGAGAGGAAGAGCTGAGCCTGAGGAAACGGCGTGCAGCCAGATCGGAGAATGCGCTGGAGGACGGCGAGAGCGAGCGGAAGCGGATCAGGGCTTTGGAGCGTGTAAGCGAGGAGGCAATCGTAAGCGATTTTGGCGCGAGATCGTGGCCGGAGAGGGATGAAGGATTGAAGGAGGTCGTCGATGAGCTGAGTTCGGATCTGGAGTGGGGAATTGGAGAGGAAGGAGAAGGGATTAGGGTTGTGCCATGGGACGGCGGATGAGGTGAGGAGATCTGGGATTTGGTGATAGGTTTGATCTTCGATTGCTGCGATGATTGATCGGTGGAGGGTGTTCTCCGGCGAGGTGGTGATTGTGCGGCGGCGGAGGAGGGATTGATGCCGGAGGATTGATCGGAGGATGGGTTTCATTTGAATTGATCAATGGTGATCGCAAGAACTGAAATTTGGAGTGAATTCGAGCTGTGTTAATGCTCTGTTAATTTGTTCAATTTCTTGAAATTAGACCTAAAACTCAACGAGTGTTCATCCCAAATAAAATTAATTATTAGTAATTTTTTTGGTTATGAGCAAAAATCTAACCGGTTATTAAAATACATAACCGGTTATTAGCTCGAATAATTATTTTAATATTTTTTTTTTGGTTAAATGATTAAAAGATATTTTTGTAAGTAATTATTTTAATATAATTTTGACGATTCGATCTTATTTGAACGAATTATTGTGACAGTTGGACTTTGAATTATTGACTCAAATTATTATAATTGCTACGTAATTAAAATTATGCCACGTCATAATAAGAATTAAATAATTAATAATATGAATCTCTTTAGTCAATTAATTAGTCTCATTTGATAAGTGTACAATTAGCAGTTGCTAATCTTTGCCGCCATTTAACTGCTTTGGACCGCCGCCGTTAGACCTTATTTGACGGCTCACAGTTCAATTATTGACTTAAATTCTGTTAATTTTGTTTTGTGAAAATAGCACTTTGCTCCCTCTACTACTATAAAGTGCTCTTTTATCCCCCTCCTATTTCGATAATTTTGCCGTTTTGGTCCTTCCGTTTCAATTTTCGTACTCGAAAATTAAATCTGGAAAAATTTGTACACCTACGGAAAGATATGTTAGAAGTAGGATACGAAGAGTTGGTCAGAGTGGTAAATTAGGGAGGTATCATGAAGAGTATGGTGAAATATGAAGGGTTTTACTACCACACATTTTTGTCGTCGATTTCATCTTATCTAATTATATATTTATATTCTCAGTTAAAAAACTCTCAGTAAGCTAATATATAGCTATTGTTGGAGCTAATGTGATGTACTGAATGCGCATCAGTTAATGTTACAGAAACGAAAGTTGGAATGGAAGGATCCAAACGGCAAAGTTGTCCAAGTAAGAGGGGTAAAAGAGCATTTTATAGTATATGGGGTATTTGTTAAGTAGGAAAAATAGAGGAGCTAAACTATAATAAGTTTTAATGAAGGAATGGGTAGGTAATTAGTTAGGCCCCTCAATTTTTTCATTAGAATAGACACAAATCATGGGTAATTAGATTAAATGATGAACACATTGGTTCTAATTAAGCTTTGGTTTTGTTTTGGTTCATAAATATTTGGATTTTTTATAATAGGTAGATTATTAGCTACCGAGGATGCTCTTACCTACTTCGATCATAAAATATCTTTTTTTTACGGGAATCGATGTAGAGTGAAATCTTGAGTTTAAACGAGGTCAAGAAGAGTGGCCTGAAAGGAACCTTCATTCAGAGCGACGTGCATGAAAGGACATACTACCACTATGTAAGGAGGCGACAAAAGACAGAGTGATTTGGCACTATAGTCGAAAATGGAGAATGGGTACACCGCATGATCCGCTCAAACGAATGGCTCACGAAAGAGTATGAAGTTTGCACAATCTTGTTAAGACTTGTGCAACAGATTTGGACCATAATCAGCATTTTATACACGGATGAGTGATTATTGAGATTCGAAACCTTGACCTCTTGTTGGTCATATGCTCAGATATTGATCATGTCAATAACAAACAACAACCCACTTCCATATGCTTAACCCCTTACTCTACTTTTCCTTACTACAATCTCATACACTTTGCGAGATACACACGCTGGACCAAGCAGTAGCGAATCAGTCACCACTCAGTTCACTAACTCGATCCTCCATGTCAAAACTACTCTATTGAGCCACCCTAA
Organism: Linum lewisii; assembly: GCA_034768395.1. Taxonomy (NCBI): domain Eukaryota; kingdom Viridiplantae; phylum Streptophyta; class Magnoliopsida; order Malpighiales; family Linaceae; genus Linum; species Linum lewisii. The sequence goes on from CM068304.1 coordinate 52,544,650, forward strand.
ATCATCGTTGCATCCTAATAACTCGAGCAGTAACGATTTTTCATCGATTCGACAATGTAATTCACACGCTATGTATTATATGCGATATTTCTTGGGAATTTGTTGAGTTTGTTTGTATTAACATTTTCACTTATAATTGATGTTGTGGTCAACAATTTAGAACATTTCTTCATAACGGTCAAAGAAAGCCAGCCGCCCAAAGTGTTTACCAACTTTGTACATCTCCTATAAGAGGCGCCACCATGCAAACATTATATACACCATTCCAAAAGATTCCCGACCATGGAGATTCAGATTCCATCCTTGCTAGTGATCACCTTAGCCGCCATCTCCTTCATCTCATTCATCACCAAGAAGCTAACCCGACCCGGATCCACGACCACCAACAACAACAAGTACCTCCCTCCGGCTCCATGGAAGCTTCCGTACATCGGACACATCCACCACTTCATCACCACGGCGCAGCCACCACACCGCCGCCTTCGACAGCTGGCGGAGAAGCACGGTGACGTCATCCAGATGGACCTAGGGGAGATACCCCACGTGATTGTTTCGTCTGCTGAGGCTGCGAAGCAGGTGATGAGGACCCATGACATTAGCTTTGCGCAGAGGCCGTTTCACCCTCATCAGGCTAAGGTTATGTATGGCGGGATCAACCTTATCCATGCGCCGTATGGGGATTATTGGCGGCAGCTGAGGAGGATTGCGACGCTGGAGCTGCTGACGGCGAGAAGGGTGGAGTCATTGAGGAGGGTTAGGGAGGTGGAGGTGTTGAACCTTGTTAGGGATATCTCTGACCATGCTGGTTCTGCTATTGATTTGTCGAGGAAGTTGTTTAATATGACTTATTGTATTATATCGAGGGCTACGTTTGGGGATGTGTCTGGGGAGCAGGAGGAGTTTATAAAGATTGCGGAGGAGATGGTGGAGTATGGAGGTGGGTTTGGGTTGGCTTACTTGTTTCCTTCGAGTAAGTTGGTGCAGAAGATGTTCGGGATGAAGGCGTGGCTTGACAGGATTCATGAAGGTGCGGATCGGTTGGCTGAGAGTATCATTAGCCAGCATCGAGACAGGAGGGAGGCTTTGGTGAAGAGTGGAGCTAAGAAGACTGACGAGGAGAATGAGGATCTGCTTGATGTTCTTCTGAATCTTCAGGAAGACGAGACTACTCTTGGGTTCAACTTGTCTAACAACTGCATTAAGGCTTTCATGCTGGTAATTTATTAACGCTTTCTTGATATATATGTTTTAAACTGTCATGAACTATTGCGTCCCAGAGTTGTTGAGAAATGGTCAAACATAGATCTTATATCCTAACTAATGTTTATGTTCAACTTGTTAGGACTTGTTCCTGGCTGGAAGTGAGACTCCATCAGCACTTATAGAGTGGACAATGTCGGAGATGGTGAAGCATCCAAAGGTTCTACGCAAGGCACAATCTGAAGTGAGGAAACTGTTCGCCGAAAAAGGAAGGGTCGACGAGGCGGGGATCCAGGAACTGGACTATTTGAAGCTGGTGATCAAAGAGGCACTTAGGTTACACACACCAGCACCACTAGTGCTCCCCAGGGAGTGCAGGGAAGAGTGTCAAATTGGCGGCTACGACATCCCCCTAAAGACAACTGTGGTGGTCAATGTCTGGGCCATCGCTAGGGATACTCGTTACTGGGGTGAAGATGCTGAGAAGTTCAGGCCCGAGAGGTTTGTAGACAGCAGTGTGAGTTACAAAGGAGGAGACTTTGAGTTTCTTCCATTCGGAGCTGGGAGAAGGATGTGTCCAGGTATGGGATTCGGGCTAGCATCAGTCGAGCTTTCTCTAGCGAATATTCTCTTCCACTTCGACTGGAAGCTCCCGCTCGGAGTTGAGCCGGAGAAGTTGAACATGGATGAGCTGTTCGGGATTACCATCAGGAGGAAGAAGCACTTGGAACTCATTCCTTCCGTCGCCAATCCTATCCCAGTATCTGCTTAATCTCTCTTGAAATTACGATCTTTCCCTCTTCTTTCGTCAATAACTCGACACCATCCATGTTCTTGATGATCATATTATCATATGTATATGTTTGTATGTCCATCGGTATATCATATTTAGCCAAATAACTTAATACCATGCATGCATGTTGTCATATTGTCATGCATTGTTGGTTGTTTATCTATAGGTATCATGCCTTTGCATGCTACTTTGAAGTTCATATGTAATAAAATGTCATCACACTACTCAATAATGCTTGTTTTATTTGGCTTTGAAGAGTTTATTTTGAAATGTTTAGCTATTTCTCTCCATTGTCAAGTGTTGTTGCTTATGATAATATCAAGAATTTGGTCAATTACATTGATGTACATTTTTCGTCTTGACACATTTCAATTTACTATATGCCAAAAAGACATATGATGACAAAAATAAAACGTTATTTATGTATCACAGTCTCGTAATAACTCATGGTGTTCTCTCAAAAAAAAAAAAAACTTAAGTTGTTGGGATAGAATTCGATCAACATTGATTTTATGTTATTATATTACTCACTAGCATGCCCCCGTTGCCTCCTAATAACTCGAGTTATTGTGAGATGGTTCAACTAGTTTTATATTGTTCAAGACTACACAACCTCCTCAAATGAAAGCTCTTGAGTATGAAGTTTGCACAAATTCAATAATTCTCGTGCAAGGGATGGAGACTAAATCCACTAAAAGCATAAGTCCCTTTGTTGATGGCTTAAAACCACGGATATTAGTCGGGATATGAGATACCAGTCGATGATGAGTGGGGCTTTAAGGGAGAACTGCTCTCACTATCGATCTCACCAACTTTCCCTATTATCGGCACAAGAGAAATGAAGTCTCCCTGTAGCAGGAAGTTTTTAGGGAGATCTGGCTCAAAACTCTCTCCCAAAAACTCGAGTTATTGGGATGTAACAGTTCTTGACATGGTATATGAGCCTTTGATGACCAAAAGGTCTTGGCATCGAATCTATAACATTATAATGTTTGGTGACCTTTGCAAGCTTCAATCCCCTTTCATGGGCTTTCGTTTGAGGGACGTGTTAGTAAACACTATGAAATCCACTCATAACCCTCTCCCAAAAACTCGAATTATCGGGATGTAACGGGCTCGATATTGGTTAAACACAAGAATAAATGAAAAAAGATTATATTATTACCAAAGAGAGTAATAGTAAAGACTCCATTTGTGAACGTTAACTTGTGAAACTTTTGTAATTATCTTATAGGTTCTTTTGGCTTATTTGGCCGCCATTTTAGATCTTGATATATGGAAACGTCAAGCTATAGCAAAGTTGCTAAGTAAATGCAACAAAACAATGCTTAATCTTGTACATAGATCCAAGTAATGTTGTAACAACTTTCATCACTATAGCAATGTCCTATGGGTAACTCCAAATTCCATTAGGATAACCCAAGAAAAGATGATGTGGAAACTTGTAAGTGATTTGGTGGGTATAGAATTTTCCAAATCAACTAGTAAGTCACAATGTGTAGTTATCAATCAGAATAATCGACTAGTTAACGAGATAAGGCAACATCGACCTCAAGCGTGTCCACTCAAGGGAAAAAGCTTGTACAATTGTACAAGGTCTGGCTTGTGCGATGGAGCGTCACATGTGTGATTGAAAAGGCAAGGTAGACCTGACCCTAGCCACCATGGATGACTTGCAAGTAGTACTGAGCATAGCGCCACGTGAGAGAGAGTACAATAATGTATTACCTCCAATTGATTGCACGATGTCGAACCCGAAACCAGTGCTAGAAATAGGGTTGGTATCAATTTGCCCTTTATGTGTGTTTCATCTTTGGACTACTAATTCATACCACCTTTATCAAAAATAGTGCCATTGGCTTTGTCCCTTTCGTATAGGTCAAATAACATAGTGGGTTTATATGGAAACATATAGTTTATTCCTTGAGGAGTGACACTTTCATTAGTAACATTAAGAGAGTATAGGGATCATAGGCATGGTACAACAAACATTTGTATGATATAATATGATCATCACAACATACATATGGTGTTGAGTTATTGGTTGAGGACAAGGACAAGATCGTAATTTAAAGAGTGATTAAGCAGAAACTGGGATAGGATTGGCGACGGAAGGAATGAGTTCCAAGTGGTTCTTCCTCCTTATGGTAATCCCGAACAGCTCGTCCATGTTCAGCTTCTCTGGCTCAACTCCAAGTGGGAGCTTCCAGTCAAAGTGGAACAACAAATTCACCAGAGAAAGCTCGGCCGCTGCTAGCCCGAACCCCATCCCAGGACACATTCTTTTCCCCGCCCCAAATGGCAAGAACTCAAAGTCACCTCCTTTGTAACTCACACTGCTGTCTGCGAACCTCTCGGGCCTGAACTGCTCAGCATCTGCACCCCAATAACGAGGATCCCTGGCAATGGCCCAGACATTGACGACGACGGCTGTCTTTAAGGGGATGTCGTACCCACCGATTTGACACTCTTCTCTGCACTCTCTGGGTAGCACTAGTGGTGCTGGTGTGTGTAACCTGAGTGTCTCTTTGATAACCATTCTGAAATAGTCGAGTTCTTGAATCTTGGCCTCGTCGACCCTTCCTTCGCTGGCGAACATTTTCCTCACTTCGGATTGTGCCTTCTGCAACACTTTTGGGTGCTTCATCATCTCTGACATTGTCCACTCTATCAGTGCTGACGGAGTCTCACTCCCGGCCAAGAACAAGTCCTAACAAGTTGAACATAGACATTAGTTAGTCAGCATATATATAAGATCTATGTTGAACAGTCTCTCAACAACTCGAATGCGTTAATAAATTACCAGCATGAAAGCCTTGATGCAGTCGTTAGACAAGTTGAACCCAAGAGTAGTCTCGTCTTCCTGAAGATTCAAAAGAACATCAAGCAGATCCTCAGTCTCCTTGTCAGTTTTCTTACCCTCAGCCTTCATCAAAGCCGCCCTCTTCTCTCGATGCTGCCTAATGATACTCTCAGCCAACCGATCCACACCTTCGTGCATCCTATCGAGCCATTCCTGCATCCCGAACATCTTCTGCACCAACTTACTCGAAGGAAACAAGAACGAAATCCCGAACCCTCCCCCGTGCAACACCATCTCCTCCGCGACCTTTATAAACTCCTCCTGCTCCCCGACACATCCCCAAACACCGCCCTCGATATAATACAATACGTCATATTAAACAGCTTCTTCGACAAGTCAATAGCAGAACCAGAATGACCAGAGATATCCTTCACAAGAGCCAACACCTCAACCTCCCTAACCCTCCTCATCGACTCCACCCTCCTCGCCGTCAGCAGCTCGAGCGTCGCAATCCTCTTCAGCTGCCGCCAGTAGTCCCCATACGGCGCGTGGATAAGGTTGATCCCTCCGTACATGATCTTCGCCTGGTGAGGGTGGAACGGCCTCTGCGCGAAGCTAATGTCGTGGGTCCTCATCACCTGCTTCGCCGCCTCAGCCGACGTCACGATCACGTGCGGCATCTCGCCTAGCTCCAGGCTCATGACGTCACCGTGCTTCTCCGCCAGCTGGCGGAGCCGGCGGTGCGGCGGCTGAGCCGTCGTGAGGAAGTGGTGGATGTGTCCTATGTATGGAATCTTCCATGGCGCCGGCGCTAGGTACTTGTTGTCGGCGGCGGCGGCCTTGCTTGCTGACGTGGATTGGGTTAGCTTCTTGGTGACGAATGAGATGAAGGAGATGGCGGCTAAGGTGATCACAAGCAAGAGCGGTATCGGAGACATTAAGGATGGAATCTGAATCTCCATTGTTTTTGTTCTTCGAGTGTTGTTGGGAAGAAGATGAGTGGTTAGAGAGAGTGTGCATGGTGGCCAGCTATAAGAAGGATGCCAGCTGGCAGTCTGGTTTGGTAAGCTGGACTTTGTTGACCGGTTGATTTTGTCGTTTAGTGAAATGAACGTGGGTCATGAATATTATGCATGAGTCACGAGACATAGTTTAATGAGTTGGCTGTCCTTGACTCAGTGAATGATGATAAGGACACGACAAATGAGATTTATCGAGATGTGGGTTCTTATGGGTTGGATTCGATGATGTTTGTGTTGGTCGATCACCTGAGTTTGGGGTTGTAACACTATGGTCACTTGGCTTCGGTCTGTAACAGAGCTGAGCATTCACCTATGTTTGGGTCACTATGGTCACCTAGCTTCGTTTTGTAACAGAGCTGAGGATCCACCTATGTTTGGGTCAGTCATTTTTGTAGGTACTGGTTTGTGACCCTGGCAATTGTGGGCTTCAGAAGAGTCCATAGGAAGGCGGTCAATGATCTGGCGATTCGTTGACCTGGCTCATACTCACAGGCGATTGGAGCAACGGGCCAGCAAAAAGGAATAAGGCACACTCCTTGCTGCCCTGGGGGAAACGTGGTCACATGTCATTATCTCAGAGGCCACCACGGACGGATGGGATGGATCCTTGGCGAACACGATAGGAGGTCATACTATAAACACAACTCTGACGTCTCTACAGAGTGGGGTCACTCTTTTACACAGCGGTTAATCCCTACGGTAACGTTGTTCCAGTTCACCTATCCTGTTTCCCATAATCGCCCAGTTTACTCCTGGACTTACTGTTATTCCCCACATTACTGAAGACCAGATGACTTGGCTTCCATGGGTCAGGCGACTTGTCTGGAACAGTTTGGTTGTTGAATTTGCTTGGTTTATTTTCAAGGTTCAACCAAGTTGATCGATCAAGGAGACTACAAAATATTATGTTTCATGATGTTGCATGAATGCTCAGTTCCCAAAACGAAGGTGAGTGTGCTCTGTTACAAAATAAAGTTAGGTGACCACATTGTTATAATCCCAAACTTAGGTGACTGTCAACGTTTTTTTACTATTTACCCATTTATAGTAGAGATAGCATGATTGTGATTTGTAAAAAAAAGCATGATTGTGATTTGATGTACACACGTGAATGCACATAAATTGTAGGTCTTAATTAGGAGGCTGGATTTAATTTAATTTGTTTGTTATTAAATGTTTATGTAGTGGGTACGGATTCGAATATTTTGTGGGTATTGGGTATTCATAATCTATTGTCCGTGAAGTGAAGTTGTAGGAAGTATTTTTCGTGTAATTTTATATTGGGAAAATAGCACTTTGCCCCCCTTTACTTTGTCCCCCTCTATTTTGTCCCATATACTATAAATCGCTCGTTTTACCCTTCTTACTTTGATCACTTTGCAGTTTGGGTCCTTCCGTTCCAACTTTGGTATTCGTAATGTTAATTGATGAGCATTCAGTACACCAAGTTAGCTCCAATAGCCATGTATTAGCTTACTAAGCATTTTTAATCAGGAATATACATATATATATGGTTAGATAGGATGAAATCAACAAATAAATGTGGTTTTAAAATCATTCGTATTTCACCATAATCTCTTCGTGATCCCTCCCCAAATTACCTCCCTAACTAACTATTGATCTACTGCATCTGATATCTCTTTCCGTTGGTGTGTGGATGTGTCTAGATTTAATGGTAAAAAGGCGAAAGTTGAAACGGAAGGACCAAAATGGCAAAGCAGTTAAAGTAGGAGGAGCAAAATGAGCAATTTATAGTAGATGAGGCTATTTGTTAAGCCGGTAAAGTAGAGGGGGCTAAAGTGCTATTTTCCATTTTATATTTATGGGTGTATGTGTATGAGTTGTGGATAAGATGAATAATACTACTTAGATAACATACACAATGGCCCGGGATTAGAAATAGCTAAAATATATGTATTTTTTCGTACAACAATATATTAGCTAATATATTTGATGTATCGGGTCTTGGGTTTACTAGGATCCTATCTTCGTGCCAACTCGTTTTTCACCGCTAATTTCATACTTGTAATCTTGTGAAATAAATAATAATAATATGACATGAATATTCTCTCACATCCATGTATAAACAAATCATATTGTATAAAACATTAAACAATTATAGGTGTCAAATGTTGACTTATGCACACTATAAGCTTTTTTTTTTTTTTTGGCTAAATATGCACACTATAAGCTACCAACTTATAATTAAGGAGTTGGTAAATGATTAGAATCAAAAGATCAAGTGAGCATATGGAAAATATCTCAACAGTCACTCGACACTATAACGAAGTGGACCTTTCGTCACGCTAGAAAATGTCGCACTCTGTGCGATATTTTTTAGTGTCACGAAAACTGTTGAGCAAGCACAGTGTCACAAAGAGTTTTTTTACAATTCATCACTGAAAATGTATGATTCTGCAATTGTAATATCTCGTTTTGATGTATATATGACTTGAATTTTGGTCGTTTGACAACCGATTAAGACGACCTTGTACGTGGGACCTATGTTGATGACATTTCTGCAGAAGAATTGTGCAGGGGGCTATCTGTTAAGAACGATGTATAGTGCAGGGGGCTATCTGTTAAGTTGACAAAGTAGAGGAGGCGAAAGTGCTATTTTCCCATTAATAGAATAACTAGGAATCTAGTAGTGACTTGTAAACACAGAAGAATCGGGTTAAACCATCTGACCGGTTAACCGTGGGTTGAACAAAAACAATTTTAAGTCTGATTTGGGACTGGAGATTTGGGGGGAATAATTTCTCTTCGTTTCAAGCTATAGCAATGGCTTACAGAGTCGACGACGATTGCGATTACCGCTTCAAGGTCTTGTTGATAGGCGACTGCGGAGTCGGGAAATCCAATCTTCTCTCCAGGTTCACCAGGAACGAGTTCAGCCTCGAGTCCAAACCCACGATCGGCGTCGAATTCGCCGTTTGCAGCATCCACGTCGACGATAAGGTCGTCAAGGCCGAGATTTGGGACACTGCTGGAAATGAAAGGTATGTCTCTGGATCGTTTAACTTATCGTCGAACATTTGCCATCGCGTCGTAGATCTGTGCGTTGAATTGTATTGATGGGTTCCCGATCGTTCCATTTACTGGGGTTTAAGAATTCAGATGATGATTAGGGCTCATGTTCCGTTCAATTCGACGTTTTATTTGAGATTCTTCGGGGGGATTAAGCTGATTGGTACCAGCTTAAGTTCCTTTGTGGGATGATTCCGTAGAGATTCGGGCCAGCTTCAGCTTGTTTGCTTGATCAATTCAAGCATGTCCTTTGTTAGAGTTTGCCACATTTTGAAGTTACTATGTTCATTTATCAGAGTTTGCTTGATCAAGCATTGCTCTGTTCATTTAGAGGTTTTCATGCTGCTGACGATTTAGACTTTCTGAAAAGAAACTGTATGATTTGGTCTTCTTTCCTCCATCAGTCTTCTTCATTGTTGTTCTAGGTGGTTAGGCTGGCTTGTGGCAGGTCTGTAGAAGAAACTTGAGCTGTCAGCGTTGATTCTTGTCGTGTTAGCGTTCTTGAAATTTGTTAAAGGCCGGGACAGCTAAATGGAGGTATGGTTATCCTATTTCTCTTCATGTTGCGACCATATCTTGTGTTGAGTAAAGGGTTTCTGGAAATGTCTGATTCATAGTCATTCCTGTGCTGATCAACGAGCTAAAAGTATCTGTTTGGAAGTGTCTGTAAAGGGTTTCCAGATCAAGTTTGAGTGGTGTCTTGAATTGTACAGAGTTTATCTGCTTGTATGAAGTCAGAAAGCTGTAACTTTTCTTGTGTTGATCACATATGATCTGCTTGATGGATTATTTGATGTTTCTTCATTACTCTTGTTGCCGGTGTTCTTACCCGTTTATGACTATGTGACATCCTTAACGGTATGCTTCTCTGCAGATACCGTACAATCATCAACACATACTTCAGAGGAGCAGTCGGAGCATTGCTCGTCTACGATGTAACTTGCTACGTTACGTTCGAGAACGTGGAGAGGTGGTTGAAGGAGCTCAGGGACCATACTGACGCCAACATCGTGATCATGCTCGTGGGGAACAAGGCAGATCTGCAACACCCCCGTGCAGTCCAGACAGAGGTTTCCAAGGCATTTGCCGAGAGGGAGAACGCCTTCTTCATGGAGACATCCTCCCTCAAGGTCCTGAACGTCGAGAACGTCTTCACCAAGGTTCTCACTCAGATCTACCGTGTTGTGAGCCGGAAGGCACTCGATGTTGGTGACGACACTGCAGCATTGGCCAAGGGACAGACTATTGGTGACGACACTGCAGCGTTGCCTAAGGGACAGACAATTAACGCCGGGAAGGATGATGTATCTGCAGTTAAGAAGTTGAAGAAAATGGAAGACGAGATATTGGTGGAGAAGAAGAATATAGTGGCGGATGAGATGGATGCCACGAAAAGGATGAACGAGTCATTGAATAAGAAGGTGAAAAGCTCAGAATGAAACAATGGAGAAGATGAAGGCTGAAACGGAGGAATTGGGTAAGAATATGAAGAAAAGGGAAGATGAGATACTGATAAAGATGAAGAACATGGTGGATGAGATGGAAGCCATGAAAGGGGTGCACGAGGAGCTTAAGGGGAAGGTGAAAGCTCATGATGAAGAAATGGAGAAGATGAAAGCTGAAACAGAGGATCTGGGTAAGAAGTTCAGAGAGAAAATGAATGAGCTTGAAGAATCAACAAAGAAAAACGAAGAGTTGCAGAGGAAGCTGAACACTGTAACAGGGGATCTGGAAGAAACAAAGAAGAAGAAGAACACTGTAACATCGGAGCTTGAACTATCAGTGAAGAAGAACAAAGAGTTGCAGAAGAAGGCGAGGAAAATGGCGGAAATGAAATTCGAGATAGAACAATTAGAAGAGACAATCAAGAAGAACGAGAGGAAGGTGAAAAGACAGGACGAAGAAATAACAGAGATGAAAGCTGAAACAGAGGACCTCATGAAGAAGAACTATGATCTCAGAACAAAACTGAAAACCCTAAATCAGGAAATTGAGGAGAAGAATGACGACATCGACGAATTGGGGAAGACGCTGAGATCCAAAGACCGTGAAATCCGAGCTCTGAAAATGCTGGACACCGATGATCAGGTGCTGCAAAAATTGAGAATGCAGAACGAGGAGTTGTATCTTTTTCGCTGACGACTGAACTCTAAAGTTTACCGTTTTGCTTGAAGAACTCATGACCAACCCAACAAGTGCATGTGGCCGGAGCTCACCACGGCAAAGCTTCACCGGTATGATCCGATGCTATACAAGTCTTTGTTTACAATATTTCAGAGATGTAGTCTTTCTTCATGCTACATTAACCATTTCTTTCATATCTTATGATCTAGAATTTAGGTTGTTGTCACTTACCAGTAATAGATTTTTTGGCAGTGACTTTAATAAGATTAATTGACAGATTCAATTAATTCAATAATTCAACAGTTGACCTGCAAAAACCCAAGTCTTTGTTTCTTAACTTATGATCTACAGCTTGGGTTGTTATTTAATGTTATAATTATTGTATTCGAGATTAGCTGTGTATGAACATGCACTCTTGAAGCCAAGTTGATTAAGTCAATTATTCAATAGTTGACCTTCAAAAATCAAAACACAAGTCTTTCTTTTATGTAACTACTATGTGTACTATATAGTACATGCAGTTGATCAGTTGATTCTTTACTCCTTACCATTTGCCAATACATCTATCTCTTTCTCTAATGTCTCCCTTTGATTTCAAGTGCAAAACTCACTTCGTATCATCGAGCGACGGAGTCACCCTCCAAATCCACGAGTTCAGCGAGCCCGCCACTAGCCCTTCGTCTATCCAGAAGTCCCATCTCAAGGAGGTCACTACGATCTCCCTGACTGACGGCGGGCTTTTGTTTCCGATGGACAAGGCAGGATCGTGGGGGTAGAGGCGTTGACTGCGCTGGCCCAACACTTGGCGCAGATACGCTTGATGGTGAGCCCCGAAGGATTCTGCTTTCATGATGTGAGTGAGTTTGGAATGTACGTTGACTTTGAGATTTACTACTTCCGATTGTATGATCTGTTTTGCTGGTCAAATCACGGGATCCGAATAGCGACAACGCCCACGCCCACGGCCATGACCTGTTGGAACAGGTCTGAGTTGAGGTGTCTTGTGACGAAGCCGGTGATAGAGTATGTGATGATCCGCAAGGAGGAGTACGAGAATTTGAGAAGGAAGGTGAAAGAGGTGGACGTTGTGATAGAGGAGTTGGATGAAGTGAAGAAGAAGGAGGAGGAGCTGAAGAGGAAGGTGAAGAAACAAAGTGTGGAAATGGAGGAGATGAAGGTCGAAACAGAGGAGTTGATGAAGATGATGAAGAAGAAGGAAGATGAAATATCGGCGGAGAAGAAGAGCATGATGGATGAGATGGAAGTCATGGGGAAGATGATCGAGGAGCTGAGGAGAAAGGTGAAAGCTCATGATGAAGAAATGGAGAAGATGAAGATCGAAACAGAGGAGGTGATGAATAAGATGAAGAAGAGAGAAGATGAGATGTTGGTGAAGATGAAGAACACACTGGATGAGATGGAAGCCATGAAGAGGGTGAATGAGGAGCTTAAAAGGAAGGTGACAGCTCATGATGAAGAAATGGAGAAGACGAGAGCTGAAACTGAAGAGCTGAGGAAAAAGTTGGGAGGAAAGGACGAAGAGTTCAAAAGGAAGGAAGAAGAGATATTGTTGGAGATGAACATGGTGATTGAGGAGCTGAAGAGGAAGGTGAAAGTGCAAGGTGACGAGATTATCGAGATGAAAGCTGAAATAGAGGAACTGGGTAAGAAGTTGAGGGAGAAGATCAAGGAGCTGGAAGAAGCAATGAAGAAGAAGAACAGTGTGACACAAGAATTGGAACAATCAAAGAAGAAAAACGAAGAGCTGAAAAGGAAGGTGAAAACACAGGAGGACGAGACTATAAAGATGAAAGTTGAAATAGAGGAGCTGGGTAAGATGTTCAAAGAGAAGATGCACGAGCTGGAAGAAGCAAAGATGAAGAACGAAGAGTTGCAGAGGAAGGTGAATAGCGTAACAGGGGAGCTTGAAGAAGCAGAGAAGAAGAACGCAGAGCTGCAGAAGAAGGCAAAGAAAATGGCGGAAATCAAAGCCGAGATATAACAGTTAGAAGAGACAATCAAGAATAACGAGAGGAAGGTGAAAAAGCAGGATTCAGAAATATCAGAGATGAAAGCTGAAATAGAGGACCTCATGAAGAAGAACGATGATATCAGAAAAAAGGTGAAAACCCTCAATCAGGAAATTGAGGAGAAGAACGACGACATCGACGAATTGGGTAAGACGCTGAGATCCAAAGACCGCGAAATCCGAGCTCTGAAAGTGCTGGATGCCGACGATGCAAGCTCGTTAGAGCTGCAAAAGTTGAGAAGGCAGAACGAAGAGTTGCAGAAAGAATCAAGAGAGAAAGACATGGAATTGAAGAGACTGAAGGAAGACATCACCGAAATAGGGAAGACGCTGAGATCCAAAGACCGCGAAATCCGAGCTCTGGAATTTCTGGAAGCCGACGATGCAAGCTCGTTAGAGCTACAAAAGCTGAGAAGCCAGAACGAAGAGTTGCAAAGAGAATCAAGAGAGAAAGACAAGGAATTGGAGAGACTAAAGGAAGTCATTAGGAAAATGAAGGGCAAAGAATCATCATCAGTAACGGTCGACGAGCTTCGAAGATTACTGACAGAGAATGCCAGAGAAATAAGAAGTCTTCAAAACGAGAATGAAGCCCTGAAGAAGAAGTTGGAACAATGCAACAACAATAGTTATGATATTAGGTTTTCGTGGGCAGTTTACGACAACACCAAGTATCTGAAAGATCTCGGAGAAGCTCGATCGATGCAGGTCCATCTATCGACAAGACAACAGGTTGATCAAAGAGTTTTTGGTTTATACAATAGACCGGTTCATCACAGATATGCCATGCCCGTGACGAAGGAATGGGCGTATAACTTCGTTTATATGGTGGACGACGAGTTGACTAACTGGCCAGCTCCACCATCTACACTAGTATTTTTTCATTGCACAAGGTACACTTTGGAAGACGTACGGAGAATCCACTTCGACACGGATAACTGGTACTACATGAAAACGACGCACCCTGAAGGCGGGTTGACGATGCTTGCTTACTATGACGGGAACCGAAATCAAGCTCAGGTACTCAGACAGACAGTTCCTTTACCGTTTTCTAACGAGATGGTGTTTCAACGGACATGAAATTCTATCTGGTTCATTGTGACACGCTTGGACTAAGAGTCGCCTTCATGTATCGGACTAGATGAGCTAGGAGACCTATCCTTTGAGGGTTGACCCTTATTTTACTTTTAAGTTCATGTTTTCGATTAAAGTTTGAATGAGTATTTTTGTAACTGTTTCGCGAGTTTTAGTAACGGTTTGCTTGTGCCTTATGTAGGTACTAGTACTTGTTTCGTGAGTACTAGTACAAAGTAATAAATTTTCACATCACATTTTACATGAAGCTTATGATCTGATCCGCCGGTTTGACTGGTGGATCAATAAGTTGGTTTAACTGGAGATTAAAGAGAGTGAGGATGCTTTTGATGTGCCTTGAGCCCTGGCGAGCAGTACCTTACAGGGCGGGTATCAAGGGTTTAGCGAGTGTGGTAGAAATAGTATGGGGAAGTGTAACGTGAGTGAGAGCGGGTAATAGAGAAGTACGGGCAAGAGCCCTTTGGTGAGAGCGGAAACCGATAGCCCTTAGCGTGCAGCGTAACAACGTGCAGTATCATGCGTGTGATCCTAAGTATGTGTGTTCTCCTCTTCTCGGTGAGTGATTCTGTATTTATAGAGTCAAGCCGACGTAGTGTGGGATCCACGTGGCCAGCTCTCATACTCCGACTGAGGGTCAGTGGGGTTATTGACAACTCAGTCGGACTTGACGTGAGTGAACTCCCATCCTGTCCGTCAACTCAAGGTGAGGGCGGGATATACATGAGGGCGTGCCCCATGCTTGGGGTCCCGAGGACGTTTCTATCCCTGGGGCCCATCACTTATTTATTGCGATTGATAAAAAATTGTCGCTTTTAGTCAAATCGATTAACATTTTATCAGTCGATACTACCTTAATATGATGGTTCAGCCATGCATGACGAGCGGTATTATGACATAAATACAGAAGAACCGGTTACACAAACCGATATTTATATTATCCAACCGGTTGAACCATCAAACCAACCGGTTGGATAATATAAACTCCAAGCGCCACTCTCTCTCTGACAGAAAGAACAAAAGAACGTCAAACAAATTTAAAATTCAAAAAAACGCCATTTGATCCTTTCAATCACGAAGGTTAACCTCAGATCCAAGTCTCAGTCTTCCTTCCTTCAATCAGATTTTCTCATTTCGCGGGAGATTTGGGGGGGAAATCACGGACGTCTCCTTGTTGCTCGATTCAGCGAATTTTCCTCTCCGTTTGAATCAACAATGGGGCTTACAGAGCCGAACGGACGATTACGATTACTGTTCAAGGTTGTGTTGATAGGCGACTCCGGCGTGGGGAAATCCACATCTTCTCTCCAGGTTCACAAGGAATGAGTTCAGCCTCGAGATCCAAATCTACGATCGGGGGTCGAATTCGCCACTCGCAGCATCCAAGTTGATGATAAGGTCGTCAAGGCCCAGATTTGGGATACGGCTGGACAGGAAAGGTAAATTCCGTTGAACCCTAGTCTGGATCTAGCTCGTTTTGCTTATTGTCGAACATTTTCCATCGCGTTGCGTTGAATTGTATTGATGGGTTCTGATCGTTCCATTTGCGGGGGTTTAAGAATTCAGATGATGATTAGGCTCATTTGCGTTCAATTCGACGTATGTTTTGAATGAATCGTCCGTCAGTTGGTGGGATTCTTGGGGGATTAGGATGATTGGTACCAGCTCAAGTTCCTTTGTGGGATCATTCCGTAGAGAGTCAGGGTTGCTTGATCAACCATGTCCTTTGTTAGAGTTTGCCACATTTTGAAGATCCTCTGTTCATTTAGAGGTTTTCATGCTGCTGAAGATTTAAACTTCTGAAAAGAAGGTGTATAATTGGTCTTCTTTACTCCATCAGTCAGTCTTCTTCATTGTTGTTCTAGGTGGTTAGGCTGGCTTGTGGCAGGTCTGTAGAAGAAACTTGAGAGATGTTAGCGTTAATTATTAGTGTTCTTGAAATTCGGTTTAGGCGGGATAGCTAAATGGTAGTATGGTTGTTACTCTAATCTGTCTGCTATGTTCTCCTATTTCTCTTCATGTTGCGACCATATCTTGTTCTTGAGTAAAGGAAAGGGGGGGGTTGTGAGTGATTAATTGATGAACGAGCTTAAAGTATCTGCTTGGAAGTGTCAGATCAAGTTAGAGTGGTGTCTTCAATTGTACAGAGTTTATCTGCTTATATGAACTCAGAAAGCTGTAATTTTCTTGTGTTGATTACTCATGATCTGCTTAATGGATGGCTTCAAAAGTGATGGATGATTTGATGTTTCTTGGTTACTCTTGTTGCCGGTGTCTCTTACCCATTTACGACTATGCCTCTCTGCAGATATCGCGCAATCACCAGCGCATACTAAGAGGAGCAGTCGGAGCATTGCTCGTCTACGACGTAACTCGCCACGTTACGTTCGAGAACGTGGAGAGGTGGTTAAAGGAGCTCAGGGACCACACCGATGCCAACATCGTGATCATGTTCGTGGGGAACAAGGCAGATCTGCGACAACTCCGTTTCAGTCCAGACCGAGGATGCCAAGGCAATTTGCCGAGAGAGGAGAACACCTTCTTCATGGAGACAAACCGCCCTCGAGGCCCCGAACGTCGAGAACGCCTTCACTGAGGTGCTCATCAGATCTACCATGTTGTCAGCCGGAAAGCACTCGATTATTGGTGACGACCCTGCAGCCCTTTCCCAAGGGACAGAATATTAACGTCGGGAAGGATGATGTATCGGCAGTTAAGAAAGTCGGGTCTGGGTCAGCTTAGCTGCAGAAATCAACCGATCATGCCGGTACATATCAGAATCTCGAAACCCATTGGATTTCTCCCAGATTGCAGAAAATGTGTAGCTTTATGGTATGATTAGAGAGCTAGAAGAAGAGAGGTTATAGACCTTAGAGCTTACACCTTTGAATTGCATTTCTTTGTTTCTTACCTCTTTGGTTTTGGCCTTTTAATGCCCTTTGTTATCAACACTTTTGTATGGATTTCCCTCTGTTTTTATTAATGTACTATGAATTGTAGTTCAACTACATTTGATTAGGTGTTTTGATTGTTAAAAATGCTTTAAATTCCATGACTACAAATTTTTTCGGTGTAGCGGGGCAGGGTTACATTGGTGTTACATTAATGTTACTCGGTTAAGTGTTACTAAAAATAATACTAATACTCGGATATTTCTTAAGTAACATGTCGCCAATGGGGTAATTATGACATAAATAGATATGAGAGATGAAGTCGAAGTCATACTAGTAACCGGAGTAAACATATCATTACTGAAAGAATCGTTACTAAAGAAAATTGAAAACCGTTACAAAAACACTCATTTAAACTTTCATTACTAAAAGAAAACCAACAAACAAATTCGTTACTAAAAGAAAACTGAAAAACCGTTACCAAAACACTCATTGAAACTTAAAACAAAGAAGATGAAAGACGAAACAGAAAACATGAACTCGAAAAGAAATTCAACCTAATCTGATCCATAGGCCTCCTAGTTCCTCCGGTACATGAAAGCCAATCTTAGTCCAATCATCGAAATTTAACCAGATAGAATTTCATCGAAGATTGAAATGATGTCTGGTTGGAAAATGGCAAAGGAATACTTTCCTCCCCAAGCTTGAGTGTGGTTTCGGTTCCCACTGTAGTAAGCAACATCGTCAGCCACCTTCAGGGTGCGTTGTTTTCAGAAAGTACCAGTTATCCGTGTCGAAGTGGGTTTTTTCGTATGTATTCCACATCAAGGTTTGGATGCAAAGTTGAAATATAATCTGTTAGTTTCAGGAGTTGGCCAAAATACCTAGTAATTTTCTCTCGTCCACCTATAATAACGTAATTATACCCCGGAGCTGGCCACCAACACCTTTTTAGTCTCCTCTCGTCCACCATAGAAACGACAGAATACAACTCCGTCGACTTCTCATAACCGGCGGGGCTGACCATCGCCATTATATCGTGAAACTGAAACAAGTTTGTTCAAGTTTCTCTCTTGTGGATAGATGGACTTGCATCGATCGACCTCCTTCTCGTTCACTAGGATCATGCAAATACTTGATGTTATATAAACTCCCACAACAACTTAGGATCAATACTATTACCGTTGCTTTGCTCCAACTTCTTCTTCAAGGCATCATTCTCATTCTCAAGCCTTCTGTTTTCTCGTCTTTCTCTCTGGATTCTTTCTGCAACTCATCGTTCGCCTTCTCAATCTGTTCAGTTTCATGATTGTTTACCGAGCTTGCATCCCGTTTTGCAATTCCAGAGCTCGAATTTGCGCTCATTGGCTTGCCACCGTCTTCTCCAGATCTTTCTATCTTTTCGTTCTTGTCCTCCATTTCTTGATCGCGGTTTTTCATCTTCGCTATGAGTTTTAGGTTCTTCTCCATCTAGCTCATCTATTTCATCTTTCAGCTTTTTTATATCTTCGTCCCGCCTTATCACCTTCCTCTTGTTCCTCTTCTTTGTGTCTTCAAGTTGCTCTATTGTAACTTCCATTTCAGCGATTCTGTCGTCTTGCTTCTTCGCCTTCTTCTTTGCTTGTTCCAGCTCCCTTGTCACCCTGTTCACCTTCCTCTGCAACTCTTCATTCTTCTTCTCTGCTTCTTCAATTCCTTTATCTACTCTCTCAACTTCGCTCTTTGATCCTCTATCTCATCTTTCATCTCCGTGTATTTGCTCATCCTTTCTTCTAAGCTCTTCGCTTATCTCTCTTAATTTCTTATTCAAGGTCTCTATGTCAGCTTCCATCTCTTGCATTTGCAGATTCTGTTTCTTCGCTTTCTTCTTCAGCTCCTCTGCCTCAACTTTCTTCTTCGTGATTTCTTCATCTTGGGTCTTAACTGTCGTTTCTAACTCCTTGTTCTTCTTCTTTACTTCTTTTAGCTCATTCATCATTTCGCTTAATTGCATACCAGATCCTTTGTTTCAACTTCCATCTTCTTAATCTTGTCACCCTGCATTTTCACAGTTTTTTCTAGCTCCTCAATCACTTTGTTCATCTCTTCATCCTTTCTTTTAAGCTCTTCATCCTTGCCTATCAACTTCCTTCCCAAGTCATCTTTTTCAGCTATCAACTTGCCATTTCTTTATCATGAGCCTTCACTTTCTTCTTCAACGCCTCGTTCGCCCTTTTTGTGGCTTTCCATGTCATCCGCCATGTTCTTCGTCTCCACCAAAATCCCATCTTCCCTTTTCTTCAATTCTCCCTAGATCCTCTTTTTCAGCTTTCATCTTCTTCATTTCTTCATTGTGAGCTTTCACCTTCTTCTCCAGTGCATCGTTCGCGCTTTTCATGACTTCCATCTCATCCACCATGTTCTTCTTCTCCACCAAAATCTCATCTTCCCTTTTCTTCAACTTCTTCGTTAGATCATCTATTTCGACCTTCTCTCTCTCATTTCCACACTTTGTTTCTTCACCTCCCCCTCTCTCTTCGTCACTTCATCTAGCTCCTCTTTCACATCTTCCACCTCTTTCACCTTCTTTATCAAATCCTTGTACTCCTCCTTGCGAATCATCACGTACTCTACCATCGGCTCTGTCACAAGACACTTCAGCTCAGACCTGTTCCAACAGGTCGTGGTCGTTGTTGTGGTCGTGGTCGTGGTCTTCATTTGGATCCCGTGGTTTGACCAGCAAAACAGATCGTACAATCGAAAGTAGTAAATCTCAAAGCCAACGTACATTTCAAACCCACTCACATCATGGAAGCAGAACCCTTCAGGGCTCACCATCAGGCGTAGCTGCGCCAGGTGTTGGGGCCAGCGCAAATCAACGCCTCTGCCCCCTCAATGTCCCCTGGCAAACGGGAAACAAAAGCCCGCCGTCAGTCAGGGAGATCGTTAGTGACCTCCTTGAGATGGGATTTTCAATGGATGAAGGGTTAGTGGCAGGCTCCCCTGAACTCAGGATTTGGAGGGTTGCTCCGTCGCTCGATGATACGAAGTGGGTTTTGGACTTGAACTCGAAGGGAGCCATTAGAGAAGGAAAGAGATAGATGTTATGGTAAGGAGTTTAGTGCCCAACTGATCAATTGCATGTAATATATAGTATACTGGAAAGCATATACATAAACAAAGACTTTGTTTTGAAAGGTCAACTATTGAATAATTTACTCAATAAAATTGGCTCAATTCAAGAGTGATGTTCATAAAAAGCTAAACTCGAATACAATAAATTTTACCCCCGCTTTAGGGATAATCATACATTAAACATCATTAAATAATAGGCTATAGTGTTAAGTAACAAATGATGATTATGTAGAAAAAACACTAAAGGGAAAAACCCATGAAAAAAATCGTAAACAAAGGGTTGTTGTAGCATCACGAAGTCGGTCAATGTTTAAAGTGGTGTTGCATGTGAGTCCCAGTGATATAGTGGGTCGTATCTAAGTCTGGGGACAATGACGTGTAGGTGGTCTAGTCTAGTCATTCAGTATTCAATGCTTTGTGATAGAGTCATCCTTTTCTTCAATAGTGCACTGAGATTGGTGACATATATTGATTTGACTAGTACCCCCTATAGGGGAAAATATCAACGATACCATGCACTGTCGATGGATTAATGGGAGATGCGTTTTAATTGTAACCCTATATGGCTAGATACATAATTAGAGTTTCATATTGGTTGTATTGCTTTGCAATGACAAAAATGCATATTTCTGTCACATGCAGTTCTACCATTCTCAGTTTCTTTTTAAATAAACTCATGTAATTCACTTTCCTTCGAACGATGGTACATAACTAAGATAATATTACTTTTTTTATTTTATTTTATTTTTCGTCAGTAATCGTTAAAACATGTTAAAAGTATAGTACTGGTCACACTTGCAATTCATGAAAGCTGCATATTTTACAAGTGCCTTTTATAGTCTACATCAATGCAATTGCAAAGGGGTGTCAATCGAAATTTAATATAAGAAAAAAAAGAATTTTTTTAGTGCCGTTAAATTTGGAAAAAAAAACGGTCTTCATCTTGGGGTTTAAGCTATTTAGTGCCCGTTTTTTGTAAACTGTCACGCCAAAACCCCATTTCCCAAAAGGGTGGCCCACTATTTTGATTTAGCCCCAAAAATTAGTGACCGTTTTAAAATTACGGTCCACTAAAAATTTTGCTTTTCTTGTTACACAAAAAATTGTAAAAGTTTTAGTATAGATGATGGCAACAAAAAAGTGTCACCAAAATGGATACATTTTTAAAACTTAACAAAAAATGAGAAATATTAGAAGAAAAAAACAACAACCTCATCAATCAAGACCAAAGTCCTCATCGTCTATGTACGTAAATGAAAGCCACCCCTTATTCCAATTTGCGTCGCACTGAGCTAGATAAAATTTCTGCTGCGACTAATGTATTTGGGTTTGGGGTTGAAGGGCAAATAAATGTTTGCCCTGCAACCTGAGGGGCTATTTCGTTTCCATGTAGTAAGTCAGCATCGTTAAACCACCTTCAGGGTGAGTCTTTTTTCGTGTAAAAACCAGTTATCCACGTCGAAGTAATTTGGGTTCGTATCACTTTGGATAATATTCAGTGGGTTGTAAAACCTTAGTTGCATACTTGTGGAGCTGGCCCGCGGTCCACTCTTCATCAATAAAAATAAAACAATGTGTTACGCGTAACCCCTCACCGTAGGGCATGTCATGTTCTTGGTACCTGTATATCACGAACGAGAAACGTATCGTATTAACCTGGGTTTTTTGTTATGATGGACTAACACTGATTTGAGATCTCCAAATCTTTAAAATACTTGATGTTGTCAAAAACTGCCCAAGAAAATTGGTATTAGTATGTTTGTTTGCATTGTTCAGCTTCTTCTTCGGGATTTGTTAATTCTGAACCTTTTGATTTCTTTGTAATTCTCTGCTGATGATTCTTTGCCCTTCTTTTGCCAATGGGTTCCTTCAGCTGCATTTTCAGCCTATCCATTCTCATCTTTTCTCGGTTTCTTTCTGCAACTCTTCGTTCCCCCCTTCTCAATTTGTGCAACTCCTGATTGTTTACCGAGTTGCATCCCCGTTTTGCAACTCAAAGCCGGATTTTGCGCTCATTGGCTGGATCGTCTTCCCAGATCATTTATTTTGTCGTTTTCCTCGTCCATTTCTTGATCGCGGATTTTCATCTTCGCTATGAGTTTTAAAGGTCTTTCCATGGAGCTCATCATTTCATTTTCAACTTTTTTTTTTTTTAAAACTTTTGTCCGCCATTCACCTTCCTCTCATTTCCCTTTTTTTGTTCTTCAAGATTCTTTTTTCTTGGCTTCCATTTCAAGTATTCTTCGTCTTGCTTTTCGCCTTCTTCTTTGCTTGTTTTTAGTCCCAAAGTATGTCGTTCGCCCTTTCCCATGCAACTCTTCATTTGTCTTCTTGTTCTTCCAACTCCTTAAACTTCTCTATGAACGTCGATCCTTTATCTCTATCTCGTCTTTCATCTCCTTGATTTGCTCATCCTTTCTTCTAAGCTCTTCGCTTCTCTCTTTTAACTTTTATTCAAGGTCTCTATGTCAGCTCCCATTCTTGCATTTGCACATTCTGTTCTTCCTTTTTCTTCTTCAGATCCTCTACCTCAACTTTCATCTTGTGATTTTTTTCATTTGTGCTTAACCCTAGTTTTTAACTCTTGTTCTTCTTCTTTACTTCTTTTAGCTATTCATCGCCTCGCTTAAATTTTTACTAAATTTCTGTTTTAGCTTTCATCTCCCTAATTTGTTTACCCTGTATTTTCAACTTCTTTTCAAGATCATCGATCATCTTTGTTCATCTCTTCATCGTTCTTTTCAACTCTTTATTTCCCTTTCCTCTCAAATTCCCTTTTCCCAAATAAATTTTTTTCGGCTTTTTAACTTCTTCATTTTTTTATCATGAGCCTTCACTTTCTTCTTCAAAGCTCGTTCGCCCTTTTTGTGGTTCCATGTCACCGCCATGTTCTTCCCTTTTCCACCAAAATCTATTTCCCTTTTTTCAAATTCTCCTTAGATCCTTTTTCGGCTTTCATGTTTTTTCATTTCTTTATCGTTGAGTTTCCCTTCTTCTCCAGTGCAACGTTCGCGCTTTTTATGGCTTCCATCTCATCCACATGTTCTTTCTTATCCACCAAAATCTCATCTTCCCTTTCTTCAACTTTTCGTTTTGATCATCTATTTCGACCCCATCTCTCCCCCTTTCCACGCCTGTTTCTTAACCTTTTCTCCAATCTCCTTCCCTTCTCTTCACTTTATCCTGCTCCTCTTTAAAATTTCCCCTCTTACGCATTCTTTATCAAATCCTTTACTCCTCCTTGCGAATCATCACGTACTCTTATTTATTCGGGTCTGTAACAAGACACTTCGCTCGGACCTATTCCAGCGGTTGTGGTCGGTCTGGTTGTGGTCTTCATTTGGATCCCTGGTTTTACCAACAAAACAGATCGTACAATCGAAAGTAGTAAATCTCAAAGCCAACATACATTTCAAACCCACTCAAATCATGGAAGCGAATCCTTCAGGGCTCACCATCAAGGTAGCTGCCCCAGGTGTTGGGCCCAGCGCAGTGTAAATGCCTCTGCCCCCCAATCTGTCCCTTTGGGCCCAAATCGGGAAACAAAACCCCGCCGTCAGTCAGGGGATCGTAGTGCCCTCCTTGAGATGGGATTTTTAGATGGATAAGGTTAGTGGCAGGCTCACTGAACTCATGGAATTGGAGGGTTTGCTCCGTCGCTTGTTGATAGAAGGGGGTTTTGGACTTGAACTCGGGGGAAAAGCCATTAGAAAAGGAAAAGGGGATAGATGTATATTGTAAGGAGTGAGTATCAACGGTTTCAATTTGATGTAATATACCTTTAAGCTAAATACCCCCTCAATTACATAAACAAAAAATTTGGTTTTGTAGGTCAAACTATTAAATTTAGTTGATTAAAATCAACTTGGCTTCAAGAGTGCATGTTCATACAAAGTAATCTCGAAACAATAAAAACAACCCAATTAGCATAAACAAAGATTTAGCATCGCCGATTTCTAATTTTAAAAAACTTTTTTTAAATTTTTAAATTAGATCCAATCAGGAATCTTTTGGCCATTAGAATGGAACCACTCAATTCGTTTTCTTTAGCCCCAAATGAAACATTTTTGGTAGATATCTTGGACTGTTATTAACACCAATGGGCATGTAGACTGATTTTCACCCCCAAAAAAAAAGACTTTTACAAAAAAGGAACAACCACAAAAATCATCAGAGCACCTTGAGGATCTCCACATTTCTAGTTTTCGTGATCCAGCTCATGCCTAGGGTACCAAGACTTTGATATCATTTGGTAAGGACCTAACCCCCACCAAAAGTCCAACACTAGTAGTATGATATTGTCAACTTTGGGCCCCAAATCCTCCGATTGTTTCGGGTTCTTTCCAAAAACCCCTCATATACTATGCCCCTTGAGTTTCTCCACTTTCTCTATTTTCCGCGATCTATTCTCATGCCTACAAACTCTAAACCCATTAAAGGATGCCCCAAACCACCAAAAGGCCAACAAAGTGTCATATTGTCGCTTTGGGTCTTTGCCCTCACAAATTTGTTCTGGGTTCCTTCCAAAAGGTTCATACTATTGTAGTTTTTTTTTGAAAGGCTATACTATTGTAGTTGGGGGAACTCTTTTAAACTAGACAAGTCTAGCCTAATTTTTTAAAGTGAAACTTGGATTGTTTACCCCAACAATCTTTGCAGATATTAACCTTTCTATTTTTGCATCTTTTTTCTCTTCTAATGCTCTTCTTTTTTCCGGCCTAGTTGAATGGTAGCTTGTCGAACCCCTATAATCGACGGTCTGTGGAGGAGAAGCATTACTACTATGGTGGATCGATCGACAGTGGACCTCTTCACAACGGGTAGTCCAAAGAAATTAACCAGATCGATAAACCTTGTTCTTTTCGTTGTTTTGTTTTTAACAGTTTTAAACCAAAGCCAAGGCGAACACGATAGTGATACAAAAACACTCATTTCAAACTTTAATCCAAAGTACAGAAGATGAAAAAAATACATCATAGAGGGGCTTACAAGAAAGAAATTTAGAAACATGAAACTTAAAAAGAAGGAAAAGTAAACCACTTTAAGTCCAAGTGATTCATTTTTTTCTGCAACTCTTGATCCTTTAACGAGCTTGCATCCTCAATGTCACTTTCAGAGCTCGGATTTTCCCGGTCCTTAGTCTTTAACATCTTCCCCAGTTCTCTATATCGTCGTTTTATTCATGAGTCATCTTTTTCAGCGTTTATCTCTTCAATTTCTTCGTCTAGGTTTGCACCTTCCTCTCGTTTTGATCTGCATGAACTCCCCTTTTTTAAACTTTTTATTCCATAATCTCGTCTGGTTGCAGTTTCACCTTCCTCTTCTCTGTTTCTTTCAGCTCCCCTGTTACATTGTTCACCTTACTCCGCAACTTCTCATTCTTCTTTGCCCTTTTTTGAAACTCCTTCGTTTCTCTCTTAAATTCTCACGCAATCCTCTGTTTTCTCTTATCTCCTGATCTCTTCATCCTGCACTTTCACCTTCCATTTAGTCCCCGTTCAACTTCGTCGTGAATTCCATCTCATCCACCAAAGTTCTTCATTTTTCCCCCACCATCTTATCTTCTTTATTGTCATCATCTTAAACAACTCATTTGCTTCGACGTTTTATCTCCTCCAATTTGCACCTCTGCTTTCTTTTAACCTTTCATCCTCAAGCTCCTCATTAATCTCATCGCTTCATCACCTCTTCCACTTCCTTCTCATCTCTCATATTCTTCCTTCCTGATCGTCACAAACACCGGTAATCTGCCTCGATTCAAACCTACCGGGCGACTATCTCACACCTACTCCATTCTCCGGAGACACCACCCCCATTTGAAATCCATGTGTGACCAGGCAAAACAGATCATACAAACGCAAGTAATGAATCTCAAATTACCATACTTTCCATACTCACTACATCATGGATAGCATTGTCTTAGGGACTCACCATCAGGCGTAGAGTTGCGCAGGTGTTGGGCTAGCGCAGTCAACGCCTCTTACCCTCAATCATGACCTTGACCATTAGGAAACAAAAGCCCGCCGTCAACTGAGAGGGATGTAGTGACCTCCTGAGGATTGGACTTCTGATGGATGAATGGTTAGTGGTGGCTCACGGAACTATTGGATTGGAGGGTGGAACATCGATCGATGATACGAAGTGGGTTTTGGCTTGAAATCAAAGGAGCATTGGAGAATGAAGATTTATGTATAATTGGTTGGAGTAAAGACTCAACTCAAATTGTCTTGCAATATATATACATACATGTATGTACACCTCCATGGGCTCATTAATTTTGGGTAATGAAAATGTATTTTACATAAAACAAAGACTTGGTTTTGAAGGTCAACCCTATTGAATAGTTGACTTTTTTTTTTATGAATAGTTGACTTAATAATCTAAACTTGGCTTCAAAATTTAATCATAAATATGCTAGTGTATTAATACTAGGTAAACAACAACCAAGTTAATGTACAAAAGAAAGGACTTAAGGTGATCGATTTATAAGTTTTGGGATCAGTACATAAATCATTCAAAGTTAAGGGACCAAAAAGGTATTTTATCAAGTATAAACTCAATTTTTCAGAATACCAAACTCACTAAACCCTAAACATCGCCGCGCGCTTCATTTCTCGCTTCGCTGACAAAGCTTCAATTTTCATTCGGCACAATGGCGACGTCAGCTCCGGCGAAGAAGAAGCCAGTGTTTGTAAAGGCGGGAACCTTGATCGGGAACAAAAGGCAACAATCTCACGTCAAAGGTCGTGACTCCAATCCAATTCAACCTCCCAAGCTCATCCAGTCGTGCTCCATGTCTCTATCGCAGCGTACCCGTCCGCCCTTCCCGTATCCTCCGAGTGCCTCGTCGGCCGACGACACCGGCTCCTTCGTCTTCAACGCTCGTAAACGAGCGAAGGTAAAAACTTTGTCGGCTTTCTGATCCCCTATTTCCATTGTTTTCTCAATTCTGTTTGGAACTTTGATGAATCGCGAGACTATAGGCTGTTTGAGAATCGTAATTTCAGCGTGCAATTTGATCCTGTTAATCCTGGGGATCATTACTTGTTTTTTATTGTTTTATTGATGGCATTTCTTTAGATTTCATCGTGTTGTTCTTCTTACTTAGAAAAAATAAATCTTAGCCAGTATTCTGTTTCCAATTTCGAGAGTGTTTATGTTCAGCTACAGTTTATCTGTTATTATAATGGTAAATGGTAATCCGAACTACCTGTGTTTTCCTAAGCTACTTCTGCAGCATTAATGGATGATATCTGTTGCTTCAGTATGATCTTTGATGATCTCTGATTGATGAATATCTGTTGCTTCAAAACATGGTTCTGATGCATAAACTTGTTTGCTCTAATTTCTAGCTTCTTGATTAGCACCGTGAACGAACCCTTTTCTTAACACGGATTACTGGATTCAAAATGCAGTTGATCTTTTGAGCTCCTGGAGCTACTGTTGATTCTGCGAAAATGCTAAGATTCGACATGTTCAAGGGAACGATGGGCTAGCAGTAGACAAGTGGGGACGAGTAGAAGTGACCGAGGCCAGCGACTTGGAGGTAATGAGAGCAAACAACCTTTCTTTGATCGAGTAGGAAGATTAGTCAGAGTTCAAGCCTGAGCTGTTTTAGGTTGCAGAATTTTTGCATTATGTATAATTTTTAGGTTTATATGGTGTCTTATGATGTTACTTTTGCTACTTTGGTTAAACTGTCAACATTGGGAAATTCTACTGTAGCTATAATCTGCAGTATTTTATCATTGCTATTTGTAAAAAAAGATGATTATGGACTCGGGTCGGTTGATTTGATATATTACGATAGGATTCGAGTTACCTGGTGTTACCCTGGAGTTGGATCGTATTGGAATTGCGGGTCATTTCGAGTTAAAGCAGGTTTGATTCATTATAACAAGTTATTAAAGGATAAAAGTATAGTTCTGTTCTCTTCGAATCACGATTACAGTCGAGAATGAACACTTAACTTAAACTAAAAAGATTCGTCGAAAAAAGGCTAATCCATTGAAACGAAACACAATCCGGATTACAATGTTCAGAAACTTCAATTATTTGACCATTAAGTTCGACACTTTGATGTATGATTGAGATTTCGAGCATTAGTTTAAGTAATAAGAGCATAAGTCATTCATCTTTTGCTCGCTTCTTGCCCTCATCTAGTCTTGAGTCGTTCCTAAACACAGGAAAGAGTGGACCATTATTGAACCAGAGGAAAATGGAAGAAACAGCAATTCAAATGACGACTACTTTGTCTTTCTTTGAACAGTAACACTAAACTTAGAGTGTTATTGATCCTGTAACAGAACACTTCATTAGAAAACAAGGTTAAAACACGAACTAGCAAGCTGGTTTAAACTGGCAATTTCTCTCAAAAATGATTTATAATGTTCTTTTTGTAGGAGGGATTCCCATCAATAATTCGAGTTATCAAGAGAGGTTCCGACATATCATAAACATTATCCTCCTCAGACAAAGGGGATTGAAGTAAACACAGGCTTGCAAAACCTTGTGCAAGGGATCGGTTACAGTGCAGGATAATAGGATTCTAGGGTGTCGAAACTTTTCGGTCAAAGAATCTGATTATCGTGCAGTGAATCGTTGCATTCTCAATAATGATAAAGGTTCAGAATTGATTTCCATATAACATTCACACAATAGGAACAAGGCCATGAGCACTACAATTCTGGGAAACGAACACCAAATTAGTACACTATCTCTCCATTAGCAATTCAGCTCACTACTATGAACACAGAAGATCCCAATCAAAACAAAGAAGCAACGAATTCCCCAAAACAGCAGCAATTTACTTCAGGGAAGCCATCCACGCTGCTATGAGATGCAGGAAAGCATGGAGGTCATCAAAGCTTGAAGCATTCACAGTGTGGTAAGGCAGCATCGATTCCACGCCAGTGTAACTCGAATGGAAGCCTGACAATCCCAGATACGAAAAAAGATTATAAGCAAATACAGCTGGAAATAGAATGAAACTTTGACACATATTCAATCTGGTTCGACCTAGAAAGCAGGCGCTATTGGCGGAAGCATGAAAGGGGGAAGTGGGGAGGACTTTGTCTGTGATGCGAAACTAGCTGCTGCATTGCGAGGCGGAGGAAGTGATAGAATATGGATCTGCGGCGGCGAAGGAAGCATTTGTTTGCTTGTGTAAATGGATCATTAATGAATCCTAAAACCTATGAATAAACCAACCCGGAAAATCAGTTCCGTTTGATTGCGGTTGGACGCATACACCACACCCTGGGGTTTTGATTATCGGGTTTCAAACCCGATTATTGATAAATTTTTTATTAAAATTCTTTTGACACTAAACGACTGGGAAATTAATCGATTTTAAACCACTCAAACCAAACCAAACCCGAACGCACACCGAACTTCTACAAAGGAGTTGTATTGAAGCTTTGTCTGTCGGAGAGCCTATTAATGGGTTTTTATAGATTCTATACCGATTATAGGGCTTACAAATTCATAATTGTTGGATTTAACGAGCTATTGCAAGTCGGACGAAGTAATAATAAAATATTTGATCTTTCTGGGTTTTTTTTTATTCGGGTATCTGGTGTTAAGTGTCATTCCCTTCTCAAAGTAAAGATATTGATGGTTGAATTTCGAACAATATCCCCTAACATAACACTAAACCAACCACTAAAACATTGTTGTTTTTTCCAATCAACGGTCGTATAAAATTCGAAACTTTTTAAGGTTGGGTAAAATGGTCAACGGTTGGAGGATCCATCAGATTCATAGGTGGGCTTGGACATATAAAAAGCCCAAATCTCATTCGCAAACAGAAAACGGTAACTGAAACCGCGAACTCAAAAAAATTTGGATAGCAACTTTCCGATTTTCTCTTTACGAAGCAGTTTTTCGAAGCTGATTCTCGCTTCGCTCTATTTCCGGAGATCGTTAGGGTTTATAGTTCGTCCTAAACGCTGTGATCTCATACCAATCGAGATTCGAGCTATGGCTTCTTGTTCAGGTACGACATTTGCATCCACCCGATTTCTTCGGTTTTCGGAATTTGCTAGGTTGAGATTTTGGGGGCGTTTGAAAGTTGGTTTGGATTCTGAATTTTTGTTCATTCGTTGGCAGGATCGACGAAGCTATCAGCTTTAGGGGACCAGAAGGTTTTTCGGAAAGACTAGGAAGAATTCGAGTACTGCGCTTCAGAACGTCGACTACTGTTTTATCGGCAATATGTCGTTCTACACGACGGCGAGCAAGTTATGAGCTGTTCTCTCGGGATGGGGAAAATAAGAAGATAATCATGGGGTTGGATAAGAACACCAAAACTCCTTGTGGGTTCTGCTTCGGTCTTTGTGAGTGTCTCTTAATTTTACTTCAAGGTTTGAATTAGAAGGACTAGTTGGTTTATTTGTCTGATTAACCCTTTGTTTTAATTGCCCTTGTTCATGGAGTATCAGGCTTAAGGGTTGAGAAATTGCAGGTAAATTATCATTGTAGATGAGGTTCCATAGTTCAGTAAACATCAGCGAAACCTTTATGTAGAGGATGATTTCCTATTCGAATGCCACATTTGATTGCTTGAATGCTGGATGATTCCTTTTGTTGAACATTCTGTTAGGATTAACTCTGTACTTCCCTTTTGCTTAGCTTGGTTATGTAATTTGGAAAAGAAAAATTGTTGAGCTGATGGTATGCCTACTAAGGGTTCTCGTTCTATGAGTATTAGTGGTTTTGTTATGATAGTTTTTTATGTACAATTGGCATCAGATACTATTCAGAGAAGATATGAGGATGACTGTGAAGTATATAAGTGGTACGATTCTTGACGACCGTCACATTAGGGTCGATTTGATGGGGATTTCAGAAGGAAAGGCAAAATTGGGGGTCGCACCCCCCCCCACACACGAAGGTCGAAGTGGTGGGCAGGTTACTGTTGACGGCCTTTCGTTCTATAAGTTTTTCAATTATGGAATTTTCGTTAGATTTGATTCAAGTTCTATTTTCTTACGATTGTTACAGGTCGAGGATGAAATCGAAAGATATGATCATGATATCCTTTTTCCAAGGAGTTGTCCAATTGTTGTTTGTAACCATTCAATAGATAGTTGAAAGTGTAGTTCTGAGTTTTCCACAAGTTGAAAGAATCCTGGTCCTTTTCAATTTCCTTATCACGAATTTTTTACGCAGGGGTGGCATATGGGAGTTGGTGGCAACAAGAGCTGGAAGCTCAGAGACAGCTTGTGGATTACTTGGGGCTGGATCGTTGGCTTTCTTTCCCTCCAGCTATGCCTACCACCACCTCAATGTAAGTTGTTTCGGAAATGAAGTCATTTTCATGAATTTGTTGCTTTAAGCCAATTGTTGATGCTGATTTCGATTGATATGCTGAATGCCATGAATAATTGACCTTGAAAGATTTCTCATCACTTATGGCAGTATAGTATTCATATATTGCATGAAAATATCGTCAAAACCTTTGTTACACAGATGGTATGGTAGTCAGGAGGTGGTGGCGGTCGCATCGGCATGGTAGAGGTAATCTCATTCTCAACATTTTAATTTCCTCTTTGGCGGTCATATTATATGAATTGTGTAGGTCTATAATTTTGCTTTAACATTAGCAGATTTCCATCGAAGCGATTCAGAGACTGTGAAAACCGATACATACGTGACCCTTCAAGAGAACAACATCAGTTAATGAATCTCGAAAGGAACCCTGATATTGAATCTCTAACAGTTAAGTTTCTGAACTTGTGAAGTCCTCAACTTTTCATACAAAAATTTGATTACTGAAACTCTGTTTGCCCTTGTCATCGAACACGGAGAAGATCCGCGTTTCCGGGAAGGAAAAGCGGAGGACTCTGACGAGGGAGGAGTGACGACTGAGAAGAAGCGGGAAACCGTAAGCTCGGGTACTGTTTCTGTGTGTTAATGTTAGCTTGGAGGAAACTTGTTAGAGTTGAATTTTCTTAGAACCAAGTAGGTTGGTTTTAACAGGGTCAGATCAGAGTTCTTCTGTCAAAGGTTGAATTTTACTGTCAGTTGAAATTATATGCAGATATTGAATTATCTTACAACATTTTGCAATGATAGTACATCTGGAATTATCATGTAAGCAGTCCGAAAATCGGAGAAAAGTGAAACGAAGAACACAGAAGCAGCCTCCATGAAACCTGGAAGCTGTAGGTCAAACAATCTCAGTTCACCAATCTCACCTGTTCTTCCACATACTTTCAACCTTTCATTACTTATGTTACAATTAAACATTCCAATCCATTTTCTTATCTGTTCCACTATAACAATGTCATATTGCTTCAACCTACGCGACGCCATTACTGCAGCCGGTTGGGGGTGAACAATTCCGGCGAGCAATATACTTCCTAATCTCACTGTCACAAACCTTTCCTTCACCATCACTCCCAAAGTTCCTTCTGGCAGCAAAATCTCACACCATTCACCATCATGAATCTGTAACCTTACATGCCGGAATTCCAAATCCTCGCTGCGTTGTTGGGACTAGCTGGGTACGGGAAATCACCCTCCTCAGGTACATCGCCAGGCAGGTTGAGGGACTCTGAATTCGATCCCTCGGCTGTTACGATCAACGGCCGAGGATCTCCACTCCTTCTCATTTGGAAAGATTTGTGGGTTTGTACTCAGGGAGGATAACTTGCTTCTATGCTTAATGTAAGAGAAACGCTAATGTACGGCGCTAAGTTCAGCTTAAGAGGAATTGGACCTTGAAGGAGAAGGAAGAGAATGATGATAGCTTGTTGTTTGAGCTAGGTGCTTGGTTCATGTGGGGATAGCTTCATCGGAGGAATCTCCGGCGGGGAGAGGAAGCGAGTTTCGATTGGGGATGCAATGATTTGTTGATCACCTCCGATTCTTGTTCTCGATTAACCGACATTGGTATTGATGTGGTCAGCTGTTAGGTATCGAACAGCTTTCTGCATTGCTGGAATGAAGCAAAGGACGATTTGGATCTCGATTCACAACTGGAGATGTAGAATCATACGATTAATCCAATTTTCTCATCCGTTTCTTGTGGATGCGCTGTTTATAACGGTTAACTTGGAATCGCTGGAGGATTTTGATCGTGGATTTAGGCTTTCGGATTCCTGACCAGTTAAATCTCTTGAGTTCGCGATGGAAATCTTACAAGTCACTTGAAGAATCAGCAAATCTGAAACCGAGATTTCGCCAGAATTAGAGACGAGAAGGAGGTTAATTTGGCAGAGCAACAAAACCTAAACTAGGTGGCGGGCGAAAACTTTCTGAAATGGAACCTAGCTCCAGATCTGGAAGGTGTTCTAAAGAACAAAGAACTCTTAGCAGCGAGACGATTCAAGCTAATTGGAGGATTTGGATTAGGCGAGTGTGTACATCAAACTACCGAAAAAAAAAAATCCGACTCGACGAGACAGAGGTGGAATTTCACAGCGAATTAGGTCCTTTTCGCCTTTCAGTCTAGCTTCCTCTCACCTCCTACCGTAGAAGGCCCTCCGAGCTACCTACAAAGAGCGCCGTGATCTAATGAAGGAAGCTTAGAGGATATTATAAGATCTAAACTACATTGATCGCGAACCGGTCTCTTCCTCCCATTGAGCCTCTCATGTCGCTTACTGTTCCCGTCCCAGTCTATGTCTTGTTGGCCTCAACCAAGAATCGCCGTATGCCGATTCGGGTTTCTTCACTCTAACCGTGAGGCAATCATCCAAATGGGAACACTTAGTGATGGTTTCTCAGTGCGATTTCCCCGGATTTAATCGCCGGGGAAAACACACTGATTTGTAATGTGGGGTGGGAGCATTTTTTCTGTTCTCAGGTTTACTTCATCCCCAAGAAAAGATACCAAGTATGGATTTTCATGTACTATGGTCGATGTTATAGATACCCACTTGATACGTTTGCTAACGACGAGAGAGAACTAGAGGAAGGATTGTTGATGACGGGGAATGATGTGCTCAGAGAAGACGGGCTGGAGAGGATGATCGGTGGGAGAAGTCGGTGTTATGGTCGGGTTTTTTGTTAAGTATCGGGTTCTTTGTTGGATGATTTGGTTCGGAAGGTTTCCAATACTACTGTATTAGAAAGAAATATATTTCAGGACAGTTTACTACCATCGATAATATTATTGTAGTTTTTTTTTTTCCTGTTTTCATAGGCTAATCTTAACTAAAATGCCAAAACTGATAATTGAGGTGGTGTTATGGCTTAAAAATGCTTAGATTTTCTTCAAATTTTGAGGCAAAAGATATTTTGGGAATTTTTCAGAAAGTTTACTACAATCTATGTGTATATTGGACATTATAAAGATTATTTTTTCAATTTTTCAAAAACTAACCATAACCGGAAATGGCGAAAACATTAAAAATTGCGGTATTATGACTTAATGCCTAAATTTCTCTAAATTTCTAAGCAGAACATGTTTGGGCTTTATATTTCAGATAGTGTTACTACTTCTAGGTGTGTACTGTCGATTTTGAGTTTTTTTTTCAATTTTCATAAGCTAACCATCACCAAATTGGAATAAAACTGAAAAATTGCAGGTACTATAATTTTTATGCCTAAATTTTTTCTAATTTGAGCCAAAAAATGTTTGAGCATATATATTAGACATTTTACTACCATTCTAGGAAATATTAGCAAATTGAGTTTTTTTTCACAAATTTTCAAGACTAACCATACACGAAATAGCAAAAATAACAAAATTGCGGTATTTTAACTTAATTGACTAGATTTTCTTCAATTACGAGACCAAAAATTTGTGTGCATATATTACAGACAGTTTACTACCATCTAGGGAGAGTATTGGCCATTTTGAGTTTTTTTTCAAATTTTTCCTAGGTGCTGCTATATAACAGTTTGTATTTTACGTCGCGCAGGCCGTATTTTTTCAAAAGCAGACTATTATAACCCTTATTGTATTTTAATTGTGCAGTCATGTTTTACTTCGCGCAGTCGTTTTTACTTTCATACAGTCCATATTTTACTTCATACAGTCCATATTTTACTTCGCGCAGTCCAAGGTTTTACTTTGCGCAGTATGTTTTTACTTCGCAACAGTCCAAGTTATACGTTGCGCAGTCATATTTTACTCACACGGTCCATATTTGAATAAACTAAATATTATTTTTATTGAAAGAGTAAATAAAATTACATATTTAAAAACCACGACAACATTTTATTTCGAAAGTTAAATATTCTAATAAAATAAAAAAATACATTTTATTCACAAAATAAATTGAATCACTATAAACTATTACATGCATATTTCAATAATATCCCAAAAAAAAAATAAGGTTTTATAGTTATTTTATTAAAATCTGGACTGCACGAAGTAAAATCTGGACTGTACGAAGGTAAAATCTGGATTGCGCGAAGTACAACCAGGAATACGCGAAGTAAAAACGGATTGGCCGCGAAGTAAAAATCTGGATTGCGAGAAGTAAAACCTGGACTGCGCGGAAGAAAAACCTGGAAGCTGCGCGAAGTAAAAAATGGACTGCGTGAAGTAAAACTTGGATGGACGAAAGTAAAAAGCGGGACTGCGAGAAGTAAAACTTGGACTGGACGAAGTAAAAAAAACTGACTGACGAAGTAAAAAACGGACTGCGCGAAGTACAATAAGGGTACAATGGTCGTTTTTGAGAAAAATATGGACTGCGACAAAGTAAAACATGGGACTGTATATAGCAAATTGCTTTTTCCAGGGACTAACCATCACCCAAATAACCAAAAATGAAAAATTGGGTATTATGGGTTAAATGCCTAGATTTTCTTCAAATTTCGATGCCAAAAACAGATTTGTGGGCATATATTTCAAAACAGTTTTACATTCCATTAGGAGGAGTTATTGACCATTTTGAGTTTTTTTTTTCATATTTTTCATAGGCTAACCATCACTAAATTGGCCAAAAACTGGAAAAATTACGGATTTATGACTTAAATGCTTAGATTTGCTCAAAATTTTGAGGCCAAAATGTTTGGGACATATATTTTAGATAGTTTACTAACTTCTATGAGAGCATTGACCATTTTGAGTTTTTATTTTCCAATTTTTCATAGGGCTAACCATCACCGAAATGGCAAAAAAAACATGAAAATTGCAGTATTATGGCTTAAATTGGCTAGATTTTTTCCAAATTTCAGAGAGGACGTTCATTGTTTGGGCATATATTTCAGATAGTTTACTAATCTATGAGAGTATTGGGCCATTTGATTTTTTCCAATTTTTCATAAGGCTAACTATCACTGAAATAGCCAAAAACTAAGAAATTGCGGTATTATGGGCTTCAATAACTAGATTTCTTCAAATTTTGACGCCAAAAGAAAGTGCGCATATATTTAAAAACAATTTAATACCATCAAAAGAGTATTGGGTATTTCCAATTTTTATAGGGATAACCATCACCGAATATCCAAAAACTGAAAATTAGGTATTGTGGCTTAAATGTCCAGATATTTCTTCAAATTTCAAGGACCATAAAATGTTTGGGCATATATTTGAGATATTTCACTTCATAAGATTTTATTGGACATTCTGGAGTTTTTTCAATTTTTCGAAAGCTAACCAATCACCGAAATGGCAAACTACTGAAAATTTGGTATATTGGCCTATTAAACGTCTAGATTTTCTTCAAATTTCGAGGTGTCGAAATGTTCTAGGCATATATTTCAGACAGTTTACTCCCATCAAGAAGAGGTTGGCCATTTAGGTTTTTTTCCAATTTTTCATTAGGCTAACCACCACGAAATGACCAAAATTGAAAATTATGGTTTTATGGCTTAAATGCGTAGATTTTGTTTAAATTTTGCGGCCGGACATCGTTGGGCATATATTTCAGACAGGTTTACTACCATCTAGGAGTGTATTTGGCTATTTTGTTTTGAGTTTTTTTTTTTTCATTTTTTTACTAGGCTAACCAACATGGGAATGACCAAAAATGAAAATTGTGTATAATGGCTTAAATGTCTAGATTTTCTCCAAAATTTCGAGGCCGAACATTGTATTGGCAGATATTTCAGAAATTTTACTACCTCTAGGAAGAGTATATGACCATTTTAAGTTTTTTCAATTTTCATAGGTTAACCATTCACGAAATGGCAAAAATTTGAAAATTGCGATATTATACATTAACTGCCTAGAATTTTCTTTAATTTTCGAGGCAAAAAATGTTTGGGTATATATTTGAAATAATTTACTACAATCTAGCAGATATGGGCTATTTTGAGTTTTTTTTTCCAATTTTCATAGGCTTACCCATTCACGATATGACAAAAAACGGAAAATTGCGGTATTAAGGCTTCTTAAATGCTAGATTTCTTGAAATTTGAGGTTCGAACATATTTGGGCTATTTTCAGATATTTTAATTACCATCTAGTGAGGGTATTGTCCATTTTGAGCTTTTTTTCAATTTGTCATAGGCTAACCCTCACCGAAAAGGAAAACTTAAAAATTCGGTATTATTTTTAAATTCTAGATTTTAAATTTGAATAAATTTTAAAAAATCCACCCTTTTAAAAAACCCAATTTTCAAAAATTTTTTTTCCCTTTTGGTGATGGTTAGCCTATAAAAAAATTTTTAAAAAAAAAAAAATGGCCCAAAACCCCCCCCTGGGTGGTAGAAAATTTAAAAAATATCCCAAACAGTTTTGGGCCCCCAAATTTGGGAAAAAAATCTAGGGGTTTA